>JARHVA010000250.1:5675000-6147500 GCA_037957365.1 Torreya grandis | reverse complement strand
TGTTATATAACTCTTTGTATCATAGTATTGCATGGATTCTGATGCATAGTAGGAGAACATGCATGTGTTGGATGTGGAAAAAAAGGAGTTTGTAATGTTATTATAAGACGTGATGGAGTAGATAATGACTCAGTGCATCCTAAATAAATTTTTGATGTAATGGATGTGTAGGTACTAGTCATTGAGGAAAATCCATTATCTTCCTATGATTAGTCTGAGTAGAATAAACCTTAGTAGGTTTTTCACCTAATTGTGGTGGTGGTTTGAGTGGAGGAGGAATAATATCCTACTCAAGAGGGTATTCATATGAAATACTTAGACTAGTAACCACCCTACTAGCTTGTATATACTTCACACATATATGTATTGTAGATAGTGTTGCATGTATCTTGCTTATCTAAGGGCATCCTAACATGTCAAATGCCCATTTACTTTGTAGAACTAAAACTAAAGTAGAAACTATAACATGACCCACCTTGAATGGTATTACAATTATCCCAAGAAGGTTTTGTTTTTATCCATCAAATGCTTTAAGTATATTTATTATATCCATCAAATCTAATTATATATATCCAAGGCTAGTGAGGAGGTCATGGAGAAAATATTTTTAGTTGAAGCATTGTCTACCATGACATTATGTATAGGCTATGAATCTATGTATGCTCATAGAAATAATGCCTCATCAAAATACTCATAATTAACAATTTAATTCTCATCAAATGTAATATTAGGTCTGTGTGTCTATATAGTATGAAGTGTGTTAATAATACCATCTAGAAGATTCTCTTAATCAATTCTAGAAGTATAATAATTTAGAGGAGGATGTGCCTTGTAAATCATATGCACTTTAGGCTTGTAGTAGCTTTTTTTGTTACATGATTAGGAAAGGGGTTGGAAAATATCTTCAATTTAACATTCCCATTAGGATGTGTCTATGATTCATTTGTAGGTGTATTGAGATCAATAACATTATCATCTATCAAATATTATATCTTATGTAATAAACTAATACATCTATTAGTTAAATGTCTTGTGCATCGATGATAGTCATGATATGCATTATTATCAAATCCATTAGGTTGAAGCTTACTCATATTGACCTCTTTTGGGGGAGGAAGAGATATAAGGTTGCACTCAAGTAAATTTTATAATACCTTGTGAGGAGGTTTTGGTAAGCATGAAATTACCTTCTTAGTGGAGTTCAGAAAATAAACTAATTATTTGGATGTGAGACTGTATTTACTATCCCTTTTTCATCATTCTTATTATCACTTTTTTTTTTATTGAAATCTAATTTACTTGGAAACTTTACACCAAGATTGATTGGAGGGTTGGATCCGTACTTCAACTTATTCATTATAATAAGTTTAATTTATTTATCCTTAGTTGTGTGACATAGGTCATCAAGTGATTATAATTTATTAAACATAATAGATTCATGTAGATGGGAATGTAAGCTTTGCTTGAATATATATTGTAATTCATTATCTTCCATTTGAATTTTCATTTTAGAGAGCATGGTATTATAATAGAGTACATAATCAATGATAGGCTCGTTGGATCCTTGTTTAATTTTTTTCAATTTGAGCATAAGATATATTTTCAATAATGTTGACTAAAAAGTGTGATAGAATTTGATCAACCAAAAAATTTAAGGCACGATTTGTCTAGAAAAGGAGATCATAAAACCAACACAAATCATAGTCCTTAAGACTTTATAGAAATAAATTAGTCAACAAATTATTATTAGATGCACAGTCCAACCATGTTCTTTTAAAGGCTCGATGATGTTATTTTATATCACCTTTGTCATCTTATAATGTAAGCTTAGGTGTCACAAAACATGTTGGCAAATGATAAGCTAAGATCTCAAGAGCATAATAATGCATGAGAATTGGTGGTATGGCTAACTATATAAGAATTATGTTGTAATCATAAGACCTTGCTATGTAGATTAATAATTATTTCTAAGAGTGTTTGAGCATCTAGTATAACAAAAAATGTAATAGTGGATGGTGTGACATGAATAATAAATTTAGAAGGTATGAAAGTATGTTGTGTAATCATAGTCTTATTAATATTAAGAAAGCCTTGTGTTTCCCTCATAGCTTGGGTGGGCATCACATGTGTAACCAAAGGTGTACACATTGGAATAATAGTAGTAGTATTAGTCTCAACACATATTGTAGAAGCAATACATGTAAACGGTGTATTAGTATCCATAAAGAGCTCATGTTGTTGTTCCCCATATGTGAAAACATTATAATTCTTTGTGTTTTTAACTTCTAAGATTGTTTGTAAGGTCTTATGTATATCATGAGGTTACAAATAGATTCATTCTCAAAATGTTGAAAGTGTTACAACTTGTTTATGGTTCATACCATCTAACACTTCATCTTAGAGGGATAAAAGAACTAGACTTCTAAGATGGCTTAAAATAAGAGCATGGAAAATGTCAATATGGCTTAAGATCAGGCATAAATTACTGCCTTACATGGGAAAAATAGAAATTTGGTTTAAAAATTAGAAATAAATATTGTAATAAAAAATCTTAGGAAAATAGAAGGAAACCCTAAGGAATATAGGGTTTACTTTTCTTAAAATAAGGAATGAGTTCACCAATATGTCTTGTTTATTCTTGGATTAAGTCCAACCTTAGTAGGATAAAAATATGTGATAAATCAAATTGCTTAATATAAATAATAACCAAACAAATCTGAGTGTAACTAGTAAAATACGGTAACTTACTATTGGTGGAAAACATTAGAGTAATTGAATACTTAGCTTATTTTGGGTATGTATAGGTATGTGGATAAATACAATCATCAAAAGTGATTAAAAATGTCATGTGAGTGCTTCAAATATGAAAACAAAGTGTTTGCATGAGCCTAGACAAGTCCATGCTTCCTGGATACCCACATAGTGTGATACTATTTTCTATGGTGCAAAAATGTTCTTTTTACTTTTTTTGATCTTTGACAATTCTAACTATTGTGCCTATGTCTGATGAGGGTTCTTGGGCATGCATATGTCTTTGATCTTGTGTGAATGACTATGAATGACTTTTTAATCCTTCTCCTTGATTTGAAACCCTAGTTATACACTAAAAAACCACTATAAAGTAGGGATAGTGGGTGAAAGGGAAGGGTTGAGCTAACCATATCCACCCTTGTGACTAAGTGTTGCCTAAATATTCAATATTTCAAATTGGAAAGTCAAACCAAACTAGTTCTTCAACCTAGTTGAGTGTGCAATCCTATATAATGCTAGTATACTATGTAATCATGTGTATGGATTTTAGCACTTGATAACTTGTGACTTGAACTTGAATATAGTATTTATACTTAGCTCAAGGATTTATCCTTTGAGGGGTTTTAAATTTTAGATCCTTAGGGAAGTTTCTCTCAATGTGCTATGTATTTTCTAGTGATAGGTAGATGATTGTTAAATGATCAAATGCTTAGGGATTATTCGCTTATATAATTGAGTCTTTGGGTAATTTTTCCAAACCAACATGTGAAATATATGGGATAACCCATTATTAAAAATTTAAATTTGGGAAAATTTCCTTTAAAGGGTGTGGGGATAGGTCTAACATAAATGGATAGGTCCATGATGACAAAATTGTTTGAGTAGTATGAACCTAGCCATAGAATAGGAAAAATGATATGAGATAAAGAGATAGTCTAAGAATGATATTAAGATATTTAATAAGAGGCTAGGAAGATCATGTGTAATAATAATGACAATTTGGAAGTTTCAAGACTATATATGGATAAATTCCTATGGAATAATGTGAACAAGAGTCATGTATTTGACCATAAGTCGAGAATATCAAATATTGGTCAAATTACACATTTTCAAGTGTTTAATACCATTTATGAGTGCGTATAGTATGTTAATATTGGTAAAAAATTAAATTATCAAGTGTCTAATAAAAAATTTGAGAGTCTATATTCCCCCCCTTTAATTATATTAATTTAAATTGATAGAGTAAATAGATAAAGTGAGATACCTATGTGTAATTTTTGAGAACATGTTTAGGTACGTGCTAAGTGTTTCACTTCATGAAAAAAAATATTTAAACATGTATAAATTAGTGTCTACTTATGATATAAAATATGAAATAATTTAGGAACTATTTAAAATTAAAAAAGCAAGGAATGAATACACTTGTATGTGTGCAAACCAAGATGTCTTCTAGAGTCACTAGAGACTGGGGTAATTACGCTCCATGAAGATGCCTATGTGGATACCATAAATTTTTTTATCATAAGTGCACCCAAATGGATTCTAACAAATCTAAGTATCCAGTGCATCTAATGTATGTGGTGTATCTAATGTTTTTGAATCATCTGCTACAAAGGGATTTCATATTCAATCTGGGTAATACCTAGGTACATCTAGGTGATATATGAGTAAACACATATGTATAATGTGTTAACAAAATTAATTTATAAGAGGTGATTATTAACACTTGGATTACATTGGTAATTAATTAAATAAATAATAATATATTATTTATTAACATGAGGTAGGAACCTCATGAAAATAAATAATATTATTATGGTTATTTAATACTTACCAAATGTTTTAATTAATTGGATTTATCGAGATGGATGGATGAGTTATTTTTAAAATTGTCACCTCCCTTGGTATTTAACTATAAATTAGGGTTTACCTTTATTGTGAAATCATATTTGAATATGAAATTATTTTATCACATTCAACCTCTGAAACTTGTGAAGGCTTATGTGAAAAAGTGAGAAGGGAAGGCTTTGTATTGGGGTGAGAAGTTTCTCAATTAATTGAATATCATATTTTGGTGGGTTTTTTACCTCTTTAAGGTTTTCACATGATAATTTTGTGTCAAAATGTTCAATTGATGTGTGCTTCTTATGCTTTGTTAATCATTTACACTTCTAGATCTCCTATGTGAATCTTTTATATATCAATATTTAAGATCTTTTCTTGGAATCAAAGCATGTGGAGTGTAGAATATTCATGAGAAAATTATATTAAATTAAATATCAATACTTGATATATTAATATATTCAAATAGTTTTATTCAAATCCTGGGATGCCATTGGCTTGGTATGGTTTTGGAGAGGAAGAAATCTGTTTGAATCTAGAAGGAAGGTAGATCTATGAATTAAGCATTCAACTTCCTTTCAAGCAACTCATACCTCATTCAAGGCATTCAAAAAAAATTAAAATAAAAATTTCAAGTTTGGGTGCCATTTTTGTTATCGTATTACACCTGTGCATGATAATATTTTTAAAAAAAATCTCTTGATCACCTTAGCCCTCAATATAATGCTTTAACATCTAGTTTATCATTTTTAGTGAATAAAAACCTTTCTGAGAGCTTGAGATGGCATCCTGAAGCTTTTGGTATTTTTTCTTAGCCATTGGGCACTACCGTACAACACTGGTGGATAAAAAAATTAATTTCTAAGTAAAAATATTTTTTTGAAGTTGTGGTTGGTATCAACAGAAAATTTAAGAAAGATTACCAAACTTTCAAGAGATTTGGTGGCTTAAACAAGCTACTATGTTATTTTCAAATCCCATAGAGGTGTCATTACGACCTAAAAAACATTGCAAAGGTTGATAATGTTATTTAAAATATTTAAAAAATATTTTATTTTTTAATTCTAATATTTCATGCAAAAATCTAGGGGCCCCACCTTCCTATTTTTTACCTAAAAAGTAAAAATATTTGAAATCCTTTTTACATGCAAATTATTATTATTATTATTATTATTTCTTATTATTATTTAAAAACAAAAAACTAGATAAAAAAATTGTTCAATAATAAATTAGTGTATGTTAAATCTACTATTCTCTTAGATGAGTTGGTAAGCTTTCTTTTGCTAAAACTTACAACTAAGGAGGTCCCAAGTTTAAACTCCCATAAATTCAATATTTTTTGACTTGGTCAAATCAATTTTTAAAATCTAATTTTAATCTAATTCCATTTTTTGGTTTGCATGCCAATGTTTCATGTGTTTAAAACCCTAGTTGACCTATCAATCTTATTTCAACTTTCGATCTAGTGAGTTTTTTGTCAAATATAATCATGTAACCAATCAATCTCTAAGTTTTGTCACCTTATGGACACATATACATGGTTTATTTTGTGTTTTGAAACTTTTTATTATAGTTTTTATAATATTTTTAATAATAGTGTTTAGGTGGCCATTTTGAGTGCGACTCTTTCAACACCTAGTTTTGTATAATTTTAAATCAATTTTTTACATTATTTAGTATCTAATTTATGTAATAAAGAATAATTGCACTTTTTATTTAATTTATTTTATAAAAATAGTATAAAAACTCATTAAAAAGTTTATTTTCTCAAAATTGTTCTTACATTAGTGTATTTTTATGACACTTATGACACCTTATTTTGTCACAATTTTTCATAATTTTTTGCTTTATCTACCATTAAATTAAAAAAATATTATGTGTTTGCACTTTTAAATTTGTTTTACTGTCAAATTATGTTAAAATTAACACTAAAAGGTTTCATTTTAAGCATTTGTTTACTATCTTATTTAAAGGGAAGCAATGGCTTCACCTCATTTTTCCTTAGATAATTCTCAAATGCTTAATGGAAATAACTATAATATATAGAAAATTCATGTTAAAGTTAAATTTATGACTCAAAAGTTGTGTAATATTGTTGATGGGACTCCTGAACTTACCAATACATTTTAACAAAAATCATAAGAAGCTATGTCCATTATCTTGCAAAGTGTTAAGGATGAATTACTTATCCACATTGGTAATCAGAAGTCTCTTAGCGATGCTTGAAAACTCCTTGAATCCTTGCATGAGGGCACTCATCTCTTGAATATTATTAAGTTAATCTTTGAATTGATAATTACACCTATGAAAGGTGATGAGAAAGGTATGCTTTTTCTTGCTAAAATTAAAAACATTAAAGCTTAGTTAGATGGATTTAATTTTGATTAGATTCAAGATCAATTGATTTATTTTATCATTCAGTTAAAAATTCATGAAAAGTTTAAAAATTTCATTTCAATTTTGAATTTTAAGTATCAAACTGAGCAAGATATCCCTGACCTTACCACCTTGTTTGCTCTCCTGATTCAAGAAGAGTAAGTTATGACCAATTTTTATTCTAAAGAGAATGCCACTCAGATACTTCTCACCTTAAATAATATTTTTAATAACACTAAAAACCACAACTCTAAATCTAATTCTTCTAAAGGCAAATATGAGAATAAAATTTTTGGTAATAAGAATCACAAACCTAAGTTTAATAGAAATTAAAATACGTGTGTTAAATTTGGTCATAGAAGGGAAACCTATTAGTAAAATAATGATATAGTTAACAATCAATCTTCTAAAAATAACAAAGAGAAGAATTCTAATCAAAACAAGTAGAAGAATCAAAACTTTAATCAAAATAACAATCAAGATTCAAATGTTATTATTTTGTATGTTATTTTATTTGATTTAAAAAGAAAATGAGTGCATTTTAGATAGTGGTGCATTGCACCATATGACTTGATTATATAATATTCTACGTGATTCTAGAGATATCTCTTAAATAATTTACTTAGGAGATAATTTATTTTTAGAAGTAACTAAATAAGGAAAAGCAAAGTTTTCAAATGTTACTATAAATGATGTTTCTATGTACTTAAGTTTAAAAAGAATTTACTATCTTGTTCTCAAATTAAAAATGATAATTTCATTGTAATATTACTTAAAGATAGTTGTTACATTAGAAATCAATCTAGTTCCTTATTTATTGAAGGTGTTCAAAAGAATGGTTTATATATCTTCTTTCCTTCTTCTGCATATTTTCTTTCATCACATTATAAGAATGAATCTCAATTATGATATGAAAGATTAGACATAATAGTTTTATAAGTTTACATGATATGTCTAAAAATAATCTTATTATTGAAATTCCTTCTATCCCCTATCATCATGAATCTTGTGAGGGTTACTTACATGGTAAGCAACATACTAACCCCTTTCACAAGAATCATGATGTGAATTCCTCTCATCCTTTAGAATTAATTCATAGTGATGTTGTAGGACCTCTTGAAGTTGCATATATTAATGGTTATTTATATTCTATTAATTTTAATGATGATTACACTATAATGGTCTAGTCTTTTTTTATTAAAAATAAATTTGATGTGTTGTATAAATTCAAAGAATTTAAATCTAGTGTTGAAAATGCATATGATTTTTCTATTAAGAGATTAAGAACTAATAATGGTGGTGAATATGTTAGTAAAGAGTTTGATTTTTTATGCATTAGTTATGGTATTAAAATATAATTAACAACTCCATATTCACCTTAACAAAATAGTATTGTTGAAAGGAAAAATCACACCATCATAGAAATGGCTAGAACAATGTTGCAATCTGCAAATGTTCTTATTTTTTTTGGGTCAAACCCATGAATACCACTGTGCATATTATAGAGTCCCTATTATGATGTGATATTTCACCCTTTTTAAGGATTTATTTAGGATCCCCTAATCCTAGTCATAATATGGGAACAACCCCAAGCTATGGGTATCTTATAACAAGGTTGGACCTCCAGAGAAGGCCGACTTCCTCTTGATGGATCACCTAAAATAGTGATTCTACTACAGGGAAAAGGTTTATAAAGGGGAAAAATAATCTTAATAAAGATAAAATGTGATGCACCAAATAAAAATGGAAAACTCCCATAAGCTTTAACCCACACTAGATCTACACAATATAATACTAGCTCACACAACATCACAATCTAGCTCAGTGCATAAGTGTTTCGTGGACTAGGTTCAGGTAGAACACTAATCCAAACATGCAATAGTTTGAAAACACCCTAAATGAGGTTAGAAAAGAGGACAATGGACAAGGAAGATTCTCCTTCACAATACCATCATGTATAACTCACTCAATATAGATCCAAGGCAAGATATAGGTAAAGAAAGTCTTTTATTGAATCAAGAGGTAGTTCTTACAAATTATTGACATGGTTTAGAATAATCAAGATGAGAATATTTTTCAATATCTCAGAGAGTCCCCTACTATTCTTTATCAAAGAGTCCTTGTGAGATTCTATAATTTGAGAGAGTTAGAATGAAAAAGAAAATGAAAGAAATATAGAAGGGGTGGAGAGAGAGGGAACATGCCATCTGAGATCATTAAATGGTCTACCACCATATTTAAATGAATACTCCACCATATTTTGATCAAATTAGGGTTAATACATCATAAACAAGATAGCTTTCATTTGTCCCAATAGCCCCAAATCTTCTCATTGGCTGTGAAAAAATCACTAAAAGGCAATTGTTTGCCAAAGATGATGAGTCATGATCTTGTTACGAAGAAAAACCCTTAGGCACCCTAAAAATCTATTAAATGCTCCAGCTAATTTCTCTAACCACCAAATCTCCATATTGGGACTTTACACTATCTTCCACTTGACCTACTTGTGAAGATAAAATATTCATATCTTGAATCTATAAAGCCATGCTTATGTCTATTTTGAGTGGCTATAAGTACTTGTTTATCAAGGATGTGACCATTATGGAAGATAAGAGACTCTTTCATATCTTATGTATATCTGCCCCTACTCCAACCTGAATATAAATCTTTACTATAGGTTTAAAACTAATCCAACTTATTGGTTTTTATATATTCATTAAATTGATGAAGGTTCGTAGATTGTATAGCCTTCTTCTTAAAATATATTAGGTTTTGACAAACCTCATCATGCTTTTAAAATTTAATGGAAATATAACCATTAACAACTTGATTATATAACTATGTCTAATTAATGGTGTTTGATTAAACTCTAATAATGGTACATGCCCTTTGAAACATTTACTCTTGGTTCAACCTAAACTATATTCAACATCTACTTAAAGCCTCATGGATTCAACTTTTGATATTGACCATTAATATGATCTAGGATTCTCAACTTGTGCCATCTATCGGCTCTACATTTATCTTGTGAGTCCTGTAGTCAGTTTCATCTTGTTTCTACACTTGTACCACATGGTGGCCTCACATTCATCCTGAGCTCAGTTGACCCTTTGACCTTACATGCATCTTCAATCTTCCTTTGCATAAATTGCACATGCTTCATTGATTTACCTAGTAGTTATCATGGTTGTGACACTTAGAAACTATGCATTTATCTATGAGATTCACTGAATTTTTAACGTTATGCTCACCATTGATCTACCTTTACATGATGGATTGTGCACCATCGATCAACTTGGACCCACTTTCTTCATCAATCACAGTGCACCGTTAGATCTCCATTTAGGTACCTAAGATCTTGACACTTTTTATCCCTGCATTTATCCTCAAGAACATTTGAATTCAAATGTCTATTTTACAAGGCCTAAATTTGACATCTGCATGCATATCCCACTGTGCAAGTTCAACTTTGAAAGCTTATATCTTGAGATAGAGAACTCATAAGGATACAAAATTTGTAGGAGACATTCTCATCATGAAAAACATCATGTCCATGTGATATTTTGGCCTGAGAGGCTTTCTAAGCATACTTATAAAATACATAAATGAGCTAACCAATCCATTTCTTCTTGACATTTGAGATGGTTTGGCTCTTCAAAGCTTGTTTTTTCCATCTTATAAGCATTTATGGGTCAAGAACTATCCAGGTAGAAGATTAGTATGTGGACCGAATTGGCCAACATCTTTGGTGATTCATAGGGGAGCATGCTTGCTATGTTTGAGAACCTAGATGAGTTGGCTTGTCTAATCCATTGGGCATAGAATCTCCTCTCTCATTAAACATATTGATCTAAGTCTAAAATTGACTAAAAACCTATGGATAACTCTTGAAATAAAAATAACAACAAAAAACAACAAAGGTAATTACATGCAAACACTTGGAAGAAAGAAAAAATAATTAACCTATTAAACAAATGTGCACACAGGCACTTAAAGAAAATCATGAAAACTACTCTAATATATAAAATATTGTACAACAATTTATAAGCACCTCCCTCCTAGGTTAAATGGGAAAATTTTAGTATCATTCACTTGTAACAAACCAAGATGAAAAATACCTTGCTTTAGAGGTACCAAAATTGGTGAACCAGGTATCTTGATGGCCAATCCTTTTGATGTGCTCTCTAATGGATTAAAATGGAACAAACATGCCTTGAATGTAGACATATAGGTCCAAATATTCTAATATTGGTTCATGTTGGACTTTAGGATCAATTTTTTGATGTTGCTCATCACCCTTGAGAAAGCATTGCATGAAGACTTTGTTTAAGCTCTTGGGAGCAACTACACTTGGTTCACTTGATTTTTTAAAAAGACCATATCATTCCCCCTTGTCCTTGTGAAAATTACGATTGATCATGCTTAGAGTAACATGCTCATAGGTTCCTATAAGAAGGATATGTCCATTAATTTCTTTTGAATATTTGGTTATGGCATTAAACCACTATTACAACCCTTTAAATTTTTCATTGATATGTTCCTCAAATTGCATCTCTTGATCATTTAAGATGTCTCTTTTATCAACCTCACTAAATATTTCATCTTGATATTCAACTACAAATGAGGGTTGACATAACCATCTAAGGTTTGAAATATCACACCTTTCTTGCTCAAGGTCTGATATGCTTTTCTCTTCTTTATTTATGTAGAATGGACCTTCAGTAGTCCAATCAAAGTCTACTTTGATCTCATCTATTTCATGAATACACATCCATTCAAATATGAAGGAATTATTACTACCTTTAGGCTCTAATTCATCAAATCCATGCCAAGAAGTTTAATCCAAAACTAATTTTTCCTCCTCTGAATGGAGTGGGCTACCTTTGACCTCCATAATAGGTTCATGAAGGTCATTCTTAGTCATGTGTAGGGGTAGAGAAAAGCATACTGATCAAAAGATGGTTGATTATACATACTATATTATGATTATTAGGCACTTAGTTAGGTTATTTAAACTAGTTGATAGATGCTCAGAGTCACCATTGATGTTTGAACACTTGCCTCCAAAGGTTGAATTGATGAAGAGAACACCAAAAATCTTCACTAGTGAAAAACTTAGTAAGTCCCATCAGGAATTTAAAAAATCATTATGGCATGAAATTGTACCCTTGTGGAGGAGTTATTCAAGCTCCCCCATTCCCAGTCATAACATGGGAATAAACCTAGGCTATGGGTATCCTATAACAAGGTTGAACCTCTAGAGAAGCTTGACTTGTTCTTGATTGATTAGCTAAACTAATGATTCTAATACAGGGAAAAGGGTTAGAAAGGGGAAAAGGGATCCTAATAAGGCTAAAAGGTGATGCACCAAATAAAAATGGGAAACTCCCATAAGCTTGAACCCACACTAGATTTGCACAAGACAATACTAGCTCACACAACCTCACAATATAGCTTAATGAATAAGTGTTTCATGGACTAGGTTTAGGTAGAACACTAATCCAGACTTGCAATAGCTTAAAAACACCTTAAAGGAGGTCATAAAGGAGGAAAATAGATAAAGAATATTCTCCTTCACAATACCATCATGCATAACTCACTCAACATTGATCCAAGGCAAAAGATAGGTAAAAAAAGTCTTTTATTGCATCGATAGTTAGTTCTTACAAATTATTGATAGGATTTAGCCTAATCAAGATGAGAATATTTTTCTATATCTTAGAGAGTCCCTTGCTCTTCCAAATCAAATAGTCCTTGTGAGAGTCTATAATTTGAGAGAGAGTTACAATAAGAAAGAAAATGGAAGAAATAGAGAAGGGGTGGAAAGAGAGGGAGCACACCATCCAAGATAATTAAATGAGCTACCACCATCTTTCAATGAATGTTCCACCATATTTTGATTAAATTAGGGTTAATACATCATAGATAGGATAGCTTTCATTTGTCCTAATAGCCCTCAAATCTTCTTATTGACTTAGAAAAATGCACTAAAAGATAATAGTTTGCCAAAGATGATGAGTCATGATCTTGTTATGAAGAAAAACTTGTAGGCACCCTAAAAATATAGTAAATGCTCCAGCTAATTTCTCTAACCACCAGATCTCCATCTTGGACTTTATGCTATCTTCCACTTAACCTACTTGTGAAGATAAAATCTTCATATCTTGAATCTGATAGAGCCATGCTTATGTCTATGTTGAGTGGTTATACGTACCTATTTGTAGAGAATGTGACCATTATGGAAGATAAGACACTCTTCCATATCTTGTGTATATCTTCCCCTACTCTAACCTAAATATGGATCTTTACTATAGGTTGAAAACTAGTCTAATTTATTGGTTTTTGTATAGTCATTATATCGATGAAGGTCCATAGATTGCATAGCCTTGTTCTTAGAATATATTAGGTTCAAACAAACCTCATCATGTTTCTAAAATTTAATGGAAATAGAACTTCACCATTAATAACCTTGATTGTATAACTATGTTTACTTAATGGTGTTCAATCAAGCTCTAATAGTGGTACATGCCCTTTGAAACATTTGTTGTTAGTTTGACTTGAACCGTATTCAACCTCTACTTGAAGTCTTCTAGCTTTGACTTTTGATATCGACTATTGATCTCAATCTGGGCTTCTTAACTTGTGCCATATATCAACTCCAAATTAATCTCATGGGTCCTATAGTTAGTTTTATCTTATTCCTATGCTTGTGCCACATGGTAGCCTCACATTCATCCTGAGAGCAATTGATCCTTTGACCTTACACACACCATTGATCTTCATTTACACATCCTACATGTGCTCTATTTATTTACCTAGTACTTACTGTGATCATTACACTTGGAAAATACACATTTATCTTCAATATTTTATGACTTATTAACTTTACACTCATTTTTGATCTACCTTTACATGATGGATTGTGCACCATCGATCAGCTTGGACCCATTTTCTTTGTCAGTCATCATGCGATGTTAAATCTCCATTTAGGCACCCAAGATCTTGACACTTATCATCCTCGCATTTATCCTTAGGAACATTTGAATTTAAATGGCTATTTTATGAGTCCCAAATTTGATGTCTACATGCACATCCCATTCTATAAGTTCAACTTTGAAAGCTTATATCTTGAGATAGAGAACTCATCAAGATACAAAGTTTACAGGGGACCTTCTCATCATGAAAAACATTGTGTCCATGCATTTTTTTGGCTTGAGAGGCTTTCTAAGCATACTTATAAAATGAAAAAATGATCTAACCAATCCATTTATTCATGTTATTTGAGACAATCTAGATCTTCATAGCTTGATTTTGCCATCTTTTGATCATTTATGGGTCAGGAACTCTACTCAGCTTCTCTATCTAGGCAAAAGCTTGGTATGTGGGTCAAAATTGGCCAACAATCCCTACCAAAGCTTTGCATCTTTATGCCCCCAATTTTATAACCTATGTAATCTGAGTCATATGATCTTTGATATAATATCATAATACCTATAAAAAATAAACATATGTAACACATATGTCCCCAAATTTGTGTCAATCTATGTAATCTTAGTACTGTAATTGTTGACGCAGGAAATTGCACCTGGGGCAAGGAGGTCAAACTCCTGCCTTCTCCTCGCAACATGGAAACCCCTCTCTCACCTGTGGAATAATGAAGCTGGAGAGGAGAGTCTCTAGATAAGGGCTATCTCCCTTTGATGTATCATGTTTGTTTCAACAAGTGCAAATACATACAGGTATATATATATATATATATATATATATATATATATATATATATATATATATATATATAGCTATATAAATTGGGGGGGGGTGAAAAGGGAAGAAAGATACAGGAAAACAAACTACTCTAAGGAGGTGATACACCAAAACAAGATGACCTTCTCACACCCACTCTCAGAATCAGATAAAGACAACAAACATACACTCAGACTTGGCAGAAAGACCACGCTGTAGGAAAATGGCAGGGAGGTTCTTATGAAAACACAGGAACAGGGACTCACCAAGATGCTATGAAATACATACTGTAAATGACTTCCTCTATTCTATACCCCAAATGGAACTCTTCTCCTGTCAACTGTAGATGATGGTGCTTTGTAGATAGCTGGTGTGTTGGTGTTTGAACCTATGAGAGCATTAAAAGGCAATGACTGAACACAAACCAAACACTCAGAACATACATAGAATATCCATCCAAGAAGAGGTAAAAAACTATCTTTATTTGATTCAAGCAGAAATTTCAATAGGGATGCACCTTGTAAAATTATGAAAAGATTATTACAAATGACCAAGTTCGTAAACTTATATGGAAAAAACAAGACCAAAAGGCTCATTGGCACCTTTTGCTTGCAAGTGGCCTATCGCGTCTTCATTGGGAAGAAGAAAAAACACTGTTGGTGCATCATCCTTCTAGAAGAGGCCTACTGGAACCATGCTTTCTACTTGTCTCTTCTTTTTTTTGTCTTATCTGCTTACTTGGCCCCTGGGGTGAACTTTCTTGGTGGGTCACTTCCTTTTGGGCTCCTTCTGGTTAGCGCTCTCCTTGTTTTAAAACCAATGGCCACCCTGCTTTGTTAACTTTGACGTCCTCGGGTCAGTCTTGGCTCCTTCACCTTAATAATTCCTTTGCGGCTTGCCTTATTTTCTTAACACCTCAGTGGATCGCTTTGGCTGCTCTGTGGACTGTTGTCGGGTCACTTTTGTTTTAAACTGTCTCTCAGCTTGTATATGTTTTTTGCAGACAAAAAGTTTGCAGAAATTCCTTGGGCTCATTGTGTTTCCCCCCACAGGCTTTTGTCCATGGATGTTTTCCCACAGACAAAAGTCCATAGAAATTCATCTGCATTTTAACTTTTGTCTTTCTTGTGGGCTTTGCCTTAGCTTGGTAATGCGCTCGACCCTTTGCATTTGTAAACACTTGCCTTCCTTTTGCCTTGGTGTTAAGTGACCCAGCCTTTTCCTTTCCTTTTGTTGTGCCTGCCCTTCAAAAGGGCACTTTGACTATTTGATTGCCCTTTCGGTGAAGTGCCTACCCTTGAACCAAAGTGTTGAACCAAATTTTGGTTCAACGGTTCAAGGTTCAATCATTGCACATTGATGGGGAGTGAACCAAAAGCCGATGAACCTTTGTATTGAATTGAACCGTTGAACTGAACCCGTTGAACCAAAAATGGTTCAACGGTTCAACTAAGCATGTTGTTGAACCAAGGCCAAGCCTGATGAACTATTAAACCAAGCTTGATGAACCAATGATTGAACTACCACGCTTGAACTTTAGCCATTGAACCAAGTATGTTGAACCTAGCCTGTTGAACCAAAAAATTGGTTTAACGGTTCAACGGTACGAAGGTTCAACACTATTGCATTGAGGTGTTTGAACCGAGATGTTGAACTGAGATGAACCAGGCTGAACCAATGAACCAGGCCTAAACTGAGCATGAACTAGAAGATGGACTTGCAACCCAAAATTGACTGCTTTTAAAATGTAGGGGAAAGAAGTTGACCACAATTTTGTCTGTGGGCAAAAATTGGTCAACAATAATCATATGAAATATTTGACGCATGCCTCCCACATACCCCTAGTCTATGTTAATATATGTAATCTAAGCATCATAATCATGTGTAATATGATCAATATAATCTTGTTAAATATCTCACATATTCCCCACACATAACCCCAATTTGTGTTAATCTATGTAATGACTAAATTAATTTGAGGTGATCTTAACCAATCTAAGCTAGTCTTGAATTAATATACTTTCCAAATCTGAGTTTTATGCACTCAAAATTTATATATCAATTTATGCTAATATATAAATTATCTTTTTATGATGGATTGAAACTCTATGACAAGCCCACTGTGTATGTTCCCCATTTGAAGTGAGGGATGTAGCCTACAAATAAATCATCTCAAAAAGAGTAAGTTATATGCATCATGTTATGTAAAAGGAGATGTAAACATGTGATAACATGATAAAAAATATGTCATCATAATAATATTACATTGTTTGAGAATATATGAAACATATATACTAAGGCATATAAGTCTCATGTCTATTAGTTGTAAAAAGGAGGCACACAATAATAACCATCACAATAATGATCATAGCATTGAGTAAAAAACTGCATAGAAGATGCATGACATGTATCAATGCATTGCACCCAAAGATAATAGTGTGTGATATATATCACAACACCATAAGATCAACAAACAAATGTTGATGCACACACAATTTTCATTATATTTATCCTCATAAGTATTTGTATCCTGGCGATGTATATGTGGTATGAAGCTATTAGGAACATTCACACTTATATTTAAATTATGTACTTGTCCATAAATGATATCATGAGATTGATCTATTTCTTTCTTTTTTGATGAATTATCTTTAACTTGCTCATTTATTTTGTTTTATACTATGCCGATTTTGTTTTAGTATGCGTGCTTGCTTAATGTGATATATAATTATATTCTTAATAGAGTTTTTAAAATGGTTCTCTATATTTGATATATGAGTAAGCCACTTTGGAAATCAAATGATATATCCACATTATCCTTATCAAACTTTGATTTCTTTTGTTGTAACCACTATTTTCCCAATATTGCATTACCCTATGTAATAATATGCTTCACATATAGTAATGTATTCACTATCTTAAGCTTAAATGTAATTAGTATTAACATGTTATATTTCATCCTCATATGTAATTGTATGTTGAAACTCTTGCTCATCATATCCTAATTTCCTAAGAAATCCAATTGTGCATGCATTATTTTGTGCCTTATCATCCAAAACTATGCATGTTCCATGTTCACCTTGTATAAGAGCACAAATGACCATTGGTTCCTTTTTAGGAATTTCCTAAGAAGTATTAGTTTATGTATATTATGAAATATAATGAGATATTCTCCTAGTTTTACCTTCTATAGAAGCTTTATTGACCATTTGTTCCTTTATATAAATGTCTTGGGATATATTAGACTTCATAGAATGTGTAGTAGGAAAAGATGTTGAGGCCAACTTTATAGAAACGTTGTTAGATTTTACAAATATAATAACACCCACATCCAAAAGTTGTTCCATCTTGTTTTGTAGTCTTAATACTTATAAATTATGGTCTAAAAGCATGCCTATATATCAAATTGACACTATCCTAGGAAAATATGCTTATACCAAACCTTGACTAGTACCATACAAAGACCTTCAATATATGTAAAATGAAATTGACTCCTTGTTGAGTTTGAATCTCATTGAGTTTACTTATTCTATATTCATGCCCTGCTTTCATGGTAAATGAAAATAATGATCAAAAGCATGGTAAAAGGTTGTTATAATTCAGTGGTTAGAATTCCATATTGTTGAAGTTATAGGAGGTATCATAATAAGGCTAAGGGAAGTGAATTAAGATGACCGAGGAAAATAATGTAGAATAAATAGTTTTTGTATCAAGTGTTATTACACCATGAGGACTCCAAAAGCTATAATAAGATCTAGTTATGTTCTACTTTTAATGATATGATTTTGTAGAAAGAAGTTATAATTAATTCTAAAGGAGAGAAATAGTTTCCTAAAGTTAGTAAAAGTGATTTGTATAATGATGTTAAATTACATTTGTCTATAATGTACTCAATTTGAAAATATAATTAAATCTAGTTATCTTTGGTTAAGGTATCCAGCCAATGTTTATCCCATTGATGTCTAAAAATGATATAGATTTAATTTAAAAAATTGGCTATATAGTTGGTAATTATTCTAAAATAGGCAACGTTATCCACCCACATTCTGACTATGGATTGTGTGAAAAATATTCAATCTCTCTTCTTGAAATACGTCATGAAGCTTGGGAAGAGGCTATTATTGCCCAATTTTTAGGAAAACAAAGATGGATTTTTTTGTGCTTGTTTAGGATTCACTATGTCTTTAAATGATCCATAATTATTGAATGCTTGGGTTATATATGTTTAAATTCATGTTTTTAAAATCATTAATGGATCTATCTATGCCTTATTAGGGTGTTAAGAGATTTATTTCTATGTCAAATCCATTGTCTATTGCCCATAGTTTTTTAGAAGGCATTTTTTAGAAGGAACTCATCACCCTTAGCAGTAGAAAGGAATCTAGAACTTGATAGAAAATAGATCCAATATTATCCACTGATTCAATTTATGATAAAGGTGTTCCTTACCAAGTGAATAAAAAAACAACTTTCCTTAATCCCCTTATTTTTAAATATCCTTGTCTTCCAAGTTTTTGTTGAGTTGTGGAGCTAAAAGCTTCACTGAATGTGCAAATGTGGAGGTTGCTGGGTTACATAGTAACTGACATCGGTCAGGCCAATTGACATCGATTATCTTTAGCTACACAGTAACTAGCATCGATTAGGGATCGGTCAGCATCGATCACCTTCAGACCGACATCGATTATCTATGCATTTCCAGAACTGTTCTAATTTTAGACGAACAATTAGTTTGCATGTAAAGACTAATTTTAGTCTTGAGTCTGCATTTATAATTATTGTTTGGTTTGGGATCTATTTAAGAGACCCATGGGGCTATATTTTAATGTAAGCAAGATCAATTAGATCTGCAGGGTGCAAGATCAAGAAGATCTGTAGGGTGCAAGATCAAGAAGATCTGCTAAGAGTAGGCAACAACGGTTGAGTTGATTGTCACTTGGAGGTAGGCAACAATAACCATTGGGTTGATTGTCACTGGAGGGAACAACTCAGTGTTTGAGTTGGTTGTAATTGATTGAGAGAGAGAGCTCTTGAGGGAGAATTACTGTACACCCAAGAGGTGTGAGAAGAAGATATTTCTTCATTGTATTTCCTTCTGGAAGAGTGTAATACAAGATTGTATTGTTTCTCGTATCTCCTATTCTTTGCTATTTTTGATTTTTAGTTACTTATTAATTTTGGTTTAATTCTGTGTTTAGTTTCTTATACAAAGGTAATCAATTGTACTCTAAGGAGGATCCTAACAATTGGTATCAGAGCCAGGTTTACTAACAAGTGGTAGAGCGGGTTAGTGTTTGTTGATTACAGGTTCACTCACTGGGGTTTCTGTTTGAGTGGGAGTAAAGCAATGGCAGAATAAAGTAAACTAAGAGTGGAGAAAGTAAATGGAAAGAATTATAAATTATGGAGGATGCAGATAGAAGATTATCTATATCAAAAAGATTTATACTTACCATTGGGTGGGGTTTCAAGTAAGCCCACATATATGCAAGATGAAGAATGGAATATTCTTGGTAGAAAGGCTCTGAGATCTATAAAGTTGAGCCTGGCATCATCTGTGATTTCCAACTTATCATAGGCAAAGACAACGGTAGAGTTAATGGATACTTTGGCAAATTTATATGAAAAATCCTCAGCTTCGAATAAGGTATTTCTTATGAAGCAATTATTTAATTTGCAAATGCAGGAAGGTGGATCAATATATAGTCATCTTAGTGATTTCCATGGATTAGTAAATTAGTTAAATTAAGTCAAAATAGTTTTTGATGATGAAATTAAGGCTCTCTTAATCTTATGCTCTTTACCTGAAAGTTGGGATAGCTTGGTAATGGTAGTTAGTTATATTGCATCTGCTTCAAATATCTTGAAAGTTGATGATGTTAGTGTAATCTTGAATGAAGAAATTTGCAGGAAAAGCACAGGGAAAACATTAGGTAATGCTTTTAGTATTGAAAGTAGGGGAAGGCAAAGAGAGAAGGACAAGCATGAGAAATCAAGGTCAAAGATGGGAAGGAGATCCAAATCCAGAAATGGAGGAATAATCTGCTAGAATTGTGGAAAGAAAGGGCATGCAAAGAAAGATTGTTGGTTGAAGGATAAAGAAGAAAATCAGCATGAATGTAATAAAGAAGCAAAAGTTGTAGGTATTTTTGCACATGCTGCTCTTATATTTTCTTTGGATAATAAAATAGAATCTTGAGTTTTAGATTCTGGTGCCTCTTTCCATGCAACCCCAAATAGAGAATTTTTCAATGATTATGTCAATGGAGACTTTGGAAAAGTTTATTTAGGGGATGATGAGCCTTCTCAAATTGTTGGCAAAGGAAAAGTATAGTTGAAATTGCAGAATGGCAACACATGGGTGTTGAAGGATGTCATGCATGTACCCATCCTAAAGAGGAATCTAATTTTTGCAAGAAAGTTGGGTGATGAGGGTTGCACAGTAACTCTCACAGTTGAATCTTGGAAAGTTTCCAAGGGTGCATTTATATTAGCAATAGGTAAGAGAGTAGGTACACTTTATCTATCTACTTGTATTACTGATTATTCTCCTTCTATTTTATCTACTTCAGATGTAGATGCAAAGTTGTGGCACTGTAGGCTTGGTCACATGAGTGAGAAGGGAATGAATGTTCTTAAGTCAAAAGGTAAGCTTTCAGATTTGAAAAGCATAGATTTAGATTTTTGTGAGCATTTTATTTTTGGGAAACAGAAAAAAGTGAGGTTTCTCAAAATTGGGTCAACAAAGAAGCACAAGTTGGAGCTTGTTCACACAGACGTGTGGGGACCAGCTTAGGTAGCTTCTATTAGAGGATCATAGTATTATGTTTCTTTCATTGATGATGCTAAAATAAAGGTATGGGTTTATTGCATAAAGAGGAAATCTAATGTTTTTGACACATTTAAGAAATGGAAAGCTTTGGTTGAGAATGAAACAGGTTTGAGTTTGAAGTGCCTTAGATTTGACAATGGTGGTGAGTAGTACAGCAATAAATTCAATAGTTACTGTTCTATGAATGGAATACGTAGGGAAAGGATGGTTCCAAGGACACCTCAGCAAAATGGAGTTGCTGAAAGGATGAATAGAACAATAATGGAGCATGCACAGAGTATGAGGTTGCATGTTGGTTTGCCCTTACAGTTTTAGGCAAAAGCTATAGATACTATAGTTTACCTAATTGACAGAAGACCTTCTACTGAACTAGATGGTGGAATTCCAAAAGAGGCATGGATAGGTAAAAAGGTAGATCTTTCATTTCTCAAAGTTTTTGGTTTTGAAGCTTTTGTGCATGAAGATAAAGAAAATAGAAAGACGCTGGATGCTAAATCTATGCGATGCACTTTCATTGGTTATGGTTTTGGAGATTTTGGATTCCGGTTGTGGAATTTAGAAACTAACAAAATTATCAAAAGCTAGGATGTAGTTTTCAATGAGAAGGTGATGTACAGTGATCAACTCAAGAGGTTGAATAATTTTGAGCAGGGCAATCGTGATTTGGATGAGGTTATGATCCAAAATGAGATCGTGGGTAAAAATCATCACTCACAAGAAAACACAAAGACCGAAATTAGTCAGAAGGAAACTGACGTCGGTCAGGTTGGCCAGGCAGAGACTGAGTCGATCAGGTGGAACTGACATTGGTCAGGTTCAGATCAACATCGACCAGAGATGACTGAGATCGATCACTGACAGAATGAAATTTGAGCGGACAACAAGTTGTGAATGAGTCTCAAACGCCCATAAGGAGGTCTGAAAGGGTAAGTAAACCTCATATTCATTATTCCCCTTCTTTATACTACTTGTTGCTCACAGATGGTGGAAAAATAGGAAGTTTTGAAGAGGCAATACAAGTAGAATCTAGGAAACAGTGGGAGCATGGCATGAATGAGGAAATTGATTCCTTGGAAGAGAACCAAATGTGGGATTTGGTAGAGTTGCTAGCCAGAAAGAAAGCACTAAAAAATGAATGGATTTACAAGTTAAAGAAAGGAGAGAATGGACAAGTGAGACATAAGGCCAGGTTATATGGTCTTGAGCAAGCTCCAAGACAATGGTATTTGAGGTTTGACCGGTTTATGACAAAGCATGGCTTTAGTCAATGTCAATGTGACCATTGTGTTTATTTTACCAGGTTGGATAATAGTAGCTACATTATCCTATTACTGTATGTAGATGATATACTTGTTTCAGGTTCATACATGTAGAGAATTACTGAGCTAAAGGTAAAATTAGCTCACACATTTGCCATGAAGGATTTAGGAGCAGTAATCCTTGGCATGAGTATTTCTAGAGACAGGAAAAATCACAAGTTGATTTTGTCTCAAGAAGATTATGTGAATAAGGTGTTGGAGAGGTTTAATATGCAAGATGCAAAAATGGTAAGCACACCTCTGGTTGGACAGTTCAAGCTGAGCAAAGAACAGTGTCTTAAATCACATGATGAGGTTGAGTACATGGTATGTACTAGACGTGATATTGCCCAAGGAGTGGGAGTTGTCAGCAAGTTTATGGCCAATCCAGGAAAGAAGCATTGGAAAGCATTTCAATGGATTCTCAGATATTTGAGAGGGACTAGCAGTAGGCATTTATGCTATGCAGGGTCAAACACTTCTCTACATGGATATGTAGATTCAGATATGACAAGTGACTTGGATGGCAGGAGAAACACCACAAGATATGTGTTCACTGTTGGTGGAATGACGGTTAGCTGGATTTCAAAGTTGTAGAAGGTTGTTTCCCTATCTACTACAGAGGTAGAATACATTGTAGTCACAGAGGCTAGCAAGGAAATGATATGGATGACTCGATTCATGGAAGAGTTGGGAAAGGAGCAAGAGAGTTGCAGATTGTATAGTGATAGTCAAAGAGCAATTCATTTGGCAAAGGATTCAGCCTTTCATTCAAGAACCAAACATATACAACTTAGGTACCACTTCATTAGATAGGTATTGGAGGATGGTCAGTTGAAGCTAGAAAAGATCCATATGGATAAGAACCCTGATGATATGCTAACAAAGTCGAGAACAAAGGAGAAGTTGAATATTCATTCAACTTTTGTTGGTCTTCAAGATTGAACTTGAAGATAGAGAAACAAGCCAAAAACAAATTAGAGGATGTTGCTGTACAGGTACAGGTGTAGCTATTTATCTCCAAGTGGGAGATTTTTGAGTTGTGGAGCTAAAAGCTTCACTAAATGTGCAAATGTGGAGGTTGCTAGGTTACATAGTAACTGACATCGGTCAAGTCAACTGACATCGGTTATCTTCAACTACATAGTAATCGGCATCGGTTAGGGATCAGCCGACATCGGTCACCTTCAAACTGACATCGGTTGTCTGTGTGTTTCTAGAACTATTCTAATTTTAGAGGAACAATTAGTTTGCATGTAAAGACTAATTTTAGTCTTGAGTCTGTATTTCTAATTATTATTTGGTTTGGGATTTATTTAAGAGACCCATGGGGCTGTATTGTAATGTAAGCAAGATCAATTAGATCTACAGGGTGCAAGATCAAGAAGATCTGCAGGGTGCAAGATCAAGAAGATCTGCTGAGAGTAGGCAAAAACAATTGAGTTGATTGTCACTTGGAGGTAGGCAACAACAACCATTGGGTTGATTGTCACTGGAGGGAACAACTCAGTGTTTGAGTTGGTTGTAATTGATTGAGAGAGAGAACTCTTGAGGGAGAATTATTGTACACCCAAGAGGTGTGGGAAGAAATTTCTTCATTGTATTTCCTTCTGGAAGAGTGTAATACAATATTGTATTATTTCTCGTATCTCCTATTCTTTGCTGTTTCTGATTTCTAGTTACTTATTACTTCTAGTTTAATTCAATGTTTAGTTGCTTATACAAAGGTAATCAATTGTACTCTAAGGAGGATCCTAACAGTTTTATGTATGCCCTTATAAGCCTAAAAAAATACTGAAATCCTTACCACAACCACCTGTAATAAAATATATAAAGTCTAAACAACCTCCATTGTCCCATTCCAATAATTAGTCAAACTATAAAGTTATTAAATTTAAACTTAGAAAAAATATTTCTATATCTATCGATCTAAACCTTGAGTCACCACAAATTCATGCCCAACTTCCTATTATTGATAGAATACATTTCTTCCATGAATAACAACCTACTCTGGTTACTCCTCCAAAATAATAATAATAATAATAATAATAATAATAATAATAATAAATATTGGTGGCATAATCCTATATAATCTCTATATTTATTTAAGTCTAATCCATTTAATCTACCTAAGCCATGTTCCCACAACCAAACTAAGAATCATAATACAAGAATGATGAATGAAATTAAATATGAGTTAGTGCCTCATCCGACTGATCCAAAATTATCTATATATTTTTGTATTTTATTTGAAAAAAAGAAAGATAATAAAAAACTAGCTATTTAGTAACTCAACTAGAAATCTAGATGGATGAAAAAATAGACTCATAAACCACATAAGATAGTTGACCTTTCCACATATTTTGAAAAACTAGACAAACTACTAACAACCATTCAAGCTAAAGTTGATGGTTAATTTGTTGAGGTCCATAACCATGTTAATAAAAATGTCACTACTCTTGGATAACATATTGATAATCACATTATTGGATTTAATAGTATTATTGATAGTAAAATATATGTAATTCATGTTGGTATCAATAATGTTAAGAAAGTTGTCAATGTGATCCATGACAAAACTATTGTTATTGAAAAAATTCTTGATTCGATTAAAAATGGAGTTATTGTTGTGATAAACCATTCCTTTTATGTCAATAGAACCCTTAATATGTTTGGCTCATAGGTTGACACTCTTTCCACATAATTCAATGAGTTGTCTTCAAAAGTTGATAATATTTCATATATTTGTTCTCATATTAACAATGATATCAATACATATGAATAAGTAATGGTTGATCATGATAAAAGTCTTACCGCTTTAAATTCTAAATCTAAGTCTAATGAACCCTATTGGCATAAATATGATCTCAATATTATTTAATTTTTTATGCCCGATCTTTATGGAATAGATGTCTCTAAAATCCCTATTCCTAAGCTTGAGATAATTGAGACTTGACTAGGAAAAAAAAGCCAGTTAGAAAAACATGAATCATCCCATAAAATAGAACTCATTGATCCACCATAATTTAGGATTGGATTTGATTATGTAGTTGATGAGCTAGAAGTTTAAGAGTATGAACCTATGGTCAATGTTATATTCATACCTCCATTTGATAAAAATGCTAAGTATTCTCCCATTAATATCATTTTAAATGTAAACAAGATGATAATCAGACAAGGTATCATAAACTAAAGGAATGGCATGATTAATTCAATAACTTTCAAGATCATAAGGGATGGGTGATTCCACAATGGTAGTTTGGGTAGTTATAAACCTCGAAGGAATAGTTCAAGATTGGTGGCACTAATATGAAGACACTAAGCAAACTAAAATTGGGTATACAGAAGATCTAATAACAATAATCCAAAATGAACTTATTCAAGGAAGAAAGAAGACTATATAACAATATTTAATGGGAATTTTAAAATTAAGACTTTGTGATCTTTTAATTTTTAATTATAATTTAGCCAAATATGACGAACATCTTTATGTCCTTGGTCATCAACAATCTACTATCACAAAGACATTTCTTAGAATAGTCTCCCTTATCCTCTTAGGGATCAACTCAATAATATTTATGATCTCAATGTATTTATTACAAATAATTTACCATCACATTAAATTGTTAATATTAATAGACTCATGATTTATTGTATGTGATTTACAACCAAGATAGTTAATAAGGTTAATAAAAGAAAGTTTAAGAAGTCAAATGGTAAGTACTTTGAAATCTATGTTGAATTTGGATGTCAAAGTAAAATAAAATTCAATAAAAAATATGAAAATAATACATGTTGAGCAAGCCTCATTACAAAATGAAATATTGGTTCAGGGAACCTACATTTCCTTATAGGCAACTTGGTAAGTCCTATTGCAAAATAAGATCATCCAAAATGAACTAGAAGGATAAAATCAAATCTTTCTTATGTAAGAAACCATGACCATTTGATAATAAACATCCAAATAAATATGCAAAAGTTAGATTATTTTATGATGTAAAGGATCATCAAGATAGTTGAGACTATGTTTGAACTGACTACAAAATTGATTATGAGTGTTATAAATTTTTTGATTCAAATGTTGAAGAGGAAATTGATGATTTTAGCTCTTCTAAAGAATACACTTAATCAAAATAATTTGTTTTTTATGGTCTCTTGAAAGAGCAACCACTTCATCAACAAGTAATTATTCCACAACATATTCTAGATTCATGCCTCAATTATTCCACTTCAGAATTGAAATATGTAATTGCTCAGTATGAGAAGAATATGATAATATTTGAACTATCATATTTATTTTTTCTTGATGAAATGTATATAAATGGTCTTATGAAGTTACTTGGAACTCCATCCTATACTTTTTTATTTCTTATTGATAGTGGATGGTCTTGCAATGTTGTATTTTTGAATGTTATACCATATATATAGGGTATATATAATGAGTGTTAAGATGAGTCATGGTATAAATAAGACTCTCTAGTTTGGTATGGCTAAGGTGCACTATGAGACCTAATGCTGATAACATGACTAACAGATAGTGGGTCCTACTTATTATGTGATATAATTTAGTGGATTGATATTGATCTAATATGTTAAGGAAACCATTACTCTGATGTAGGTGTAAATATGCACTATTTGATTCTCATCATTTTTTATTTTTCATTTCATTTCCATATATGCCTTTAGTTAATGCCCATATACTTTGGGTGTGAATTGATTATGCTAGTGGGTATCTTATTACTATTCAACCATTTATGTGAGTGTGTGTCACTATTCATTTTCTTTTTAAGATACATCTCATTCCCCTTCATGCATATATAAGGGGCTTGAGATGCATTCATTTGACATTAGATAGTTGATTATTAAGGTTGTTATAAGGTTAAGAACATTAAGAGTAGAGTTGGGTGTATACATGTAATATTTTATTTTTGTAATAAAAGCTCATAAAGAGGCCTCCATAGTGTGGGTCTATTTATGCGTCTATTTCTCATTTCTTAGTATGCTCTTCTCTCATAACTTTTGTTGACCTTGATAATCATAATATAAATATATGATATTTGTGATTTATGATTGAAATGTTACTCTTAGTACCTATCTTAGTAGTTATCTATTCTCTCTATGAATTCATAAACTTGATTTTTGAATATCTAAAGACATAGTAGGGTTTGATGGGATCTACTTCTGACCTTAAGAATTAAGTCTACTTAAATCAATTGGTGCAGGAGTTTTGAGACAAATCTTTAGTTGTTACCCTAAACCCTATTAGTTAACCTATATAGTTACCATAATAATGTATATCACATTCTAGTTAATCAATATAAGTAACTTATATCACATTATATATAATTAATATTAACTTACATAACTGAATATTTTATTAGTAACTTATATCACATTCTAGTTATTAGATCTATCTATGCCTTAGTTGGTTATCAAATGCTATATCACTATGTCAACTAAGTTACCTATTTCCCATAGTTTTTTGGAATCCATTTTCCAAAAGGATCTCAACACCTATTAGCAATAGGAAGAAATATTGAACTTGATAGAAAATGGATCCAATATTATCCACTAATTCAGTCTGTGATACAAGGTGATCCTTATCAAGTGAAGAAAAAACACCTTTCTTAAAGCCCCTTATAAATATCCTCTTCCTACTCATTCTATGTATGCCCCTATAAGCCTACAAAAAACACTCAAATTCTTACAACCACCACCTATAATATAATATCCAAAGCCTTAAAAACATCCATTATCCCATTCCAATTTAACCCTTCTAATTCTAAACAAAACCAAAAAGTTTTTAAATTAGAACCCAAACAAAATAATTCTATCTCTGTCAATCTGAACCTTGAGTCATCATAAATTCCTGTTATTGATAGGATATATTTCTTCCATTAAGAATTTCTTGTTATGGTTATTCCTCCCAACACAATAATATTTTTAGAGGCATAATCCTATAGATTCTCCACATCTATTCAAGCCTAATCCATTTAATATACTTGAGCCACATTCTTACAACCACATATTAATAATCACTTTACTATATTTAATAAAATTGTTGATAGTAAAATGGTTACAATCCATGCCGATATCAGTAATGTTGCGAAAGTTATCCATGTGACCCATGACAAAACTATGGTTGCTATCAAGAGTCTTGATTCTATTAAAAATATAGTTATTATTGTCATAAACCATTCTTATTAAGTTAATATAACCCTTGATATGATTGGATCATAGGTTGACACTATTTCCATATAGTTTAATGAGTTGTCTTCAAAATTTGATAATCTTTAAGATATTTCTTCTGATGTTAACATTACTACCAATACATTTGAAGAAAGAATGACCAATCTTGATAGACGTCTTACCACTTTAAATTTTAAATTTCAATTTAATGAGCACCATTAGAATAAATATGATCTCAATACTCCTAAATATGTTATGCACAATATTTATGGAATAGATGTCTTTGAAATCCATTTTCTTAAGATTTAGATAGCCATGACTAGACCAAAAAAACTCTTTAGTTAGAAAATTATGAATCATCCTATAAAACTAAACTCATCGATCCAAACCAATTTAGGATTGGAGTTGATTATGTTCTTCATGAACTAAAAACTAAAATTGATGAATTTATAGTTGATGTTAGAGCCATACCTCTATTTAATAAAATTTCTAAGTATTATCTTGCTAATCATTTTGAATTTTAAAAATATGGATAATCAAACAAGGTATCATAAAATGAATGAATGACATTATTAATTCAAGAACATTGAATATCATAAGGGATAAATTGTTTTCACAATGGTAGTTTTGGCAGTTAGAAATCTCCAAAGAATAATTTGATATTAGTGGTACCAATACCTAAACACCAATCAAAATAAAATTTAGTCTATATAAGATCTAGTAATAGTAATAAAAAATAAATTATTCAAGTAAGAGAAAAGACTATAGAACAATCTCAAAGGGGATTTTAAAAATTATGACTTATGATCTTTCAATGTTTAATGATTATGTAGCCAAATATGAAGAACATTTTTATGTTTTTCGTCATCAATAGTCTACTATCACAAAGACCACTTTTTTGTATAATTATACATCCAAGATGCTATAAGGCTTACTTTACATCCTCTTGATGCTCTTATTATGACAATAGAAAATGATAATACCTATGAATCTGATTCTACTAAAAATAATAGATTTGAGCCTCTTGATGCAAAATAATTTAATGAATACCTTGATAACCACCCATATGAAATTGACTCTTTGCTATTTGTAGCTCAAAAAGAACAAAATAAACATGATCATGCTAACACATATGAAGAACAAAATGATTTTGTTGAACAACTTCTTGTAAACCCTACCACAGGTGTTGTTACTTCTACTATCAATATTGTTATTAGATATACACCTTTGGATTTATGGGAAACACAAGGCTTCTAACATATAGCTATTCCCATGCTTAACCAAATGACTCATACAAGACCTTTGATAGCTACACATCCTACATCACCTACCTTTCCTACTACATAATCCCTCATGCAAACTATTTCACTTTTTCATGCTAAGGTATTGCATCAAGGTATGCCAAAATTTAGCCAATCAATGGATTCATAAGCTTTACATCATAATCAATTAACACATGATATTGCATCATATCTTTTACTTATAGGATTTGTATCTCTTAAACTTCCACTATATAAAATTAAAGGAGATCCATGACAACATGTTAGATATTTTCATGTGACATGTTCAGAGAATGCTTTCAATGCTAAGTTGTTAACTACATTTTTTCCATGAAGCCTAAAAGATTATTCCTTGTGTTGGTTTTATGATCTACCTATTCAATCAGTCAAAACATTTAATCAACTAGCATATCAATTTCTTAGGCATTTTGTGATCAACATTGATTAAGAGATTTTTTATGCATAAATTGATAAGCTTAAGTAAGGAACTCATGAGGTTATTAGTGATTATGTACTTATTTATAAGATTGTGCTTCAAAAAATGACTAACAAATTGGCAAATAATAAATTACAAGATATCTTCAAACAAAATTTACTTGCACCTTTTCATGAGTTAATTATTCTCAATAAATTTAGATCATTTGAGAAACTTTGTCATACAATAAGAGAAATATAATTCAATCTTAATTCTTTGAACAAGCTCAAATATGCAACTACATATAATTCAACTTCCACAAAGAAGTTTTAAAGAAAATCATTTTACAAAGTTAAACCAATAGATACTAAACTTGATGCCAAGATCATAATTAATTCTATTTCTCAACCTTCTAACAAGCTTGTTTTATTAGATTAAATTTGGAATAAATTATCTATATTACCAAAAACACCTCATAAATTACTACCAAAGTTACTTGAGTGCAATATTATTACTCTACCTCTACCATTAAAGGTTCGTATGAGAAACCTCAAGGTAAATATTTTGATAACATTGCATATTATGATTACCATAGATGCAATGGTAATTCTACTAACAAATGTTTCAAGTTCAAGCACCTTATTTAGGATCTTATCGATAACAATGTCATTGAGTTAGGCACTCCCATAGAGGAAACTAAGGCTCGACAAAATGAAAATGTTAAGTTGAAAATTTTTAGTGAGTCATTTTTAAACCATGATAAAAATAAATATAATTAAGTAGTGCATCATTCCTAAAATTCATATCCACGTCAAAAGTCATATGATCATCCATTAGATGGAATTATTGGTATAATTATTCAAAAATATCAACTACGTCTTATGATTACTTTTAATGATAGTGAGATAGTGGATGATAATTATGCTTTTCATGCCTTATGTATAAGAGCATATATTGATCAACAACCCATTCATAGTGTACTAGTTGATAATAGATCAAGTGAGAATGCATGTATAATGATATTACTCTATTCTTTGGATTACACACATCATGACATACAAACAATATCTAAAAGTGTTGATATTTTCAATGCCAAAAATTAAACCACTTTAGGATACAATTTGTTACTTATTCAAGTAGACCTTGGTATACTATTTAATATTTTTATAGTTCTACCATAAAATGGGTTCTTTGACATGATATTATTATTCCCTTGGTTATAAAATATTCATGTTGTACCTTATATGGTACTTAGATGCCTAAAGTATATTCATTGCAATCAAGTTGTTACAATTTTAGGAGTCAGATATCAATACCCTCTATTATCTATGGTACATCCTCTTCCCCATCTACCATCACAATTCATTGATAAATTGATGCAAAAACAAATCACATTAATAGTTTTTACACCTATGTAAAATATTTATATTCAAATAATTCAAAAAAAATTACTAAAGTCTCAAAAAAAGGTAATGCAAAAAACAAGCATATTAGAAAAAGACATCAAGTTCAAAAAATCACCATCACATACAACATTTTATAAAATAGTGATATATACAAATCAAAATGTTACAAAAAGATCACATAAATTTGGAAAAATCTTCTATTATTCCTCATTGTATTTAAACCATTCAACATCTCCTAGAGTTACTCCTCCTACAGATGAATATACGAGTTGTGATTTAGATAGTTATATTACAACACAAGATGCATTTTCTAATTTTGAGTCATGCACATATAACATATTTTGATCTTTAAATTCAATCCTTATACCACTTATTACATATTATTATGAATATCATCTTGATGGGATCATTGGTTAGCATGTTTCACTTCCAAAAATTCAAAAACATTCAAATAATCACAAAAGTAAAAATTGATTATACATACCTTCTTTATTATTTCATCCTGCTATCCTTTTACTTCTTGCACATGCAATTTATTTGATAAATTATTCTAAGCCCTTGGATATTACTATATTTTAGTTAACTTTTTATATCTAAACAATATGACACAATGAACTATACTACCATATTTTTCAATTTACCTTGTTTTCAAAATTTGTACTGAGCAAATTAAATTTTATATCAAGAACAATATTGACCAATATGGGTCAATTTTTTTTGCCAGTACTATCCTAAGCTAATAAATCCTATCCTATAATATTTTTCACATCCAAATTAAAATATGAGCACACATAGCCTTAATGCATCAACTTTTTTGATATTTCACTCAGTTCCAAAATACATAACAATATGTGTTCATGCAAAATCTCTTATTTCATGTGCTATACTATTGATGCTTACATAATTTGAAAAAATGTGTATTTTATGAGATTTAGATGTACAATAATTCCTCCACATACTTATTCAATCACATATATAGTGGGTCTATCTTGATCTAGACACACTGTGAAAATTGTTCAAATCCCCATATTTTCTTCTAATTTAAAACCATTGGTTAATCAATTTTTTTAATCAAAAAATTTAAAAAACATACAAAAAAATTCAAATATTTAAAAAATACAAAAATATTCAAAATATTCTAAAAAGTCGAAATCAAGACTTGAGCATGATTAGACATCTAGTTTATATCATTGTCATGTGTTTTTTATCTCATGTTTGGTATAAATCATATTATATTTTTATCACACATGAATTTCAAGGGTATTCACAAGTGTTATATAGGACATATAGATTTTACATGGACTAAGATGTCAGACTTGCCTCTACCTATAAGCTATGCCATGATGAGGGTATCTTATCTAAAGGTTACTTTGTCATTTCTTATTGATAGTGTGTGGTATGAAATGTCATATCTCCAATGCTAATCCCTTAACCTATATCATGTTTAGGGATATGTGTGGCTGAATTATGGCTAACATATATTTCATATTATCTTGTCGTATTTCTCTATGTTTTTAGTAAGGTCAACCTATGGAATAACCATGGCTAAGTAGAATATATATAGGAGGTAGTTGTTAGTCTTTGAGGATCATATTAATATTTTTTCTCTTATTGCATTGTTGTGTAGGTTTCTCCCTCAAAGTGGCTTAGTCATATTTATAAAGTATTATAGTCTTTTGTTAATTATTGTTGTGAATTTGCTTATTATACTTTTGATTCTATGATATATTAGTCCATTATTACAAAACATATAAATAATCTCATTATAAGTGGTATTAGAGCATCAATTTGGGTAAGTTTCCATTGCATTTTTTTGATTTGGTGTTGTAGTTATCATATGAACTGAAGTATAAAAAGAACATAACTTGTGATCTGGGAAGAATTTTTTTCATCACCATACTATTGTTAGAAGTCCTTTTTTTGCACCCTTATGCTAATTAATAGTCATTATATTCATCTCAAAGTGATGATCACCATGGTATAATATATTGGTACACGTTTTTTATGCTTGAAATATCCATCCTATGGTTTGTGCATGGCTACTCCTAACAATCATGACCACACGAAAGGGCAAGATATTCCAAAACATCTTCACAAGGATGACATGGAGTCTAGAACTCCAAATACTTTGGTTTTTGAGGTATTTCCTCAACTGTAGTTAGATATACAAATCATAATGAATAAAGATGATCTTAATGTGGTAAAATGGGAAATCACTAGGGTAAAAGTGGAAATCATTGCTATGAATAGCCATCTATAAAGTATTAAAGGGCAATTGATCAGTCTTATGGATCAACTTATGCCAAGTAATCATCCACTACTCCATTGGGGTTCTCCCAATTATAATAATCACATATATAATGAGTTGAAGCACATGTTGCAAAAAATTGAAGTGCATAAGTTTGATGGTAATGATCCTCTCACATAGATCAATCAAATAGAAAATTTATTTGATCTACATGAGACCCCATGTGCATAAAATTTGGTCATGGCATAGTTTTATATAGAACCTAACTAGTTCATTTGGTATAGGTGGTTGTGTACTCAAAATAAAAATAAGGGCATTCTTGGTACTTGTTAGTTTTTACTAAGGATCACAAGATGCACTATCACAAAAAATGTCTCAAAAAATTACTTATCGGTTATTGAAGTTGTGACAAACATATGAAATTAAGGATTATATTAAATAATTCTATAATTTATCCTTATACATGGATGACAGTAATGAGGACAACATGGCTGACCTATTCTTGGGTGGGTTCAAGGATAACATACAACTTGAGATTTTCATGTTTAATCCAACTTCATTATCTAAATACATCCATTAGAGAATAAGGTAGAGGAAAAGATCTAGTCAAACAAAGGGATTTCACTAATTTATACCAATGTAATTCCACAACACAATCTTTTACTCAACATATAATATTAAACCCTTTTAATGTTAAAGAGAAACATGCAAAAGGGTTGTGTTTTGGTTGTGACAATAAGTGGAGAAAAAGACATAAATGTGTTAGAAATAAGCTGTTCTACATTCAAGGCACCAATGAAGATGAAGAAGATGATGAGGCCTCAAGTGAGGGTATGGAAGATCAAGAGGAGTAATCTAAATATTATCACCTTACTATTTCCTATCATCCACTTTTAGGTATCATTACTCCTCAAACTCTTAAGGCGGTGGGTTTCATCATGAAATAGAAGGTGAAAATGTTGATATACTCAGGGAGTACACATAACTTCATTAATAACAAGTTGGTTACTCATTTAAATTATTTCATTTACCTAACTCCAAAATTTCAAGTCATGGTTGCAGATGGTGGCACAATCAACTATTCTAGAAAATTCCATAATATTAAGCTTGTTATGGGAGATTACATGCTAGATTCTCCTATGTTTTATATTCCCATGGGTGGGGATGACATTATTTTGAAAGTATAATTGATCACAACTTTGGGTATAATAGAGATTAATTTCTAGGAACTATTTATGACAATTTCATTCTAAATGTAGAACATTTAAACTATGAAATTTATGGGAAAAGTCTCAATAATTGGTTACTTCACATCAAATGAAAAAGATTCTTAAAAAAAGGGCTGATAGCGTGATTGTTTTACATAGAATTTCAACCAAAAAATGTGTCTACATGTCCTAATTTATAAATGATTCTTGATGACCACCCATCTATTTGTGGTGCCATGCCAAAAGGATAGTCACCAAGAAGATAACATAAAATGGCCACAAGATTTCTTTTAAGTAGTACACCATTAAAAATCAAACCATAGGGATATTTATATACCTAGAATAGTGAAATTGAAAATATGGTACAAGAGATGTTGGAGGCAGGTATTATCATACATAGCCAAAGTGAATATTTGTCTCTAGTGGTAATGGTACATAAGAAGGATAAAACTTGGAGGATGTGCCAAAACTATAGATAACGTAACATGTACACAATCAATGATAAGTTACGTATTCTAGTAATTGATGATTTTTTAGATGAATTATATGGTCTTGTTTATTTTACTAAACTAGATATTCATTCTAGGTATCATAAAATTTAGATCAAAGATGAGGATATCCCCAAAATAAATTTAAAAATCCATGAAGGATATTATGAGTTTATGGTCATGCCATTTGGTATCGCAAATGTACCATCTACATTTCATAGTTTGGTGAATATTATTTTTGGGTCTTTTTTGAGGAATTTTTTGTTGGCATTTTTTTATGACATCTTAATTTATAACAAAACTTGGGAAGAACATTTGAAGCATGTGAAATAGGTAATGCTAGTTATGGAATAAAATCAAATTTATGCCAAACCTTCCAAATGTGCCTTTAGATTCCAAGATGTGGAGTAATTGGGTCATATTATTTTACATTAAAGAGTTAAAGTCAACCCTAAGAATATCAAAGTTATGATGGAGTGGTAAGTGCCAAAGACCCTCAATAACCTTCATGGATTTTTGGGGCTAACATGTTACTTTTGCATATTTTTAAAAAAATATGGAAACATAGAATTCTAATCATATCATTTTTGAAGAAAGACTCCATCCATTGGAATGAAATAACTATCAAGGCATTCAAGAAGATAAAAGAGGACATGTGCACCATTCTAGTTTTGGCTACTCATGATTTTTTTAAAACTTTTTTTGGCAATTGTGATGAATCAAGATATGGCATGGCATCAATACTCATGTAGGAATAAAGACCAATTACATTTGAGAGTCACAAAATCAAGGAAAAATAGGTTTAATCCAATCTATGAGAACAAAATGATGGCTATTCTTCATGTAGTCAAGCAATGGAGACTTTCTATGATAGGTAGAAAATTTAAGGTAAATATTGATAATGATAGTCTAAAATATTTTTTGGAACAATGATTATAATTAGAAGAATAACAAAAATGGGTGATTAAAATGTTGGGATATGACTTAAAAATAGTATTTAATAAAGAAAAAGAGAATGTGGTAGCAAATGCACTATGTAGGAGGAATGAATTAGTTGAGGCATTATTAATCATTATGACCATTTGGAAGGTAGATTGGTTAGAAAAGGAAAGGTTTGAATGGGAGAATGATAGGGATACATGAGTTATAATTTATAATCTTCAACATGGTTCTCATGTTTTTGATAAATTTGAGTGGAAAGGGAACACAATATGTTATAAAGATAGATTATACCTATGTAAGAATTATATCCTCAAACACAAGATCTTTTAGGAGATTCAAGCATCTCCAGTAGGGGACACTCAAGATTTTTAAAAACCTATCATTTAATCAATAAGGATTTATTTTGGAAAGGAATCAAGGGGGATATACATAGTTATTTAGCAGAATGCATGGTGCGTCAATAGAACAAAGGTGAAACAATTAAGAGACAATGTCTTCTGTGGCCTTTATCCATACCTAGCCAAAAGTGGGAGGTAGTTTTTGTTATCCAATTTTAACCCTTAGATCAAAATAGAATCCCTATAGTCAAAAACTCTAACCTTAGGTGATTTAGGAGGTCCTAGTTGAGTCCAAGATACCTTATTAGCATATATTAAAGTAAATTTGGAGAGATTAAGGTAAAGTCATATTTTGGCCACATAGTGGTTTAAGCATGTCATGAGGAGATTATTCATGGTAAAGTTGTGTCATAGGTGATTAGGTTTGATTAATGTCATTTTATGTCTTAAACATCTTTTCACAACATTTCATGGAGTTTTGTAAGTTTGAAGACCATTTACTAACTTGAGGGTGTTAAAAATGCATATAAACAGTGATTTTGGCTAATATTTATGTTTTTAAAAGTTATATAACTTAAAAATACATAAAATACATCTTCCAAAGATCTTGTATTAGTTACTCAACTACCATACCTGTCAACTTGTCAAAAAAAGTTAGATTCTTGATTTCCAACACTTATTTGAGGAGTTAAGAGAAGTTGTACTATCATGTTGAAGTCACGTGAAATTAAAAATAGTTGTAGAGTGTCCTTTGGTATTTTACAGGTTAGGAACAATCATTGTAATAAGTTTGGAGTTCAAATTTTTTAGACATATCCTTCTTTCTCTCATCATCCCCTTCATAAGCTAGTGAAGGCCAACTTGAAGCAGATGGTATAGGCAGTATAGTTAGAGTGTGGTTGAAATTTTGGGACCCCTATGGGATTAATTTTTTTGGCAATGGTAATTATATTGGTGCTCTTATCTTTATGAACAATTGCTAAGAGCTCATATTGATTTTTGAAGGAACAAATCCCCACAAGTTAAATTTGACATAACTCCAGTGCAAGTGTAGATGAGTTGGATGCTTGAAACCAGTTGGAATGAGTTATGATACATCTGTATATGCCTCCCACACTTTCATTCATCATTTTGGCATGTGTGAATGTCTTTTTAGAAAGTAATGTCTCTTTTATGAGCAATTTGAAGTGACTGGTCATGTTTCTATGTTTCTAAGTTTTAAAGGTGATAAAATGCATTTGAATGACTCTTCATGGTCTCCAACTCTCTCCAAAATTCATTAATTGTATTATTTATCACCCAAGAATTTTCTATAAGTTTAAATTGATCACATACCTCCATTCACATGGTGGACTATGTTCTACCTACATAAGCAATTTAGGGTGATTTGAGTGTTCTGATATGCGTTTCCAGGAGCTTGAGATTGTGTTTTCATGTTAAATATATTCATGCAATGAAAATGACAATGAAATTTGAATATCATAGTCATGTCTTGCATCCCTTCAAAGTTTCAAGCACAAGTTGTCGGCTCTATCACCTACAAACCTGTAGGTCTGCAATCCCAAGGTAAATAAAATGTTGACAATGATATGAAGGTTTAAAAGCATGAAAACATTATGATGTCTCATTTTGAAGAGTTTAGTAGACCAATGGATATATTCAAGTGTTTGAGGTTATTGAGAAGTGATAGTTGAATAACTAAGCTAATTGTCCTAGATGATGTACCTATAGGATTATGTGTATGTAAATAATGGATGTGAAAGTTTGATATTATTTGAAGATGATATAGACCTAATATTATAGTAAAAATGAGTTCTTGATGATGGTCATCTAATTTTAGACAACAAAGGACCTAGTTGGAAGACAATTTAATACCAAATACATAATCAATTCTCAAATGTACACCTAAAGTAGGCCAGTTGTTGATTTGACCTTAAAATAGATGATTGATGAGATTTTATGGCCTTCAATATAGTGGAGAGGTCTTAAGACATAAAACACAACACAAAGGAGTCATTGGAAATATTGAATATTGGTTTGAAGGCACAAAAGGGCTATGAGACTCAAACACAATCAAAGCACCCAAATGCTTACCTATAACCTGTTAGGAATATAAAACATAGAGAAATATTAATGAAATAAAGATGGAAATTAATTTAAAAAAATACAACACAATAGAGACACAAATTTAATGTGATTCACCTAATATGGGTTACGTCCACACAGAAACAACCATTCTTTATTATTCAGCCCAACAAATGAAAGGAAATACCTACAATACATCCACTACAGTATCCTCTTCACTCACACACAATATACCATCATGATCACAATGCATTTATATCAAAAAAAGAGTTATAATTAGGTCAAAAAATACACAAATATTATTTATACCATTATATCTACAACCTAATAGTGAATGGTACATGTTTACTATGAAATTATAATATTTTACAATGCATTTTTAACAAAATTTTGCTTCAGGGGTACTACCATTGAACCCCTACTAGGGGAGGATTCCAAGTAAACCCCCACAAAGACCATAGTAGGGGGGACATTGCCCCCCCACACCCCCTGTCAGGAATTAGGCATTATAATAAGATCAAGCTCCACCATCCAACAATCTCTCACTTGGAGATTGATTAATACAACACTGTTATAACTCTTCCTTGGACGTTTCTTTGAACTTTGACCCTGGCATGTTTCTCATCTTCCTTGTTATCCATGAAGACCTATTGAAGTTTAAAAACTCTCTAGATTCTCTTTTATTAATTATTTTATTAGTATATCTATAAGATTCTAACTTATATGAATCTTTTCCAACTTCAATTGACCATCCTCCAAAATTGAATGAATGAAGTGATACCTAAGTTGTATATGTTTGGTTCTTGAGTGGAATTTTAAGTTCTTTACTAAATTAATAACACTCAGGCTATTAATGTATAACCTACAATCTTCCTACTTATGCCTCAACTATTTCATGAATCATTACATCCATATCATCTCCTTTCTAGCTTCTGTAGCTACAACATACTCTACCTCTATAGTTGACAAAGAAACTATCTTCTGTAATTTTGAAATCAACCTAATTGTTGTATCACCAAAAGTGAAAATATAATCTATGGTGCTTATCCTACCATCTAAATATCTAACCATGTTTACATGAACATATACTTGTAAGGTAACATCTAAACCTTCATAACATAATCATCTCTCAGTGGTCCCTCATAAGTACCCAAGAATCCATTTGACTGCATCCCAATGCTCATTTCTTGGATTATTCATAAACCTACTAACAAGTCTCACTACATGATCAATATTTAATCTTGTACACACCATAACATACATTAAACTTCCAACTATTGAAGCATATGGAACTTTAGACATGTAATTGATTTCTTCCTAAGTTTTAGGACACTATTCCTTGATTCATTTAAAGTGCCCTCCCAAAGGTGTACTTATAGGTTTTACATCTTGCATATTGAACCTGAATAACACCTTCTTGATGTACCATTATTGAGACAATGTCAATTTTCTAATTTTCCCATCTTTTGTTATTCTCATACCAAGGATTTTCTTTACATCACCCAAATACTTCATTGCAAAAGAATTTGCTAATTTTATTTTGAGATCATTTATATCCTACATGTTAAACCCTACAACAAGCATGTCATCTACATATAATAACAAGATAATATAACTACCATTATCTAATCTCTTAAAGTAAACACAGTGGTTAGAATGACATCTACTATAACCTTGTTCTATCATAAACATGTGAAATTTCAATGCCACTATATTAGAGCTTGCTTTAGACCATACAAACTCTTCTTTAACCTACACACCATTTTATCCTTACCTTTTACTTTGTATCCCTGTGGCTGCTCCATATATAGTTCCTCCTCCAAACCACCATGAAATAAAATAGTCTTCATATCTAACTATTCAAGGTGCAAATCTTCTACTGCTACCAATCTTAATAAAATTCTTATGGAAGTCATTTTTACAACTAGAGAAAATATTTTATCAAAATCAATACCTTTATTTTGTGCAAACCCCTTTACAACAAGTCTGGCCTTGTACCTCTTTTTGCCTCCATCTTCTTCCTTTAACCTATAATCCTAATTATTTTTCAATGCTCTTTTACCTGTAGGTACCGAACCAAATCATAATTTTGGTTATGTACCAAGGAGTCCATCTCCTCTTTCATGCCTTGCTCCCACTTCTTTTTGGTTTCTACCTACATTGCTTCTTCATAGCTTTTTGGCTCACCATCATTAGTCAATAATAAATAATAAAGTTAAGGAGAGTATCATTTAGGGAGTCTACTTACTCTGGTAGATCTTCTAACTACACTTCTAGGAGTTTGAGGTACCTGTATTTATTACACATTATGATTTTATATCACTTTTAGAATTTCATTTTTAGTGATTTCATTAGGTACTGCATATTTAGTATTTGGATTTTCTTATTTCTTTCCCTGCAATTGATCTTTATACATGAACTTCTCATTAAATATCACATATATACTCCTAATGATTTTTTAATTTATAAAATCCCATAAACTGTAATCAAATTCATTAACTCCATATCCAATAAAAGTACATTTCTTAGATTTTGCTTCAAACTTGGTTTTATTTTCTTTATCAATATCGACAAATGCTTCATAACCAAAAGTCTTTAAAAATGAATAATCTACCTTTTTTCCTATCCATGTTTCTTCTAGAATGCCACCATCCAAAGGACTTGAAAGCCCTTTATTTATTAAGTAAATAGTAGTATCCACAACATCTACCCAAAATTATAAGGGCAACCCTACATGTAATCTCCTGCTCTTTGCATGCTCCATGATTGTCATATTCATCCTTTCTGACACACCATTTTGTTATGGTGTTCTTGGAACCATCTTCTCTTTATGAATCCCATGGGATGAATAATAATTATCAAATTCCTTGCAAAGTATTAATCTTCATTATTTGATTTGACACACATCAACTTATTTCCTGTCTCATTCTAAACCAAAGCTTTCCATTTCTTAAAAGTATCAAAAACATCAATTTTTTTTCAAATTTATGAAACCCAAGTTTTTCTAGTTACATCATCAATAGAAGTAACACAATAATAAGAGACACCAAGGGATGATACCTGAATTGGTCCCCATACATCTGCATGCACAAGCTCTAACTTTTCATCATTCTTTGTCTTCCCAACTCTGAGAAATTTGACTTTCTTTTGTTTTCCATACACACAATGCTCATAGAATTCCAGATCCACCTTCTTCAAATCGAGCAACAAATTCTTTGAGTGGAGAAATTGCATCCCCTTCTCACTCATGTGCCCAAGTCTATGGTGCCATAATTTTGTATCCACTTCTATAGAAGCTAAAGTAATAGAAGAGTCAAAATTACCCTTAGATAAATATAATGTACCTACCTTTTCTCCTTTTGTTATTAACAATGATCCTTTAGTGACCTTCCATGATTTTTTTACAAATGTAACTGTGCATCCCTCACTTCCCAACTGCCATGCTGAAATTAGATTTATTCTCAACTCACGAACATGCCTCAACTTTTTTAGTAACCATTTATTTCCATTCTATAATTTTATTTGTATCTTACCCTTTCCTACAATTTTATAGGGTTCACCATCACCCAAATAACCCTGTCCAAAATCACCTTGAACATAGTCTTGAAAATATTTCTTATGGGGTGTAGCATGAAATGAAGCATATGAATCTAACACCCAAGAATCATTAATGTTATATAAATAAAGGATTAAATCATATTTTAATACATCACCTACTACATTTGCTTCCTGATTTTTATCTTGTTGTCCATCTCCTTGATTTCCTTTTCAAAACCAATAATCTTTCTTCAGGTGTCTTTTCTTCCTACAAATATAGCACACCTAAATTCCTATGGATTTGGATCTTCCATTCTTATACTTACCATGATTCTTTGGGCCCTTTCCTCTATAAATTTGTCATCCACTATTCTCCATAGTCAAAGCATTACCTAATGTCTCACCTATGCTTTTTCATCACATTTCCTCACTAAGAATAACACCAATAACATCATCAAACTTTAAAGTGTTTAAACCAGAGACAAAATTACTCACAACTATGACCAAGACATTCTAATTTTTTTTCAATGAGCATAGAATCAAAAGATCCCTAACCTCATCATCAAAATTTACTCCTACTAAGATTAACTAATTTATGACCATGTTAAATTCATTTAAATGATCAACAACATACCCACCTAAAATTTCTAGATTAAATAAATGATTCATAATAAATACTTTGTTAGAGGTTGATGATTTTTCATACACTCTATCCAATACCTTTATCACATCCATTATTTTCTTTTCTTTTTAAATATTGAAGGTCACTGACACTGCCAGGAACAACCGTATTGTTCCTAGTGCCTTTTTGTCAAGAACCTCCCAATCTTCATCCTTCATAGTTGCCAGCTTCCTTGTTATTTTATCTAATGGTAGGAAAATATCCTTCTGATATAGATAATCCTCTATTTTCATCTTCCATAGCTATTAGTTTTGGACACTAAACTTTTTGACCTTAAACTTGCCTTCTGTCATTGCTCCCACTCAAACTAGGAACCCTCTTTTCTTATGAGTTTATCTACCAAATAAACCTTAAACACTGATACCAATTATTAGGAATATAAAACACATAGAAATATTAATAAAATAAATATGAAAATAAAATTCATAAAACACAACATAATAGAGACACAAATTTAATGTGATTCACCCAATATGGGCTATGTCCACACAAAAACAACCAGTCTTTATTATTCAGTCCAACAAATGAAAAGAAAAACTTGCAATACATCCACTACAATATCGTATTCACCTACACACAGTATACCATCATGATTAAAATGCCATAATATCAAAATGAGGGTTATAATTAGGGAAAAAATGTACAAACATAATTTTTACCATTAGATTTGTAACCTATTAGTGAATAGTCTAGATTTATTACAAAATTACAATATTTTACAATCCATTTTTAACAAAATTTTGCTTTAGGGGCACTGCCCCTGAACCCCCACTAGGGGGGATTCCAAGTAGACCCCCATGATGACCATAGTGGGTGTGGGGGGGGGCATTTCCCTCCCACACCCCCTATTATGAACTAGACATTATAATAAGATCATGCTCCACCATCCAACATAAGCAATAAAAAATTTGCCTTGAAAAAGAGATGTCAATGAAGTTTTAAGCTCCAAGATATTTGTAAAGTATTAAGACACCAATGATTGTATCATAGAGACACTGAGGAAATATTTATAGATTGGTTTGAAGCTCAAGGAAACTAATACATAATCAAACTACCATAAACACCACATACAACTAACTAGGTAAAACAAATGTACTTTAGACATTGGTAATTGATGAAATAAGAGTTATAAGGCATTATGAGAAGTGTCTAAACTCTTAAAAATATAGAAAAATCCTTTTATAAAATTTGGAGTTGGTTTTGAAGGCCTAAAACATAGTTAATCTTTAAACACAGTCATATTTTCTCAAACTAACACCTACAACCAGTATTGGGAATGTGTTTCAAATAGTTAGGCATTATTCAAAGCTTCAAGGTTTTAAAGAATAAATAAATATTATTAAATAATATAAATGGATTGATATATAATTTATAAGGGATTTCAATGTTAAAAAATATTCCTAAGACACCAAAATCTATAGACCATATGCCAATGAATAAGCTCAGGCAGAATACAGTCACCTCTAGGCGTATCTGAGTGACTTAAGGTCTCTCAACATATTAAATAGTGGTGTGTGATTATTTGAAGATTAGATGAGACTAATTTTACTCAAATAATTGAGTTCAAGAGACTCCAAGCAGAGTTTTAAGATAAGGACACACACAATCCTAATTTACATAAGCACCTATAGTCACCTATAGGTTTATATAGAAACTAAGGGCCTCTCAAGGATTTGAATAGTGTTTTGTGTGAAATTTATGAAGGGTGGAAATAATTAAAGGTTTTAAAAACAATAAGATAAGGCATGACCAAAATAAGGGTCATGGACCTAACTGCCTACACTCAGTCCAATACACATACACCATTATGTCTGTTGCTTCATGGAAGTTGGCTGCCCGTTTGGAAAATGACACTGTATTATGACTAAGTGGAAAAAATTAGATTATGATGATTTTTTCTATCACACCCTCTGAAAAAAAGTTATAAACTCAATCATTCCCCTGTTAGCCCTGCAGTCTAGGTTGTAAACACATACATAGGCCTATAAGGTAGTGAGTCTTAGTGGACAGTTAGCAAGGAGATGAAGTGAGGACAATTAAAGCTATGGATGAACTTGAAAACCCTAAGGGGAATTTGAAAGACTTGAACAAACATCCCATGAAGTAATAGACCTTGGTAGAAAGAGAAAAGGTGAAAATAGGTAGCTTAGGGTATATTTGACATACCAACACCAAAACCTTAGGCATACGATAATAAGAGTATAGAGAGGTTTGATGAAATAAGGAAGTTGGATAACAATTAAAAGAGGTTAGGGGAGGTTTCTCAAACCCTATTTAGGTGTTTTATGCTCAAAATAGACTCAAGAAAACTACCTATGTTGTTCCCAAAAACCATCACTTGTTTTTGTGGACAACATGTCAACCATTTCGGTCCTACAGGCCAAAATGGTCTCTTTCTTTCTCAAAATGTTCTGAGCAGTCAAGTTATTCAATTGCACAAGCCTTTTCAGTGAAGGAAATCACAAGTTCAAAAGGTGGTATTTCACAAGGAAAAATCTCAAAACATTAAAGGCATTTCCTAAAAAATTGTAAGGATGATTCAACACCAAGGTTCAATCAAAGGTTCAACAGTGGGGTTCAATAATATGGAATGAACCATTAAACTGTTGAACCATTGAACTCTGCCTCTAAAAGGTTCAAAGAGTTCAAAGGTTCAACGAGTTCAAAGCTTCAATGCATTCAAACGGTTTAAATATTCAAAGTTCAAAGTTCGAGCGAATGGCTCAAATGGAAGATTCCAAAAAAAGGTTCAACCAAACGGGTCAACTAAATGGTTCAAAAAATTGGTTCAATGATACATTGAACTCCTAAAGAAGACTAAGTGAACACGGCTCTTTACAAAACACTGAACCACCGAACTGTTGAACTATTGAACCATTGAACCAGTGAACTCCAAAAGGTTTAAAGGTTCAAGGTTCAAAATGGTTCAGGTGACCAATGACATCCCCATAGATGTCAAATTCAAGGTAATGAAATAAACATTGATTTTCAAATAATGCAAACCTGAGAAAAAACTCAGTGACCAACCAAGGAAGGAGCTGAAGGAGCTAGTAGAGAGCAAGAAGATAGCCCTGAGAGCTCGAATCAACAAGAAGAGACAAAATATAGCAAGGAAAGAAGGAATCAAATAGAGAATCCAAAAATATATGTAGGAGAGTTATTCCAATAGGTGGAGCAGTCTGCCAGATGGACCTCAGAGAGTGAAAGCATTCAATGGTGCAACCTATTTTTATTCATTAAGTAAAGGTGAATGGACAACCATGTAAACATCATAAAGAAGACCAGGCAACCCATGCTTTGGAGGAGACATTTGAGATGATTTAAAATGCCAAAAGTTAAGGCTGATAACCTATTCCAACATGGCCCCTCAACAGAATTCCCAATGCATTCAATGCATCATGGGCCATTTCATGAAAACAAGTGCCAAAGTCTTTCTTTAGATGCTATATATTTTAATCTCTTAGTTTGTAGAAAAGAGAGATCTCTCTATTATTAGAAGTGAAACTCTGCCCAAATTGAAAGGCATTTTTGAGACTTTGAGCTCAGACTATTAATCATATTTTATCAAGTGAATGAGAAAGAAAGTGATCTTTCAAAATTTGTGTTGAAATAACTTGTGTTATCTAGGAAATCATTCTTATGTCTTTTTCCTAAATATAGTCTTGTCCATTTAATCAAATAAGCAGAACAAGTGGAAATAATCTAAAAGATGTCCTGAAGTCGACTATGGGAGACTTTGTGCTGCCATAATTGTCTTTAGTCTATGTGTTTTATGTTTTAGGATATTGGAGAGACTTTGATCTCCCCTTATCCTTCGTAATCTTTTACTCTATTGTAGTTTTCAATGGAGACTTTGTGCTGCACTTCATTCTACTATGTTATTTTGTCCTAAATCAGCACAAGAAATAATGAAAGACTTTGTGCTTTCGTAGGTTTCTCGTGGATCTAGTTACTACCCAAAAAGAATCCCTGCTATTTGTTAAACATCATTTCTGAAAGAAGAGAAATGCCTTCAGTAATTACACAAGAATTCTCCTTTATTTTTTGAACATCATCTTTGAAAAAAGAGAGATGGATGGTATGATTTCACCCCTGAGTTTATTTTTAGTTTATATTAGTATATTATAGTTTATAGGGAACCTCCCCTTGCTGAGAGGAGAGATTTATCTCATTATTCTATGGTAACCACACCCATTTTTCCATATAAATCTCATTGTGCTATGGTTTATATACCCATTTTGTCATCAGTTAGTTGATGACAAAATATTCACCCAACAACCTACAAACTACAAACTTGCTTAGACCCCCTATAATGCTTATTTATAGTCGATAGGTCATTTTGATTTGCTTGGTATGGATTAGAGAAGATGCATGGGACTTTGTGATCCTAGGGTAAGTTATCTACCCTAATGTAATTAATTTTTTTGGAATTGGTTGGAATATTCATATGTCCAACTTTATGAATCATCACTAAGAAGTTGAAGCACTTTCAGGGTGCCTAAGAAAGCTATAATGACCAATTTGTAGAAATGGAATTATAAATAATATAAAATGACACAAATTTGTCTTGAAAACTCTTAGATTTTGTTTAGTATTCCAAGTAGGTTCTTCACCTGTACTTGATTTGTATGGACTACTACATGAATTGTCATAAATGCCTTATTTTATGTTTTTTGATGTTTTGTAAGGATTTTAGAGAGATGGAAATTGTCAATAATTTTAATATGTCCCCTAAGACTTATTTAATCTCCTCAAATCAACAAATTTTCTCAATAACCCATGGAAGTGACTAAACCAACTCCATTTTTCAAGGTAGTCCAAATAAGCTTGTGAAGGGCTTTTTTTTGCCATTTCATGGTTTGGCTAGAAGCATAATGTTCCAAAATACAAAAATTTAAATGGAGGTTTATATTGGAATGGGTAAAGTAAATCACACACTTCCCAAAGGTTTCACAAGTGCAGGAGGAGTTTAGAGCCAATATTCACTTTCAAGGCCTAGAGACCTAATTAGGCCAAATTGGTAGAAGAGAAAGGCATGAGAAATAGACTTCCACTTGGATTCAGCTAATGAAATTTGACATGGAAATTTAATAGGATAGAGGGTATTATAATATGCATTTATTTTATCAATATAACCTATACAACTCCCACACAAGGAGAAAAATAGAAAAAAGGCTACAAGAAATGAGGCCTAATTAAGGCTTTTGGTGTAGAGTGACCTGTTGGGGATAGTTTGAGGCCTCAAAATGAATGTTTTCAGGTACAATATGATTTAAATAGTAAATCCATGAGATTTTGATGAAATATAGTAATTGAAACCAAGTTTTGACACTTATGTGCAAAATAGGCCTAAGGAGATGAAGAGCCCTGTAGACACCTTGCATGAGAAAGAGGTGATGTGTCAAGGAAAACCTATTTGGGTTAGATGAGAGGTGTAAATATTAGAGAAATTTTTAGGATAAACTGATATGACCACAAAAAAGGCCACTTATCCTTCAACATGTCAAGAAGAAAGAGATTTTTAAGAAGCTAGTCAAGGTGTCAAGCATGCATTTAAACCTCCCACACCACTTGGAGAGCTAGAGCATCTAAAGATGAGATGCACATTAGTTTTTAAGTATTTTATTATAGTTACTTAACTCCTCTTATTATTGTAACTTACATGACACTTGTCTATTTTCTCTCTCTTTCACACTTCTTCTCTTCTCTCACACTTTTTGCTATATATTGATCAACTTTGGCTTGGAAATGTATCCTCCACTTGGATATGGTCAATCCCTAATAATTTTTTATAAATATGATCAATAAAAAATCTGATTTTTATGTCATTATATGACTACGTACAGTGATAAATCTCTAAATGGTTGATCTTATTAAGTGTAGATCTATATCATCTTATTTGTGTCTTATTTATCTTGCCTCATGTGGTTGTTTCTCTAGTGCAAGTTATAGTTGGTGTCATGAGTGGTATATTATGTGTTTTTAAGTAGAATTATTCTTCCCTCTTAGCCTTAAAATGCATTACCCTTCTATAAAGCATTGATGCAATAGGTTAATTCTAGGATGTGTGTATGTTCATGTTGTCTTGTAGGTCTTAGTGTATTGTGTAATGTGTGGTAGTTGTCAAAAAAATTTAGTGCATCACCACTGTATTTAGGTTTATTTCATCTTATTTATTTCCTTTTAAAAATAATCAAATGATATAGTAGTGAAAGTGAACCTAAATGATTCATCAAAGGGAGTTATCCCTTCAATTTAGAGGTTTACCCCTACTATAGACAACCCATAGGTTTAGGGGTAATCTCATGTTTAACCAAATTTGGAGAGGTCTGAACAACCTTCTCCAAGGGTAAAAAATATGTTTATAATGGTTTCTATGGATTTCATTATGGGGTTGTGGAGGTCTGAATTTAAAAATGACATCATGGTAATTGTGGATAGGCTCATAAAATATGTTCATTATTTTCCTTATCATAGCCATTTGTAACTAGTACAATAACTGCTAATTTTATCAATATAGTTCAAAAGCTACATGGTACTCCTAAGATAATTTTAAGTGATCATGATCTCATCTTTAGTAATAAGTTTTGGACTGATTTATTCACATGTTTGAGTACTCACTTGGCTCATATCTCATCATATCATCCTCAATCTAATGGGTAAATAGAGGGGGTAAATGAATGTTAGAAGGGTATTTATGTTATTTTGCATCAGATAAACAAGAATGATGGGTTTATTGGATACCATAAGTATAATTGTGGTATAATAATTCCTTCCATACTTATTCTAATATGTATCCATTTGTGGCACTTTACAGTTATCATCTCCCAACCATCACTTCATCCTTGAAGGTGTAGCCCAAGGTTCAAGCTATTGAAGAAAATAATCAACCTTAATAGGAGGTACTAGCTAGTTTGAGAGAGAATTTATCAATGGAACATAATCACATGAAGTAACAAGGAGATCAACATTAGAGTGAGGAATTTTGACATAGGTGATTGGGTATTTACGCACTTATAACCATACAAGCAAATGACCCTGAAGTAAAATAAAAAGGATATAAAAATTTATCATAAGTATTATGGCCCTTACCATATCCTATATAATTTTTCTATTGTTGCATACAAATTGGACCTACCCTAGTCTACTCATATACATCATGTATCTTTCCTGAAGAATGTAATTGGATAAAGAATTTCTACCCAAAATGAGTTACTAAAACTAGATGAATAAGGTAAAGTCATTATAAAACCTAAATATATCCTTAACACATGCACTAAAAGGTTGTGAAAAAGAGAGATTAAGGAGTATTTGACCAATTGGAAGAATATAAATCATGAAGATGCAACATGGGAAGATGAAGCTTTCCTGTAGCAGTATCCAAATTTGATTCATCATTGAGGGAAACATTGGTTTGAAGGGGAGGGGAAAGCTACACCCTGAATCTATAATGTGTCTAGGGATATGTGTGGTTGACTTGTGGCTTACATATATTTAATATTATCTTGTCATATTTCTCTATGTTCTTATTAAGGTTGACCTATAGGATAACCATGGATAAATAGATTATGTATAAGAGGTAGTGGTTAGTCTTTAAGGATCATATTAATAATTATTATCTTATTGTATTATTGTGGAGGTTGCCCCCTTGAAGTGGCTCAGTCATATTCAACAAGCATCATGTTCTTTATCAATTATTATTGTGGATCTACTTATTCAACTCTTAATTATGTGATATATTATTCCATTATTGTGAAACATATAAGTAATTTCATTACATTCAAATCTTATACTATCAAAATAATGGAAAAATATTCATAAGCCTCATTATAGATATGGTCTCCTAAATCAAAAAATCCTTTGTGACTATTACACTCCTAATGTCCCAGTGTCTTTCAAGTCATACCCTTCTTCTAGACCTAATGGTAACCCTTACATTCATTACATTTATTTTTATTAGTACCGTGGGTTATCCAAAAACATAATCCTTAGAAAAGTGTTTCTCACATCACTTGAAAGCTATATTTTTAATTACAATACTCCCATAACTTTCATTTTTTATGGTCATTTAGAAATTGTCCATTTATCCCAACACATTCCAAAATCTACCTTCAAAAGGAAGTTTTCGATTTACAACAAGATCATGTTGACATTAATTAATTATATGAAGCTAAATAATTGAGAATGCAATTTTACCTTATTAATCACATTCAATTTGATCTTTTGGTTAAACCAAATTCATCTGATATTCTAATTATCACCACTAATAAGCAAAAATGTGCAATCTTAATCCCTAACAATTTTGGTCTAGAATCATGAATACATACCAAATCCATATTATTATAAGAAAATATGATTATACCAAATCTTGACCATCACCATACAAAGACCATCAAGACATTCAAAATGAAATTGACTCCTTATTGAGTTTCAATCTCATTAAGCTTGTTTATTATCTTTATTCATGACTTGCTTTCATGGAGACTAAACATAATAAAAAGAAGTGTGGTAAAAGGAGAATGGTTATTGACCATGTAACTTTGAAAAATATTACCATTCCATTTCAATATCTAATTCCATACGAAAATCAACTCACTCATAGGACTACCCATAACAAAACCTATTATAAGTTTGATTGAAAAATTGGATTCTATCAACTTATAAATGATCCTAAGCATAGAGAGAAAATTTACTTATCTACCCCACAATGGAAATACCAATGATTAATTATTTTTAACCCCACATCTTCTAATAAAAATAATCAAGTCCACATGCATGTGCAAAGGGGTAAAGCTAAATACTGGAGCTAGTACTTAAAGTAAAACACAGTGTGCACTTGATAAATATGGCTAGAGAGCATGATGTGTGCCAACTGAATAAACACAAGCATGTGCACGATCGATGGATAGACTAATTAGCCTAGTATGCACCAAAAATATTAGCCTATGAGTGCATACTCAATAAGAATTAGAAATATGGTGAAACTGATAGTCCTATCAAAGTTAGTGTGATTTATGAGAAGATAAAAATGGGGTTATGATTGAAAACTTGATTAAAAGATAGTTGGGAAGCAGTGGGAAATGGTTTGGTAGCTCACCTAGAGTAAAACCCCAAATTAATTATCAGGTATAAAATAATGAAGATTAATTGTACATGAATTTCCAAATGACACATGAGGTTATTTTAAAGCCTAAAAAAGCCAGAGACTTGGAGAGGTAGAAGAGGGAGAGATGGTAAATGACAATAAAGTTATGTAATTACTATTAGAATGTTTAAGAGATAGAGAGAGGTAGTATTGTTAGTTATGTATTATGACTAATTGTTTGTGAACACCTTGTAATCCTTGTAATCATGAACTATTGAGCTATGAATATAAGTTATTTTTAATACTATCATCACCATGTTTATGGTGGTTAAATTTTGTTTAGATAATTAACATCATTATGCTTATTGAATGGATGAATGTTTAGACAAACTAGTGCTATTGTATTTGCATTCATATGAATATGTGCTTGTTGTGCTATTAGATTAGAGTTAAGGAATTTCTAACTATACTCAACCCATGCATGTAAGGTACACACATGACTATCTAAACTGGACCATTACACACAACTAACCTTAACCTACCTTTATTCCCCCTCTCTAAACTTTGAGTAAGCATGCAAGGAGACTTGCATGATATTAGTGCAGGAGTTGATTCAGTGTTGGTATCTTATAGAGAGTTGCAAGAGACTAGTGCATGTTTTGCTAAAAACTAGACCCCAACATTTTGGTTTCATTACTAGGATAGGTTGATTTTTTTCTATAATAGTAAGAGGAATTTTATTACCAGTCTTTACATGAACTTGGATGCTCAAATTTGAAGTAGTTGCTGGTAGAGATCAAGGAGATAATGATAGGAAATAAAGTAGAAAACATGCTAATGTAGTTGAATAATTTTGTATGAGTATGAGTAGTGTGGAGGGTATAAAGTGAGATGGGAATGGATTCTGAAATGTATAAGGGAAGAAAGCTTTCAACATGAGACAACCAAACAAGCATCTACTCAAAAGGCAAAAATATAATGAGGTTCGATAGAGATTATGGCCAAAGAGGACCCTAGGCAGAGCGGAAAGTCTGAATCTAAGAGTGTCATGACGACCAACATAGTATAGGGATGGCATGAGGGAGACTTTCATGTTGAGGATGCATGCTATGTTGATACATAAATGGGTGTTATTGAGCTTGAAAAAACTGTAAAAGCTGAAGATAAATCTCTTGATACATAGGACATTAGGGAAGAGACTACTAGATGAATGCCTATTTTCCTTTCTACTTGAAGTGTGTGCTCATGCACATGGTTCTAATGTAATATGATCTATACCAAGGGGCCCAAGATTGAGTGTGTGGGGGAAAATTGAGTTTGGTTATGTAGAGTGAATGCATGGAGATGTATTCAGATAGACTAATCAAACACACATTTAATGGAGTGTACGTCTTACTTTTAATAAATGCAACATTTGTTCTTGAATGAAAGGATAGGGAAATAAAGTACAATGTGATATATTGCATGTATTTAGAGTATATGCATGGAGTGAGCTATCTATGTTAAGACTATGTATTGCACCAACTAGACTCCTAAGGGTTCATGTTGGTTCCTCTATTGGTGTCCTTGATCATATGTGTCTTAGAGGAGGATCAAGACTAATCTAGGTCACTATAAGAGATGAGCTCAAAGAGGGTCAACATAGAGTAACTGACATATTTGTAGGAATTATGATGGAGGGATCTAAGAATTCAGTGAAGTGACAAGGTCCCATATAACATGGTCTAGAATCATACTCTAAAGGGTCTCAACAATGAATAGATGAAAAGTAGTGTGTGTGTGTGTGATCCATATCAGACTTATGATCATCAAGTGAAGAAGAAATAATATTAGGTACCATATAAAGAGAAGGAACTACATGAATATAACTAAAAGAATGATGTAAATAAGAATGATATCTAAATGTCTCTACATTTTTAGCTTGAGCAAAACGAACTAAAAAGGGATCATCTAAAGAATATCCATCATCATAATCAAGAGTGTGAATATCAATAGTACATGCATCTATGATTTTATCAATCGAATAGGCATGATGTATGGAGTGTTTAGTCTTTGTTAGAGTGATAAGAATTTCATCTAATGGTTTTTGATGAGACCGAGGTCATAAATAAGAAGGTAATTGAGAAATTATGTGAGGAGAGAGATCATAAGTTTAAAATTTCAAACTGATCTCATCAGGTTCATCATTGTCTAAATCTAATGGATTACATGATCTATTGCCTATTAATTTAGGGTGACCATTATAACCTCTATTAAAGTTTACATGGTAATTAAAAAATTATGACTCATGAAAAGGAATGTTATGTAAAGGTTTGAGGGTAGGTATTTTAAAAACACCTTTTTATTAAAATTGTTCAAAATTCCAAGGATTTGTGTCTCCATGAATCTTGTATATAGCACCATTATAAGTAAATATAACAAATTGGCATGCCAAAGGGGTTACAACTCTCATGCGGTGTGTCTAAGGTTGACCAAGTAAAATGTTATATAATAGTGAGAAATTAAATATCATGACTTTGATGCACATTGTGACAATGGGAACTATGATAGGAATCAAAATACAACCTAAAGGAGGAATTTGTCATCTATCATATCCTTTACATGTACTTTGATTAGATTTAAGATTGCATTTAAAATATCCAAGTGTTTTGATGAAATCAAGGAAACCACACAAGTGCCTAAACCTTCATCAATCAAAGCATGCTTGACTTGGATATCTCCTATTTGGATGTTAATGAACAATGGAGGATCATTTGCACTGACCAATATATCATCAAGAATCATTGAAGTGATAGGGAAAGTATCTACTATTTCTTTAACGTGGAGAGACATTTATTCACATTGTTGAAGAATGCTATCTTCACACCTAGACAAAGTAGCTTCTTGCCTCATTGGTGTGGGATAGGGATGTTCATTTCAAATAAAAGTTACATTAGTCAATTATTATGATAGGGATAAGTTATCATAAGTTCCAAGAAAGGGATTTGATATGGGAGATGTGAAAGTTCATTTATAGGATCCCATTCATCATATTTAGTCATAATTTTATCAAATAAAGGTGTATAGTGTTGAAGTAAATCCTTTGAGGGTGTAGAGGAAGTGTATTTAAATTATCTTTGGTAAGGTGTATTGATTTGGTGTTATCCAATATGGGTTGACTGATTATGTCAGATTATGTTGACTTAGATGATGTGGTTAAGTCATTAGCTATGTCTTGTGAATGAGAATAAGAGGTACCAAGATAGATGACTTTGGATTTCTTGAATGAGGTAACTTGTTTAAGGGGTATAAGTTAGTTCCTAACTGTATCATTTGGTTGGATACATGTGAGTTAGTAATTTATGTCATAGAATTAATTAAAAGTGGTTATGTGTACCCTAATTTTATGAGATGAGATGGGTAAGAATCTTGAATAGTACGTAAAGTTGGGAAATTATTGTAATTTGAGTCTAGATTAGGATAAATATAATAAACTAATATCCTTATATTATTCAAATTAACAACATTCTCATCAAGAATGTTAATATTGGGGTCCACATAACTTTCAACATTATTAGTAGTGGGAAGTTGGGTAGTACTAGCTTTATTATTAGGAAAGGGGTATTTATAAATAGCTAGGTGAGCAATAACTTGATTAAGGACTTCATGTTTAGTTTTGATTTGATGAGCCTTGGATACTGCTTCATAATCTTGTTGACATGTATGTATGAGGGATTCATGATCAAAATTAGGTCAAAGAAGATATTCCATAACAAAGGTTTGTAGTTGGTGATAAGTGTCATGAGAATGGTCCCAATTGGCATGATACCAATAGAATTTGTGTGGATCATAAAAAATTTTGGTATGGGGATTAGGATCGAGATATAATGGTGAAGGTCAAGGAAGACACTTTTAATATCATCTAAGTAAATTGGTTTATGGATATCTACATTATTTTCTTGAGAAAATGTAGAACTAGGATGAGGATTGTTGGAAATTAAGGATGAAAAAATAGAATCCATGCAACCACTAAGAGTAATGGCTTGAATGTTGTGTATGGAATCATAGGTATTTGTAACACCATCATTGGTTGTATGTATATTTTTATATTTTATAAGCATTTGAGTTCTTGTGAGAGGGTGTGAAGGCTCAAATTATTGTATAAGAAAGTCTTGACATTTGGCTTGATTGAGGGCTTCTTCTAAAGATTTTTGAGAAAGAGTACTCACACAATATTGTAGTTTTGGGTGGAGAGTGTTAGTGAATAAGTGAAAGAGATTGTCATATACCATGTTATGCTTAGCTTTGTTAGATAAGGCTTTCCACTATTTGATTAATATTTGGGTTGTTTTGAATTCTAATTGCTTATAATTGATAAAATGAGCTAGGTTATCTTCAAGAAGATCACTAGTATGAAATTATTGAATCAACTAAATCTTCCAATATAGAGATAAAAATGAGTTTTAAGTTGATTATACCAGTATAGAGAATCATTTGAAAAGGTTTTAGCTAAAATATTGGTGGTGGAAAAATTATTGAGTGTAACCCAATCTTTGTATAAGTTTTAAAAGGCTTTCAAATGCAACACTAGATCAATGGATCCATTATAAGTGATAGTGGGAACTGTTAGCCAATTTTTGGCCCGCATACCAAAATTTTGACTAGTTTAAAGAGATGGACATAAAAAAGAAGTGCAAAGGTTCATTTCTTGTGGGACTCTTTTTCACTAATTATTTTCTTTCAGAGTTTTGTTCGGGCTAAACGTTGGAATTTCTTCAGACATCTTGCCTGAAAGGGAAGGGGCACTCCTATATAAATGGCCCATTTTTAAAAGTTCCTAAAGGATATCTTCCAAAGCCAAAGGGTCCATTTCAAAATTTTTGAAGGGTCTTTTTCCTTTTGGGAAGGTTTTTTTCAAAGAGCCAACGGTCCATTTTAAGAAACCCAAAGGGAATTTTCAAGTTTTTCAAAGGGATATTTATTTTGGATAAAAGGTCCAAAGCAAAAGACAATGGCCTTTTCTTTAGGTAAAATTGTTCGAGACAAATTTCCTGAAGGGTAACTCTTCAATAAAATGGTCCTTTTCAAAATTCTGAAGGATATCCCAATCGAACAAAAAATTTGAAGAAAATTTTTGGAAAGGTCTTTTTGTAAGAAAAGTGCCCCAAAGATTTTCCCTAAAAGGTATTTTCTCGAGAAAATGGTCCACTACAACTTTTTTGAAGGACACTTTTCTTGGTAAAAAGGGACCATTTCATTTTCCAAAGGGCCAAAACACTTTTCTGAAGAGTCATTTCCATGCCAAAATGTCTTATGCAGCAAATCCGAAGGGTATCTTTTAAAGAAGTGGACCTTTGAAAAAGTCCTAAAGACTTTTTCTTTCGAAAGAGAGCCGAAGCAAATAAATCCAGAGGGTCTTTCTAAAAAATCCTGAAGACATAATTTCCTTCAAACTTTTTGTCTGAAGGAATTATTTGAAATGAAGAAAAATCAAAGAAATTCTTTCGAGCAAAAAGTTTGAATGAATTCTTCTGAAGGAATAAGCCAGATAAAATGTTAAAATATTTTCTTTCAAAAGAAAGGCCCAAGAAAAATCTCTAGAAGGAGTTTTCCATAGAAAATGACCAAAGAGAAAAAATCCAAAGGAATTAATAATGTTCTCACAAATGTCAAATTTAATCATAGAAGATAGCCGTTGAGGTTCAAATATCTCAGTGATGATTGCATTGATGTCAAATACATTCATGTAGACATCAAATATAGGCATGCAGATGTCAAAGTAAAGCCTCATGAAATAGATGTTTAGATTCAAAAAATAGGGTTGACAACATGCATTCAATCATGGATTTAGATCAGTGATGAGCAATGATTGATAGGTTAATGGGCTCAGGCAAATCAATGACACATGTTCAATCATGAATTTAGATCAATAGTGAGTGGGAGATAGAATAGGTCTTTTAGACCTAGTATAGATCAAAGGTCAGCATCTCATCAATGAAAAAGACTAGGCATCGAGTAGAGTATCATCTATTATGACTATAAGAAAACCAATAATTTATATTGGTTTTTAACCTATAGTTATTTCAAGTTCAAGTCCCAAAGCATAGAGCAGGTACATGATTAATGAAAAGAGTGGCTTGACCCATGATTTCAACAAACCACCACTCAAAGCACACATGACATGGCTTTGTTAGTTTAAAAGATATGAGGACCTTGTCCTCATAATGAAGCCAAGTGGAAGATATGTTGAGATTCATGGAGAAAATTTGGGAGATTGGAGAGACAGTTGGAGCATTAGATAATGATCAAAAACTTCAAAGATATTTTCTCCTTGAAAGGATCATGACTCACCATATAAAATAAACTCTTATCCTCTAGTGCACTTTTCTGAGCCAATGGGAAGAACTTGAGAACTAACTAGAGCTATTAAAGGAAAAATGTCAATGATGGACTTGTCCTGAAAGGTGGAGCTCATTCAATGATCATGGACAATGTGTCCCTCTCCTTTCTCTCTCTATTTCTCTTCCCTCTTCTATATATATATTTTTTTGGTAAGGGTTCCCAAATTTTAGACTTTTTTATCTCTCTGGGAGATGAGACACTCTTTGAGATATTACAAAATAGGCTTAGCTTGATTAGGCTCAACCATGTCAAGCATTTTTAAGAATTACCTCTTGATGCAATAAATGATTTTATTTGCCTATCTCTTGCCTTGGATTTATGTCTATTGAGTTGTGCACTATGACATTGTGTGAAGGATAATTTTCCTCATTCATGGTCCTCCTTTCTGACCTTGTTTAGGGAGTTTTCAAATTCTATTTGTAGGTCTAGATGAGTGCTCTTTCCACCATTTATGTGAGATTTTAGTGAGTCTTATAACTCATCTTTGTTTTCATTCATTGCTTCCTAAACCTCTTATATGAGACATTAATACAACTAGCTTGATCTTGAGGTTGTATAAGTCCGTATTGTTCTCTGTAGAATTATTATGGGTTCAAGATTATGGGAGTTTCACATTTTATTTTTGTACATCACCTGGTTAGGTTTCGTAGGATCCCTTATTCCCTTTTTAACCCTTTGTGACATGGCACATTAGTTTAGCTTTAGTTTTAGGTGATTTACTAAGAGGAAGTCAGCGTTCTCTGGAGGTTCAACCTCACTACAGGATACCCACAGCCTGAGGTTGTCCCAATGATTGTAGCTAGGAGTGAGAGAGCCTAAGAAACTCTCCCACAAAGGGTGAAATTCTATACTACAATAAGAACTATGCCACTATGTCAATGATTGTAATTTTATATACCAAAGGTGCATTTTTTAAAATGTTTAATGGCCTTGTTAATAAGTGGAGGTTAAGGTATAATATTACATGTTCATCTCTAAGGAGAGGTGAGGGGCATTAGCATTTTGCATCCCCCATTTAGTAGATTGAGGATGATTTTGGAAATGAAATAATTGGTTTTGCATTTGCATTATTTGATTATCACTATTAGTTTGAAAAGTATCCATTTGATTTAAAGTTTGTAATAAAATTTGATTAGTATTAATGGTATTTTGACTAGTGGAAGTAGCATGGGAAACATTAGTGGTATGAGATGCATTGATATTTTGAGATGAAGTAGTACTTATAGTTAATTTGTGTATTTATGTGAGAATTTTGAGTATATCCACTAAAGGTCATGCCTAACATATTTTTGTAAATGGTTGGCATGGAGGATGAAGAAGGCATATAAGATGATGGCATGCTATCATAGGAAGGCATGAGTGTAGAGAAGGATGTGCTAGAAGTCATAGAATAACTTGCTTAAAATATTATAACAAAGATAGGTGAAGGTGAAGGGGGTTCTCCAATGTGAGGTGCCATAATGAGGCTATACGTGACTATGGTATCCTTACCATGATGTTAAGGATTTTCATTTATGAATAAGATCATTTTAGCCATATATTTAAGATCATTTTCATCCTCTACCATAGGTAGGAATATAAGATTAAGAGAAGAAGAATGGGGAGGAGTCCCATAATTAGTGGTTCTAGTAGTAACATGGATGTTGCTAAGATTTGGATTATCTAATGCATGATAGGGTATATGCATCTTATAGGTTTTATGAGGATTAGTAATATCCATCATGTTATTTTGATTTTTCTATGCAACTTTGTCAAACATGTGTTGCATGATAAAAAATAAACATATCTAAACACTTGCTAGAGAAGTGAAAGTTTAGAGGTTGAAAATCAACTAGATTGAGTTAGTCGATCTAGTTGGATTGATATGATAATGGAATATTATATAAATTGAGTATATTGAGTTAGTCAATCTAATTGAAAAATAAGATAACAAATTAGTGTATAAGTTGACTATATAGAGTTGGTCGATCTAGTTTAAAAAAGAGAGAAACATAATTGTATAAAAATTGACTAGATCGAGCTAGTCTATCTATATGAGATAACAATATAATATAAAAGTATATAAACTGACTGGATCGATCTAATCGATCTAGTTGGGCTAACATGATAATAATTTTTTTTGTAAATTATCTAGATCGAGTTGGTCGATCTAGTTGAGCAAATAGGAAAATAGAACACTCTAGTAGATCGATCTAGTTGATCTAGTTGGGAAAACATGAAAATAAAATAGTCTACTAGATCAATTTGGTTGATCTAGTTGAGCAGACAAAATAAAAGAGTAGTCTATTATATCGATTTGGTCGATCTAGTTAGGCAGAGAAGATAAAAGAATAATCCACTAGATCAAACTGGTGGATCTAGTTATGTAGTTGGGTAATAAAATTTTAAAGTGTTAAAACTAGATGATTTAGTTTAAAAATATAAGTAAAGTAGGCACACATGTAACTAAATCAAACTAGTTGATCTAGTTGAAACACACAACATAAAACTTTGTATCAATGCTAGTTGATACAATCTACAATCTAACATAGAATAACAAGCAAAAAGTAGAAAATGTAGTTTTTTAAATATTTATGCTAACTAATTATCTAAAAATAAGATTATGAGGTTGTGCTAAAGGTTTTGTTTGATAATGCAGGCTTCCAAAGATACTAGATTATTCGTTGGACAGTGATGGCCCAATATTTTAGAGTGTTAACTATGGAAGAAGTGTCATTCCCATAGCCTATTAAACCTAGTTTCAAGGGTAATTTAGAAGTAACTTCTCGGTGATAATTTATAACTAATGGACCAAATAATCAAATAAATAGTTGAATTCCTAAGGTTCAATACAAAGGGAAAACCTAGGCATTTATAAAATATTGTGAGTTATGTGGAAACTAAAGATCATGTTTAGCTCTGTACTATGGCTATGAGTATTAGGTCAAGCCCCTCACACCATGATATCTATAAGTGATATACAAGGATCCTAAATATAATATTGATTCACCCTTCATGACAATAACTAAGTAGTTTTAAAATTGTTGGTACACAATTTCTAGGAAAAACCAAATAAGATGAAAATAAATTTGTCAAAAACCAAGTTACAATTTTTGAAAAAACAAAAAAATAAACCAACTTATTATTTTAAAATTAAAATTTATTGTAATTAATATGAAAATAGAGGTTTTAATTTATTTTACTTATGATAGAAAATAAAATATACAAAATAAGATCAAGCAGATAGATCTAGTTGAGCAAGTAGTATAGAACATGAACAAGCTGGTCGATACTATCTGTTGAAAAGTTAGGCCCAAATAAATGAAATTGAGATGGTCAATGTACTTTGGTGCAAAAAACATAGACACAAAACAAGATCTATCTAGTTGATCTAGTTTACTATGTATGTACAATTTGATAGAACTGATAACTGAGTAAATTAGTAAGTAAATTTTTTGAAATAGAAAAGCAAGAATTTTAAATTTCTTAAAATTGACAAGATATAAATATTAAGCTATTAAGAATGAACATGAAAGATAGAACAAGATCAACCAAGTCAATTTAGTAGAATTACTAAATTTTTATTACTAGGTCATCTAGATGAGGTTTTTAATTCTATAAATGTAGAAAACTAAAAACACAATTAATAAACAAAATTTAATAGGTTGATATCATTTTATAAGACAAAAAATATTACTATTAAACAAGATCAAACAGATCAATTTATTTGACTATAAATAGAATGCATAAAATAGGAAAATGATTGGATTGAATAGTTTGATTTAGTTAGCTAAAAAATGAAAGTTGTATATAAAAAAATCGAGTAAATAAATTTTGTTAGATATAAATGAAAATGCAAAAGATTAGTTAAATAATGGGATTGACTAGTTCAATCTAGTTGGCCAAAATAGGAACCTATAAAGAGAAGATAAAATTAGGTCAACTTGCATGACCTATTTGATTGTAAACCTCATACCTACAAGTAGAAAAATTTGATTAGATCAACAAACTTGATCTAGTTAGATAAAAACCTTGGACCTATAAATAAAAAATGGAATAGATCAACCAACTTGATCTAGTTAGCTGAGAAAGAGACTTGTAAAACAAAATTAGATTGACCAACTCAATCTAATTGAATGTGATTAAAAATTTAAGAATGCAAGGGTTAGATTCAAGTTAAGTTCACCAAAATTTATGTAATGAATTAGGATGGATATGAAAATTGTCCTACTTAGTGAATTTCAAGCTTGGAGAAGGTAATCTTACCAAAAACTCATTGTATAGTTATTTATATCAGGATATGACCAATTCAGATCCACTAAACTGAGCCAAGGGATATCTTACTCACAATAATAAAGGAGAGGATTTCAAAGCCTCTATAAAAATGATATTATGTAATAACCCTAGCTAGGCCTACTATACATAAAATAAATCTAATCTAGTGCTCACTAAATCTTGTGGCATAAAGGGGGATAGTTAACAACAAACAACATATAACAAGAAAAGAGAACTCTACTCAAGTCAATGAAATATACTCAAGTCAATGTAAAGGTAAACTAAGCAAGGAGTAAAACATTCAACCTATTACATTGTGCAATATCTATCTACCAAATGAAAGAGTAAAAGTTAGGAATACTTACCTTTGGACAAACCTGTCATGCCTTAATCTCTCCCTTGGCCACTGGTGATTTTCAAGAGGTTGTTGTGGCTTTGTAAGGATCACACTATATAAATTATCTCTAAGTTAAAATACTCCTACTTTACATCCAAGACTTTCCCTTAAGACAAAATTCTTCCTTCAAAGGCAAAATCCTAAGCAATGACTCTCAAGTGTAAAATTACTAGAATTAAAAGGTGTAATAATGTGAAAAGAATGTTCCTCTCTATTAGATTGAAGTGAAGGGGGTATTTATAGACAAATATTGACCCTAAACCCTCTAAAATTTTAGTTGAAATTTATTTATTTTTTAAGTAGGAAATATAACCATTAGGTTTTGAATTAAGTTAGTCAGGCTGACTTAGTTTCATAAAGTGTGTTGAATTCCTAACAAGATCGACCTAGATGACGTAGCAGGAAAATGGAAAAAAAAGATGTTTGTTTATTCAGGGGATATTTTTGAAGGGGAGTTACTTAGAGGAGTGGATAAGTGGGTTTTAATTACTTAGAGAGTTGGATAAAAGTAACTTGTAGTGGTTTTTCATAATGGTATAGGGACCAACAATCTTGCAAAGCACCAAAGTTATACCCACCCATTTATTGATGCACCCTTTAAGGACTGCACTCAAAGAGATTGAAACTCCACATGCTCTTGAAAGATAGAAAGTGTTATTAAATGATAAAGTTTAAAAATATTGTGTGTATACACATATTACACCCATTAAATAAAGGGATGAAGGATACTATTATAATCAATATGATCCAAAATATGAAGACTAAGTTATGCCTAAACTTAACCAAAAAGACCCATATGTACCTCAAAATACTTCAATACTTTTTAGTCCAATAGCTTCCATATATAGTGATCTATCCTAATGATAATGGAAGACTAGTGGGCTTAACTATATTTTATGTATAATTGTTATGTTTGCTTTTTTTTAGTGGTTTTAGCTTGTGTTTGAATATTGGTAGTGTTTTAAAAATATTGAATGTTAGAAGATATCCCCTATTTTCACATAATGAGTGATATGATGAGTCCTGGTCTAAATGATAATCTCTAGTTTAGTATGGCTAAGATGTACTATGAGAATTGATACAGATAGTATGGCAAGTGGACACTGGGTCTTACTCATGAAATATAATTTGGTGGATTGAAATTGATGTAATATGTTGAGGTAATCATTATTTTATTATAGGTATAATTATTCTCTATGATTTGATTATCCTCATTTTGTATTTATCATTTGATTTTCATAGATACCCTTAGTTACTACATATCCATTTTCAATATGTTTTGGTTGTGCTAGTGAGTATCTTGTTACTATTCACCAAATTTTGTGTGTGTATTATTGTTCATTTTCTTTTTGAGATTCCTCACTCCCATTCATTCCTATATAAATATCTTGATATGCATTCATTTGGGATCAAATAATTGAGTCCTAAGGTTATTATAAGGTTGAGAACATTGAGAGTAGAGTCAAGTATAGACTTTCAATATTTAATTTTCATAATATAAAATTTTAGAAAGCCCTCCCTATTTTGGGTTAGTTTATGTGTCTATTTATCATTTATTAGTATGTTATTCTCTCATAGCTTATGCCGATCTTGAGAATTAGAATAAAAAGAGATAATATTTGTGATTTATGTATGAAATGCTAATTTTGCTACCTACCTTAGTAGTTATCTATTCTCTCTAGAAAGTCATAAACTTCATTACTAAATATCTAGAGATAGAGTAGGATTAAATAGAATTTAATTACAGTCTTAGGAATTAAGTCTACTTAGATCAGTTGGTAGGGACTTCTAAGCTAAGTATTTATTTTTTATCCTAAACCTTGATAGTGTTATTAGAGCTAGATTGTTGAAGTTGTAAGAGGGATTGTAGTAAGGTCAAGGGAGGAAAATTAAGTCAATTGAGGAAATAAATATATAAGATGTGATTTTTTTATCAAGTGTCATCTCACCATGAGGACTCTGAAAACTCTAGTAAGATCTAGTTTTGTCTCTACTATTCATGGCATGTTTTTTTACAAAAAAGTTATAATAAATTTTAAAAGAGAGATAAATTTTCCTAAAGTCAGTAAGCATGAATCATATAATGATGATGAATTAAAATTGTCTATAATGAATTTTATTAAAAAAATAGAAGTAAATCTATCTATCTCTGATGAAGGTGTCCAACCAATGTTTATCCCATTAATGTCTAAAAATGATATAAATTTAGCAAAAAATGGCTATATAATTGTTCAGTGGTCTAAAATAGATATTTTTCTCCACTTGAAATTTGAATACTCCTTGAGTGAAAAATATTTAGTCACCTTTATTCATATACATCATAATGTTTGGGAAGAAGCTATTGTTTCCTAGTTTTTAGGAACATTTGAAAAGGATGGAATATGCAATGTCTGTCTAGGATTCACTATGTTTTTAGATGATCCACATTTATTAAATGCTTAGGTTATATATATTCTAATTAATTTTGTTAATATGTTTGAGGGAATTTTCTTCCAAACTTAATAATTAAGTCTAATTAGATTATTTGGTATGAGACTTATGAGATAAGTCTTTAGCTATTACCTTAAACCTTGACAATGGTATCATAGCCACATTTTTATATCATTAACTTATGATAACCTGAATATAATAACTATAATGTGACTTAAGTAACATTATTATTAAATTAACATAATAAACATAAACCTGGTAAAAAGACAATGGTTATTAACTATGTAACTTTTACCAATATTACCAACTGATCATTATTCTCATGTGTGTCATTGTTCATTTGATTTTTGAAATTCCTCTCACTCCCATTCATGCCTATATAAGGAGCTTGAGATGCATTCATTTGATGTCATATATTTGATTCCTGAGGTTTTTATAAGGTTGAGAACAATAAGATTAGAGTCAAGTATAGACCTATAATATTTTATCTTCACAATAGAAGCTTGTATAAATTCTTCACTAGTGGGGGTTTGTTTATGTTTATTTCTTAATATGTTCTTATGTTGATCTTTAGAATAAAAATAGAAAGAGATAATATTTTTCATTGTTGTCTAAAATGTTAATCTCGCTACCTACCTTAATAATTATCTATTCTCTTTATGAAGTCATAACCTTGATTGTTGAATATCTAAAGATAAAGTTGGGTTTGAGGGAATATGTTTCTGATCTTAAGAATTAAAGATACTTAGATTAGTTGGTATGGAAGTTTTGAGTTAAACCTTTAGCTATTACCCTAAACATTGATAGTGGTATCATAGAGATGTTGAAGTAACAAGAGGGATCGTAGGAAGGCCAAATAAGGTGAAGTGATTCAATCAAGGAAAGTAATATAGAAGACTTGATTTATGTATCAAGTTTCATCACATTGCAGGGAATCTAAAAGCACTAGTAAGATCTGGTTATCTCTATTATTCATGGCATGATTTTTTAGAAAGAATTTATAATTAATTCTAAAGGACAGAGAGATTTTTATAGTCAATAAGCATGAATTGTATAATAATGGTGAATTATAATTATCTAAATGCATTGTATTCACATAATAGAAGTAAATCTAACTATCTCTAGTGAAGGTGTATAACTAGTGTTTGTTTCATTAATGTCTAAAAATGATATAGATTTAGCTAAAAAAATGGTTATATAGTTTTTCATTGGTATGAAATAGCCACACTTTGACTATGCCTTGTGTGAACAATATTTAGTCACTTCTTTTTATATACATCATAAAGTTTGGGGAAACATTATTGTTGTCTAGTTTTAGTCAAGATGGAATTTCCCATGTCCATTTAGGATTCATTATGTTTTTAGATGATCCAAATTTAATGAATCTTTGGGTTATCTATGTTCAAATACATTTTATTAATATGATTGGGGGATCTATTTATGCCTTAGTGGTTTGTTAATAAATTTATCACTATGTCAACTTCATTTCCTATTGCCCACAATTTTATTTAATCCATTTTCTAGAAGGATATAGTCACCTATTAACAATAGGAACAAATACATAATTTGATAGAAAATGGATTCAAGATTATCCACTAATTTAGTCTATGATACAAGGTGCTACTTACCAAGTGAATAAAAAACACCTTTACTAAGTCTCTTGGTTTTAAATATCTTTGTCATACCCATTATGTGTATGCTCATATAAGCCTACAAAGAATACAAAAATCCTTACCACCACCACCTATAATAAAATATCTAAAACCTAAACAATCTCTATTATCCCTTTTCAATTCAACCAATTCCAACACTAAACATAACCATAAATTTATTAAAGCCAAACACACATAGTGGTATCAAAGCCTCATTTGTTGAAGTAGATTCTATCAAACCCTTAAATTTATTTAGTTATTAGCTTAGAATTAAATTTCTTCAAACCCTACTATCTATATATATTAAAGAATTGAGTTTATGACTTTGTAGTGAGAATAGATAACTAATAAGGTATGTAACAAGATTAAAATTTTAAACAACAACTACAAATATTATCTCTTTTGATCTTGATTCTTAAGATCAACATAATCTAAAATAGAAAAACATACTAATAAATGAGAATTAAACACAAAAATAGACCCACACTAGGGAGGCCTTTCTATAGGCTTTTATTATGAAAATAAAATATCACGTGGCTATACTCAACTCTACATTCAATGTTATCAACCTTATAAAAACCTTAATATTAGACTATCTAATGTAAAATGAATTCATCTATAGCTCCTTATATATTCATGAAGGGGAGTGAGAGGACTATAAAAAAGAAAATGAACAATTACACACACTTACAAAAGTAGGTGAATAGTAACAAGTGCCCACTAGCATAATCAAGTCACATCGAAAGTAGATGTACACTAACTAAAGGCATTCAGAAAGAAATGACAAAGACAAAAAGATGAGAATTAACTCATATTAATAATTTATGCTTGCACCAAAGTAATGATTCTATCAACACATTACATTAGTATCAATCCACCAAAGTATATAGCATAATGAGAAGGAGCCATTGTCTACTAGTCATGTTGCAGGAAATAGGTCTTGTAGTGCACCTTAACCATAAAAAACTAGAGAGTCTCATTTAGATCACAACTCATCCTAACACTCATTATGTAAAAATAGGGGACATCTACTAACATTCAATTTTTTTATGTCTCTGCCAATTTTCAAGCATAAAATAAAACCACTACAAAATAAAAGTAAACATAATAATAATATAGAATATATAGTTAAGCCCACTAATCTTCTATTGTCATTCTCATAAATCACTATAACTATAATATCTTGGACTAAAAATTATTGGAGTAATATTTTGAGGCACATATGTATCTTCCTTGTTAAGTGTAGACAACTTAGTCTTCATCTTTTGGAGCATATGGATCAAATTAACATCCTTCATTCATTTATTCAATGGGTGTAATAGGTTGTTCATTAGAATAATAATTCATGTGATAATAAATATCATAATAATCCCTAGATGGTTGAGGATGTTCATAATCACTAACACATTATTTAAAATACCAAAGGGGATCATGTTGATGCTAAAATCATGAAGCCAGTAATTTTCTTGGAGGTTGAGTGAGATGATGTAGATTTATATTAGAAAAATAATCATCAAATAATTGAAAATGATAATATCTGATAGAATTTTTTTTTGATCTAATAACATCAATTACACCTCCTAGAATATGGAGAATAATAAAAACCAATGTTTGATTCATATATGCCTGACATTTGAAAAAATATTTATAGACTTTGCTAGAAGGAGGCATAATAATATGATATGGTCCATAGAGTTGATAAAAAAGAATCATCCATCAAGATGTAGGTTTATTTCTCCAGTGAGCATCGCACAAGAAACTAATATTGTTGATATGCCATGCTTTTAATAACCAATGAACATGAAAATTTTCTATATAATAAAGTTCTGGTAAGAGAATTAAAATTTATCTGGTATACTGATTTACTTAAAAATAAAGAGGTATTCTAGTTTGTGGTACCCATACCATATCAAGCTTCATAGAGAGGAAACTCATCTAGAGATCTACCAAATATTGGAGCCATTCTAACTTCATAAGAATATCTTAACATGCCTTATAGTATCATGGATTTTATTTGAATGGGAAAGTCATCCCAAGTAGTTTCACCTTTTATTATTTTGTAAGTTGCATCTAAAATTTTACCTTGTTCAAAATGAGTGAGTATGGATTTATTGGTAATCATTTGTTCTAACATATATTTTATTTCAGATACTTTATCAAATAGATCATATGTTTCACACGGAGGAAATTTCCAAATAACATATTCTTACCACATACCTAGTTTTGGTTTAATATAGCCATCATCAATCATTCCTTGGATTTGGTTTGAATTTTATTCACCGATTTAGAGCTTAGAGTCCATTTTATTTTATAAAATTATCTAGATAATACATTGAGAAAATAATTATTGGTACTATAAATATGTTCTACTATGAATTCATATGTAGATAAACTTTGATGCCATCTATACAATTTTCCTCTATTTGTGTCAAGATCTATGATAGAAGAAAGAAATCCTTTTAAGATTTTTATAATAACTTCTGATAGTAAATTGAACATAAACCCTAAAAGACTTAAGAGATTTTAATACTTCTAATATTTATTTTTAAGTGGAATGGTAATTCAATCGTGATTGATTAAATATACCATTCCATATCTAAAAACAAATTCACTGTAATCTTTCTGATTTTCTAATAATATAGGTCCCCAATACTTATTTGAATTGTCTATGCAAATAAATACAAGACCATCTTAAGGAATGGTAAGAGTTGGATTTAATTTACACATAAGCTTCAAGGCTTTGAATACAACTATGTGAATTTTTGTCCAAGGCTTGGCACATGTTTATAATTTTCAAGATATTTCAATAATGGAAATAAATAATTTATACAACCAAGGAATATCGATAACCTTTTTAGCTCGAGAATATCATCAAGAAAAACATCAATGAAATTCAACACATGTGGTTAATGTTTGATTTCTCCTTGGAATATTTCCATTCTAATGAATGTAATATCTTATTTGCGAGCTTCAATCTTAGCTTATGATAGAACAATTCCATGATCACACACCAAATTGTAGAATATATGTAGATGTTGAGAATGTTCATCAAAGTTCTTACTATATATCAACATATCATTACTGTATACTACAATAGAATCATACAATTCCCTAAAAAATAGAATCCGTCTATTATTCAAAATAAATTGGTACATTATGAAGACCAAAAGGCATAAATAAACATTGGTATTTAATTTTCTAATTAAATAATGAAGTTTTCATTACATGCTCAAGATTAGTTTTAAGCTAATAGAATCCACTTTTGCAATCAAACTTAAAATAAATTTTACTATGGGAAATCCTTTAAATGAGCTAGTATTTTTAGGGAATTAGATAGTGAAAGGGAATGGTAATATTTTTAAAATCTACATCGGTAATAATTATTCCCATTTTATCATGCTTCTATTTGATGTGTTTATTCACCATCAAAGCATGATATGAATATGGATAATAAGCAGGCTCAATGAGATTGAAACTCAACAAAGAGCCAATTTCATTTTACATGTCTTGACAATTTTTGTATAGTACTTGTCAAGGTTGGGTATAAGCATATTTTCCTAGGATATAATGGATTCATTCTATAGGCATGATTTTAGACCAAAATTATTTGGATTAAGACTAAATTTTTTTTATTTAATAGTGATGATAATAAGCTCTAAGGGTTAGATCAAGTGGATGGGATCAATGGCTTTGGCCACCCAAGTCTTGGGTTTAATTCCTATCTGATAATTGGAATATCATTCAGATTTGGTTTAACTACAAATTCAAAGAAAATATGATTATTAAGGTAAGCTTACATTATATATTGCAAGTGAATTCAGAAAAACCATTTCCAAATATTATGTCTTTGGTTAATCCATGGTACTAATAAATAAAAATTTAATGAATGTAAGGGTTACCATTAGTTTTAGAAGAAGTGTATGAGTGAAAAAGACACTAGGACCTTAGGATTGTAATAATCACATAGGTTTTTTTATTTAGGAGGCTATAACTACAATGAGGCTTATAAATCTTTTACCAGGATTGGGATGGTATAGTGTTGGAGATGTGGCATAGTCAGAAAATTCACTATCAATAAGAAATGGAAAAGTATAGGGTGGATTTATAGGTAATGTGATAAGACCATTAATATACATCCCATTACAAAAAAATAGAGTATCTTGTGCATACATTACCATATTATTCTCTCACTAAGCAATTGCATATTTCAATTTTGAAGTGGAATAACTTTGCCTACATTTGTGCCATGAATAAGGAGTATTTGGTGGAATAATTTATTACTTATCAGGTGGTAGATTTTCCCAGAGAAATGAAAAATAAATTATTATGGATGTGTGTCTCCTTCAAAAGAGATGAAACCATCAATATATTCTTCAATGTCTGAATCAAATAATTCACAACACTCATTATCAATTTCATAGTCAGTTGGAACATAGTCTCGATCATCTTAATGATTCTTTTTATCATAAAATAATATGAGTTTAATAGATTTATTTGTAAAATTATCAACAAAGTGTCATAGTTTCTTACATAATAAACATTAGTTTTTATGCTTCCAGTTTAATTTGGAGGATCTCCTTTTGAAAGAGGACATACCAAGTTACCTATAAGAAAATCTAGATTTCCTAAACGAAGATTTATTTTTTGTGATGAGGCTTGCTTAACATTGACTAACATGTATTATGTGTATCTATATTTATTTACTTTATTTTTATATTAACATCAAAATTTAGCACAAAGATCAAATTATTTACACTCTAACTAATTAAAATTTCATTTATTAACCTTATTAATTGTCTTAGTTTTAAGACACATACTAGAAATCACAAGTCTAATATCGTTACCTAGTTGCTTCCATGGCACACTAATTGAAAATAATCATCTTACATCATACCTATTATTGATTTGATCCCTAAGAGGATAAAGAAGACTATTCATTAAAGAAGTCTTTGTGATAATAGACTATTGATGACCAAAAACATAAATATGATCTTCATATTTAGATACATAATAATTAAACATTGAAATATCACAAAGTCCTAATTTTAACAATCCCCTTAGAGATGTTTCATATTATTCTCTCTTCCATATATAAATTCATTTTGAATTATTGTTACTATATCTACAAGACCCAATTTAATTTTGCTCAGTGTCTGGGTATTGGTGCCACCAATCTCTAAATATTCTTTGGATGTTTCTAACCAACCATATTACCATTATTGAACTAGCCTATCCCTTATGATCTTGAATGATCTTGAGTTGATCATGCCATTTATTTAGTTTATGATACATTGTATGATTATGCATCTTATTTAGATTCAAAATGATATTAGTAGGATAATGCTTAGCATTTTTATCAGACAAAGGTATAACTCTAGTATCAACCATAGGTTCATCAATTACATCTCCAATGAGTTTGATTTTATTGGATGATTCAATATTTTCAACTGGAGAGTTTTTTTGGTCCAATCTCGGCTATCTCAATCTGAAGAATGTGGTTTAAAGACATTTATTCCATAAAGATTGGGCATAAAAACTTTAAGAGTATCTAGATCATATTTGTGCCAATGGGATCCATTAGATTTAGACTTGAAATTTAAAGTGTCAAGATGTATCAAGGGTTATACTTACACAAAAATAATGGTTTATGACAATAGTAACTCCTTTTTTAAGAGAATCAATAATTTTTTCAACATCAACAATTCTCTCATGGATCACACGAAGAAAAATTACTATCACTGATACCAATATGGATTGTGGACATTTCATTATATAAAATATTATTGGATCCATTAATTAGATTATCTATTTATGTTCCAAGAGCAATGACCTTTTTATTGGCATGGGCATGGACCCCAACAAATTTACCATTAGCTTATTTTGAACGGTTGTTTGTTATTTGTCTAGTTTTTCAAAATCTATAGGAAGGTAAACTAGCTTATGGATTTATGAGTTTGTTGTTCCATCCATCTAGATTGCTAGTTAAGTTGTTGAGTAACTAGTATTTGCTTATATTTCTTGGCTTCAAAGATAGGATACAAATATACAGAGAAACTTGGATCAATCAAATGAGTTATATAATCAAATTTAATTTATGTCATCATTCTTGTCTTATGATTCTTGGTGTGGTTATGGGAATGTAGATTAGGGAGATTAAATGGATTAGGCTTAAGTAGATGCAGAGAATCTATAGGACTATGCCAACAATAAATTTCTAGTTTCTTGGGAGGAATAACCATAACATGTAGCTCTTCATTCAAGAAATGTATCTTAACAATAAAAATAAAGTAGGGAATAATTTGTGGTGACTCAATCTTTGGATTGACAAAGATAGAAATATTTTATCTCGATTTGGATTTAATAACTTTATGGTTTTATTTAGTGTTAGAATGGGTTGAATTGGAATAGGACAATAGAGGTTGTTTGGGCTTTGGATTTTTTATTAGATTGAAAAGCACACTTTTATTGATAAAATTTTTATAGTACAATGTTAGTCATATAAAAAAATACAGGAGGAGAAGTCACACCCCAAAATCTAAGCCTCCCTTGGTGAAACAGGCCAAAAGATCAGCAAGAAAAAAACAAAAGAAAATCAAGATAAAGCCATATCCAAAATATGACCTTTTTTACCCTTTTTATTTGTAACCTTAGCCCAACACGTTGGATGCATAACCTCCATCAGACTAGAAATTGTTAGGAATATAGAATACAAAGCAATATTAATGAAATAAAGATGAAAATAAAATATAGAAAACACAACACAAGAGAAACATAAATTTAATATGGTTCACCCAAAATGGGCTACATCCACACAAAAACAACTAGTTATTATCTTATTTAGTTCAAAAAATGAAGGGATAAACCTGTAATTCACCACTGTAATCTCCTCTTCACTCACACATAGTGTGTCATCATGATTACAATGCCCTTATATCAAAGGAGGGTTATATATTAGGGAAAAAATGCACCAACATAATTTATACCATTAGATTTATGACCTAATAGTGAATGGTCCAAATTTAATATGAAATTTCAATATTTTACAATGCATTGACCCCATGGTGACCTTGGTAGGGGGGGGGGTGTGTTGCCTCCTCAAACCCCCCCTCTCAGGAATTGAGCATTATAATAAGATCAAGCTCTACCATCTAACAACAATAACCAATAGAGACATAACACTATCCTAAGGTTCAAACAAGTTCTGGTTCATGTTAGATTTAGAAGTTTTGGATTCATGTGATCTATTAATATTGTTACTTAAAGCATTATCTACAAATGTCATTTGGCAAGAAGAATCTTGCAAAATTAGATCTAAATCTTCTTTCTTACCTGTGCTATATGAATATTTTTGTGTGACCTTAGTTGGAAAAGTGTGTTCATATAACTTCCAACCTTCAGGATGAAAATCTTGATACTTTTTTATTTTTTGACTTCCTTGCATGCAGACAAGCCCCCTGGAGATGGCCAATTTGATGGTATAAATGAAATCTAAAGGCAATATTTTCATAATCTAAGGTTTGGAGCTAATGGGAATTATAATGTTTTAATTGGATTCAATCTGGAAGACCTTTTTTAAGGTCAAAATCCACACAAATATGAGCATAGGTAAACAATCCTTATTTAGATCGCTCCCTTATTTAGATTCAAAATGATATTAGCAGGAGAATACTTATCATTTTTATCAGATGAAGGTATAACTCTTGTATCGACCATAGGTTCATCAATTTTAGCTCAAATGAGTTTGATTATATGGGATGATTCAATATTTTCTAACTGAAGAATTTTTCTTGGTCCAATCTTGGCTATCTCAATCTTAGGAACAGGGATTTTAGAGACATCTATTTCATAAATATTGGGCATAAAAAATTTATGACTATTGAGATCAAATTTGTGCCAATGGGATTCATTATATTGAGACTTGAAATTTAAAGTGGAAAGATGTCTATCAAGATAGGCCATTCTTTCTTAAAATGTAATGTTAATATTTTGAAAATGAGAACAAAGATATGAAAGATTATTAACTTTTAAAGATATTTTATTAGATAGTGTGAAAATAGTGTCAACCTAGGAAATAAGTGTATCAAGGGTTCTACTTACATGAGAATAATGGTTTATGACAATAGTAACTCCATTTTTAAGAGAATTAATATTTTTTTTCAACAACAATAGTTCTCTCATGGATCACATGGAAAAAAATTAATATCACTGATACCAGTATGGATTGTAGACATTTTATTGTCTAAAATATTATTGACTCTACTAATGAGATTATCAATCTGTGTTCTAATAGAAATGACCTTTTTATTTACATGGGAATGGACTTCAACAAATTTACCATTAGCTTAGTTTGAATGGTTATTAGTTATTTGTCTAGTTTTTCAAAATCTGTAGGAAGTTCAACTAACTTATAGAGTTTATGATTTTCTTGTTCCATCCATCTATATTGCTAGTTAAGTTGTTGAGTAACTAGTATTTATTTATCTTTATTGGCTTCAAAGACATGATAAAAATATACAAAGGATTTTGGATCAATTGAATGGGCACAAACTCAACTTTACTTTATGTCATCATTCTTGTCTTATGATTCTTGGTGTGGTTATGGGAATGTAGATTAAATGGATTAGGCTTAAATAGACGTAGAGAATCTATAAGATTATGCCAAAAATAATTTTCTAGTTTCTTGGGAGGAATAACCATAACATGTAACCCTTCATTCAATAAATGTATCCTAACAATAAAAAGAAACTAGGGAATAATTTGTGGTGACTCAATCTTTGGATTGATAAGATAAAAATATTTTATCTAGGTTCAAATTTAATAACTTCATGGTTTTGTTTAGTGTTAAAATGGGTTGAATTGTATTAGGAAAATAGAGGTTTTTTAGGCTTTGGATTCTTTTTGGATTGAAAAACACACTTTTATTGATTAAAAAAACTATAGTACAATGTTAGTCATATAAAAAAAGATAGGTAGAAAAGTCACACCTTAAAAGCCAAGCCACATTAGGCAAAATAGGCAAAAGGATAGCAAGAGAAAAAATAAAAGAAAATCAAGAACAACCAAATCCATATCCAAAATATGACATTTTTTACCCTTTATTTGTAACCTCAGCCCAACATGTTAGATGCATAAACTCCATCAAACTAGCAATAATCGACAAAGACATAAGACTATCTTAAGATTCAAACATGGTTTGGTCGTTTTTAGATTTAGAAGTTTTGAACTCATGTGATATATTGATACTTCTACCTAAAGCATTATCTATAAATGTTATTTGGAAAGAAGAATCTACCATAATTGGATCTAAATCTTCTTTCTTCCCTATGCCATCTAAATATTTCTTTGTGACCTTGGTTGGAAAAGTGTGCTCATATGGCTACCAACCTTTAGGATGAGAATGCTGATACTTTTGATTTTTTTGCTTCCTTGTAGGTGGAAAAGCCCATTAGAAATGGCTAATTTAATGGTAGGAATGGCATCTAAAGGTAGTATTTTCATAATCCAAGGTTTGAAGCCAATGGGAATTATCATGTTTTAGCTGGATTCAATCTGAAAGACCTTTGCTAAGGTCAAACTCCACACCAATATGGGCATAGGTAAATAATCCTTGCTTAGACCACTCCCTTATTTAGATTCAAAATGATATTAACAAGAGAATACTTAGCATTTTTATCAGACAAAGGAATAATGCTAGTATCAACCATAGGTTCATCAATTTCAGCTCCAATGAGTTTGATTTTTTGGGACGATTCAATATTAAATAATTGAAGAGTTTTTCCTAGTCTAATTTCGGCTATCTCAATCTTAGGAATATGGATTTTAGAGACATTTATTCCATATATATTGAGCATAAAAACTTTCAGACTATTGAGATCAGATTTGTGCTAATGGGATCCATTAGATTGAGACTTGAAATTTAAAGTGGCAAGATGTCTATCAAGATAGGCCATTCTTTCTTAAAATTTATTATTAACATTTTTAAAATGAGAACAAAGATATGAAAGATTATTAACTTTTAAAGATATTTTATTAGATAGTGTGAAAATAGTGTCAACCTAGGAAACAAGTGTATCAAGGGTTCTACTTACATGAGAATAATGGTTTATGACAGTATTAACTCCATTTTTAAGAGAATCAATAATTTTTTCAACATCAATAATTCTTTGATGGATCACATGGAAAAAAATTAATATCATTGATACCAGTATGGATTACAAACATTTCACTATCTAAAATATTATTGGATCCACTAATGAGATTATCAATCTATGTTCCAAGAGCAATGACCTTTTTATTGACATGGGCATGGACCTCAACAAATTTACCATTAGCTTATATTGAATGGTTGTAGATAAAAATATCTATTTTAGAGTAATCAACAACTATATAACCAAAAAAAATTGTTGAATCTATATCATTTTTAGACATCAATAGGACTAACACTGGTTGGACACCTTCACCAGAGATAACTAGATTTACTTATATTTTGTGAATAGACTACATTACGTAATTATATAATTCACTATAATTTTATAATTAATGTTTACTAACTTTAGGGAAATTAATCTTTCCTTTAGAATTAATTATAACTTCTTTTTGGAAAAACATGTCATGAATAGTAGAGATAGAACCAGATCTTGCTAGACATTTTAGAGTCCCCATGATGTGATGATACTTGATACAAGAATCATGTATTTTACATTAATTTATTCTATTTATTTACTTCACCTCTCTTGGTATTATTGTGATCCTTCCTACCACTCTAACAATGTGGTTCTAATATCATTATTAGGGTCAAAGAAAATAACTAAAAAATTATCTCTAAAGTCCCATACCAACAAATCTAAGTAGACTTAATTCTTAAGCTCAAAAGAATATTCCTCATTCTTATTGAAGGTGATGTAGTGGGTGATTGTGACTAGGAGGTGTTCACAAAATTACATTTCATCTATTCTTGAAACTATCAAATTGAATTATTTGATTCACTTTTGAAGGAGTCTTATGAGTGATCTTATTTGGAGATTTACTTAATTTATATTTAATTATATAAACTTTAATGAAAAATAAATATATATTATATAAATATTTATATTAATAATAATTTTATATATTAAATTAATTGACACAAAAAATATTTAACTTTTCATTATTCATTTAATCTTTATTTATTTCCTTCAACTATTCAATGGTTACATGCCCTATATTTGCACTCAAAACAAATTTTTCTTTTCTTTTTATCTCTCTATATATCTACCAATTGGAATGTTAAATTAATTATCATAATATATCCCTATGAGTATGTTATAATCATCTTATTTATCACCTTGAGCTTTACCAGTTGATTCAACTTCATATTTATCAACTTGATCATCTTCATCTTCATCTTCCTTAACTTGATTATCGTCATATCCAACTTGATCGATATTTACAAGATCTTGTTTAGGTTATTACTTATTGGAGTCATATTTATAATTTATGTTAACAACATTACTCATAAATTAAAATCATATTACATCATTATTATCATTAAAAAAAAAATCATCCTTACCTCATAATGCAAGAAAAATTACAAATTATTTGCTTCTCAAGATCGGGATAGAAGAAGACCTACATAAACATAATCACAGTAAAGGATATAAATATACCATAGGCCTTATAATAAAAGTCACACAAATTTAATTTTAATTAGTACTTGATCATAATGTTGAGGAAGTAGATGAGGTTCTTTCCCCTCAAGTAGTGGTCTAGTTAAATCAATTGAATAAAGACCACTATCAATGTCCATTTTAGAAAACATGTTATCAATAGAATTGTACTGTGTAAAGTTAAATATAACTTGAAAACTTATATAATAGAGTTTAATTATCTCTTATATCATGCCAACATAATCTAATTTCCCTTGGACCAAATTCCTACAACTTGCACTTGCTCTGTTGGCATGTTCAAAAGGAATTGCAACTCCAGATGAATAATTGACACTTATTTTGTCAATGTTTTCCAAATGAAAATATTTTACCTTTGACCACATTTGGTAATGATTACTCACTTATAGTATTCCATATAATTTATGAAAGTATCATTATAATCATAAAAAATGTAAAAAGTTATATACAAATATTTTCCCAACTTACCAAATCTTCACATCCTTGCGCAATTTGCAATGCTTCTTCTATTAAACTCCTTAAATTATTATCATGAATAGTTTCTAAATTTGAACACATCTAATTAATAATAGGATGCTCTATCTATGTATTAAACATTTCAACTAGTAGTTATTTTTGTTCATGTTGTCTTCTTTATTTAATCCTTTGAATTTCATGGCTAGCCTTCTCTTCTTTATATTTTTCAAGCCACACAACTATTTTTTAAGTATTTAAGATTATAAAAAGATTTATGTCATACTTTTCATCAATACTTGATAATCAAACATGTAAATAATGAAATGAATTATTATAAATTCATGTTGATCATATATGTTATAATGTTTTTCTAAATATAAATATACACAAAGCTTCATTTGTTTCCATTTTCCAATAAGGTTTTCCTTCCAATTTATCTTTTCCATAATAATAATTCCAAATGCATGGTATGTTTATAAATTCCTCTACAAGATATTCTAACAAGTATAAATTTTTTTCCTGGATTATGTATCCTTTAGTTATTGGTCCCTCTAGATGTATTAATTGGTTTACTAATACTTTTAAGGTTTTGGTATACCTCTATTTCAAAAACATATGTTGCATGTTTAATACACTTGATTTCTCAATATCATCAACCAAATTCACTAATAGATGGCTTTGAGTCCATGAAAAAGGTAGGAAGTTATTTTTCCAAATTTTAAACTATGCCAACATTATTGATTTTCTCTTGCTCAATCCTTGCTTTAGATATCTCTTTCGAAGATAACCACTTATTTTACAAAAAAATGTTAGGAATTCAAGTTAATTTAATATTTATTACAATGTTTGTTGGATGGAAAATTCAAATTACCTAGAAAAATTACAAATTTGATATAATGCCATTAGTAGATCATGTAGATATTACGAAATATTCATCTTAATGCTAAGGGGAATATAAGTTTCATAAATAAAAATTTTAAATGCAAAGTTAGTAAATTATATATTTGATGTAAGGCCAAAAATATGTGAATTAATGTTGTTATTTTTACCTTTAAAATGTTGTGACAATCACATGTCTTTAGGCTTATTATGTGTCCATCAATGATGAATGCATAATTCATAGAAGACTATAACCATTTGGAGTGTGAATGTCTCACATGGTTTTTGTCTCGATGGCTTTCAAATCTATTCTGGAACTTTGTGTCTCTATCTTTGCTATAGATTTGATTCCATATAGAAACTACCATACTATTAAATATATGGGTTGGATCAAAAATATTTCCTACTAATAATTTTTATCATTATGGGAGATTGTATAAAATAGATATTTTTTTCACTCCTGCTGACATTTCAACCTTTTCATTATTTATTGAAAACCATAACCAATATCTCCACCAATATTGAGTAATTTAAATATTTGATGTTTTGCATGCTTCCACAAAGACTTTGTACCAATGCCCAGGTGAAATAACCTTTGGCAGTTCTCTAGTATCATGTTTTCCATAAAAATTAATTTTATTTTTAACATGATATTCATGGTCCATGGGAAAGAGCCTATGATGGCCTTCATAAAAAAAATTTTGAGATGTTTTGACGATCTTCCGTATAACGAGTCACCACAACTTAGACATACATACTTTCCCTTAGTTAAAATAAATATATATAAAAACAATTTATTACAAATAATTTTAGTGTTTTTAGGATTTATGTGACCATAATAACATAAAATTATTAAATAATTCAAATTTCATGAAATGTATAATTCTTAAACAAATTTGATTGCAACTAGCTAAATATAGTAACTTGATATTTATGGAAAACACTATAATAATGATGTACTTAGATTGTTTTGTGTTAATGGAGGTCTATGATATTGATATATTTATCTATAATGAACTAAAATAGGCTTTTGACTGCTCAAATTTAGAAACAAAGAGTCATTGCATGCCTAGACAAGTCTACGCTCCTTGAACACCTATGTAGTGTAATGCTATCTAATATGTTATGTAACTATCCATTGAATGTTTTTCCATATGTGACTATATCACCCACTACTCTTATGTATGATAATTATTACTATATGTTTTGATGTATATGAATCAACATAAATATCCATGTTTTCCTTCTCTTTTCTTTAAACCCTAATGGTGCACCATAGATAACTCTAAAACTAGGACAAACAGTAACCCTTAGCCACCTCCTTGTGACTAAGTGTTGCCTTTGTATCCAATACTCTAAATAGGGAAGTCAAACCAAATGTAGTTCACCCACTTTATTGAGTGTGTCTAATCCTTTTTAATACTAATATGTTGTGCAGTCTTCTTTATGGGTTTCAAAACTTGATAACATATAAATTGATCTTGAAAATGGTATTTATACTTAGTTTAGGGATTTTATCCATTGAGGGGTGATTTCAAGTGATAGATTGATATGTTATAGGTAAAATATAGATAGATAAATGTTTGGGATGGATTTTATTATATCACTAACTCTTTGGGTATTTTCTCATGAACTACCATGTAAAACATGTGGGTTGATTCATATGAACAATTTGAATTTTAAAAACTAGACATTAAAGGGTGTAGGGTCAATTCCAAGGTGTAAAAATATTTAGGAAATAATAAAATTGATAAAAGGCCAAGAGATCATTTGAAAATGTTATTAATTTATTTGAGCATAAACTAGGAATACATCAAGAAACATTAACAAAAAAAAATGGAAGGGTTGGGCCTGTATATGAAATAATGGATATGAAGAATGGACAATAAGATTCATGTATGTGAACATAACTCAAGTAGGTTAAGGTTTTATCAAATTACACATTATCAAGTGTTATCAAATATGAATGTATACATTCTCACCCTACCCCCCACCCCCCCACCCCACCTTTCATTCTAGTAATGGATTTTATAGAGTGAAAGGATTGAAGGTGATACTTGAAGATAACCATGATGGGTTTTGCCCAAGTATGTACTATATGTTTCACATTGCTCCATGAAAACTTACAATGAAACATGTAGACATTATTTTTTATTTATGATTTAAAACTAAAAGGTAATAATATTGAACACATATGAAATGAAATGTAAAGTAATGAATACACATTTATTTATGTGTATCAAGCTTGTATTCTAGAGACAATGGAGAATGGGGTGATCATGCCCCATTAGAGGTTCCTGAGTAATAACATGGGTTGAGCTAAATGTTCCCCAACCATCATTTGAAATAGAGGAGTGGATACAAGTTATGTTATGTATAACTTCATCTCCACACAACTCCAATAAATCTAAGTAAATAGAATCCACTATGGGTTCTAATAAATTTGAAAAATGCCTAAGTAATGTTTGAGTCAGTGTAATTTTTTTGAATCATCCTTTGTAGATAGATTATATGATTAAATTTGAGTAATGTATAATTAATTCTTGAGTATAATTTATTTCTAAATTAAATCTAAGTAATATTACATGATAATGACATAACTTTCCATTTCATCTATTAATCTGAGTAACCTAAGTCATATAGTCTTTGTTGATATATCATGATATATATGAAACTAGGAACATATGTAACACATATACCCTCATTGTAATAATATATGTAATATGAGTCATGTAATGTGTAATAATCTAATAAAATCTATGAAATATCTCATAATCTTGTGAAACATGTGACATATGCCACCCATATGCATGAATAAAACTTGTAATATTATATGTAAACTTATACCATTATGAGATAATATTTTCCAAAAAAATTATATTTATGTATTTGTGAAGGCTTAATCTCTAAGACAAGCCACTATGCATGTCCCCTTTTTAAGGGGAGGAATGAATCCTAAAAATTACTCATCTAAATAAATAGTAGTTAAAAGTATCATGTTATCAATATATAATATATAATCAATGTAAAACATCTAATAACATGTGGAGAGTACATCATCATAGTAAGAATAAAACATTTGAGTATGTGTGAGACATGTATCCTAAGAATAAAGGTGTCATATCAAGATATATATATCAATGAGAAACATAGTGAATAATAAAAATAAAAATGAATATCCATAAACTAAGTAATAACTACAAGGAAAAGTGCATGATATGTACAATGGCACCATAAAAAAGAATGCAAGTGCATGATATAGATCATGATACTAAAAAGATCAACAAGCTCAATATACAATCCTAGATTTTTCCCAAAATGAGTAATAGAGTTAAAGAGTCTCACATGATGTCATATCCATGCCATTCACACAATAAGGCACACACAATATCACTCATTGCCACACAAGGCCAATTGGCCACACACAATGGATAATCTAATGTCATACAGCCAATGGATAATATATTGTCACATATACAATGGACAATCTAATGTCACATGCATAATAGACAATCTAATGTCACATAATCAAATTCAAACACAATGAATAATAAAATTTCACACAATAAATGGATTCAACAAAGAATAAGCAATAACATGAATAATGTGTAGAATAAACAAGTATAATATACATAATAATTGTATGTCATCATCACATTTAACCAAATACAATGTCCAGTGAAATACAAATCTAAGTGGTATGAATCAGAGTAAGTCATATATAATAAATTCAAATTAGTGTACTATGATCAATGTAAATAATCATATAATGATAAAACTAGTGTAAAGCAGTTAGATGCCCCCAGTAAGAACATGCCCCTAATGTAAGAAAGTATCTCCTAGGTGTAGGAAATTCCCACATCTACATGTACATGTCATATATGACTTGTATGACCCTTATCTCACTCATGTATAATATGAAATGTATATGTATATAAAAAATGGATATATAATGTATTATATATGATAAATCATAAATAAATCACGTAAATAAGCAATACATGTCATCCATAGGTCTTGGTTTTTTGTTTTTTGAATATTTTAATTATTTTGTATTTTTTAAGTTTTTGAATTGGAAGGTTGGAGACCTAAAATGACATCTAATGGATGTAGTAACTCCCATGGGGAATATAATGATAAAGTACTAAATTTTTGGTATAGGATTTCATCAAATGTCCATATGTCTTCATAATAATCATCATTGTACACATCAACTTCAATTACCTTTTCTTATCTTTTTGCTCTTGATTGGATGTTATGCATACATAGTGCCTTATATTCAATTGTATATGAGGACTCACAAGCCTTTTCATTAGATAATACTTTCTCACTTATTTTTCAATCTTTTATCTTTCATTACTCATGATTCCCATCATGTTGAATCTTAATTGTAAGCCCAACATATAAAAAGTCTATATGTTTATTTGGTATGTTAATTATAGTTTACATCTATTGTAACCATTATTTTCCAAGTTAACCCATAATTGGTCACCAAAATACATCACAAATATTAATGTATCAACTACCTTAGGACCACAAGTGACTGGTAAGGTAATATGTCTAATCAATCCCTCTAATTGTATATAGTGTTATAATTCATTTATATCATGACCAAACTATTGTAAGAATGCAATGTTGCACATGTTTGACCCTTATTCAAAAATCAAAATATGTCAGTGATATCTACCATAATTTTATTTCATAAAATTCAAAAATTCATGTCATGGACACTTTTAGTCTTTGAATGCTTTATTTTTGGATTGGTTATCGTTAGAAGCCACTACTAGTGGTTTCTATTATATCTGTGTTACTGTAATGATCCCTTCATATTTAAACTTATGAATATTTTGTGCCAATTGAATGCAAGTGTCTATTTTTTTGGTGCCCCATTATTTTTTGATAATTATAAAATTAAATTCCTTCCTAAGTTGACAATCTACCCAAAGATCTATTTTGAGTCATGGGTAAATTCATCAAATGCCTATCAAAGATCATTTATAATATAATGTGCGGTATTTCTTGTGTAGTAGTAAGCTATAATATGATGACTAATTTTGAATATATGGAATTTATATTATTTAATAAATCTAACATAAATGATAAATGCTATTCTATGATGCATTGTGTAATATTTTTTACCTTTTGCTCTCTAGTGATCCTGAATTTTACAAATAGTGGCCGTAATGGATTGCTTATTATCGATGGATGTTATTGTATAATTATATTGAAACAAGTATCAGTAATATCATCCTTAGGCATGCCTAGAATAAATAACTTCCTTAAAGCAACTTAGTCTTAGCCACTAGCTTTGAGTCATCTCATTATTCCCCTAAACTCATAGGTGTAAAATTGGGACTACACAACAAAACATCAATGTTCATTGGAATTTTATTCTCATCATCATCACTATCATATTATTCCATGGATGTTTGACCTATTTTATATTAATTGACTTATAAAGGAATATATGACATATTTTCTTCTTGTATATCTTCTATGATCTATTTTTGGCTTAATGCACTTGTAATTAGCTCATGTACATTATGACCAATTTCATATATATTTATCCATTAGATTGGTATCATATGTGATTTATGTAGAGGTATCACACATAATTATATAATTATGGATGCAATTAAAATCACATGCACTTCACCTCTATAAATTACCTAGCTCTGACTTGCCATATTTTTTCTTCTCGATGACTTTTATGACCCCTATTCTAGGAACTAGTCACTTGTCCTCTTTATGTATATACTAAACTTCCAAGTCCTTAATTGTTCATTAAATCCTCCTTATTAAATTTTAAAATAATTTAATATTATTGGACCTATATTTCCTCTTTATCCTTAATACCTTTAACCCCATCTATATTCTCCATCTTGAATTCTCACATTACCCATTCCTCTTAATAGCTCATTTCTCCTCATTAGCTTTATAGCCTTTCAAATACATAAAAGAACCAATAATTTATCCATTAATTAATGTTAATATAATAATTATAGTCATATTATATCTCATTCAAGTCCTCATTGACCTCTCATCCACTCAACACAACATTTGATCACAACTTTACCACCACTCTTTCTTTCTTATCCTAGTTTGTACCTCCTTATAGCCTTTTTTATAAATTCCAATGATATAGATAGTACATAATAGTAATTGAGAAACCAATATAATTATAAAATACCCTATATTTACTTATTACTCTTTAAAAAATTCCTTGATCTATCTCCACTCATAACTCTCCTTTCTCATCACTTTTTAGGCATTATTTAGGCTTATTAGGTCTCTAAACCCTTGTCTTGCACAAAGCCATCCTTTTCCATACTTAAAATGTCTGTACAAGTTTAAAACTATCAAAATTACTTATTACATATGAAACTCTAATTGATCACCCATTTTTGTGATTTTTCACTGGTGGTATCTTCTAGAAAATAAGATTTTGTCTCAAAACCTTAATATTGAGTTTGTAACAGTCTGTGTAACCTAAGAAGGGTTATTTTAATGAATTAAAATTTTAAATAAATTTATTTATTTTTTTATATTTGTTTATTTTCTAAAATATATTCACCTTCTTAACACCTTTATTCCATCTTAGGCACCTTTTTTGGTTTCCATACACTAGTTTCAATTTGACTGTACAACTGTTGATGATGACATAGTCTACTTACAAAGTCTGAGTATAATCTTCTATGAAATATATATTTAAATAAATATGAAAACAAGTCAAGTTCCTTAATAAAATTTAAAGGTATACTAACCCAATGCATATATGTATTCATTCAACCTCTATAGAACATTTCCTTGCATACATACTTAGTCTTCTTTATCACAACACACAAAAACCATAGTTTTTGTGTTTGATATCCTCAAAAAATATTTACCAAAATAAAAAATACAATGTTTAAAGACCATTTTTAAATAAAATTACCAATCATAAATATGTTAAAAATGACCTCTCACAAAATATTTCCTTGTATATGTTGTCTACATAGTCTTTTAGTCACAAAACACAAAATTCAAGGCATAACATAGGATCTGTAGAGTTAGGTTTAAAAATAAAGAAAATTTATTATACATTCCCTTGGGGTTTAAAATTAATTAAAACCTTTAATTATTCATAATAATGAATTACACAATAGCATTTACAATTTTATATATGTCCAATAACTGCCTAACGGTTCTTGGATTCTCTCTCAAGAACATTGAGAGACTTCTAACTACCCATCTCCTAACATACTTGTCAAAATGACCAAACACATAATTTAAGTATGTGATGAGGTAAAATCTACCCATTATATAACCTAACCAACAAGAATACATCCTTTAATTCCTTCTAATCATGACCAAAACTTGACAAGAGAGTTCAAAAATTCAAATTTGTAGAAATGGCAAGAAAATTCCATATGAACAATAATTCAAATTCTATAACCACATAAGACTCTTAATAAGTGTAAAAAAATTATAAAATACCCATAAAACCTATATCAACCTAAAATTAAGACAATGGAAGATACCCCTACATCATACTACCAAGGGGCAAAATAAACTTTCCTATATATAACTAATCTTACTTTGGTGTACTTCACAACATCTCTCCTTTCTAACTTCTGATTTTATTGCATGGATTCCTAGATCTCAAGGCCTACTTAGGGAATGTATACCTATTTTATTTTTTAATAAGGATGAAACTATTCTTTCATGCAAATGCACATATAATTTATCTCCACACTTATACCTTGTCTTTCTTCCTGCTATCTTCATCCAAGCTATACCTACAACTAACAAAAAAAAATTAGATAAAACATGTCCCTCCTCATGCCTTTGAGGCATACTCCAACTCTTCTCCTTGATTGAATATTGTTCTTTCTTCTAATCATTTTCATATACCCTATATGGATCATTCTTAATTTATTGCATTAGCCAATAAATCATCTCATTCTTCTCCTTCTATTGTTTCTCCTTCATTAATAACTTATCCTTCAACCTTAGTATCTACAACTTTATCATGTAGCTTGCCTTCTTGTATGTGACTATTCATTACCTTCAAAAAATTTCTTATCTTAGACACCATTACTTCATGCCACAAGTCTATGTTCTCTTTTTTCAATTCCTTCACCATCTCTTTATACATCTGATGAGGATCAAAGTTATCTTCCTCTTCATTGCTTCATATAGACTAGAATATGCTTCAAAATCCTCATACCTTTGCTTATTCTACTTTTCCAATGCTTCATTGTCTTCTTTTGCATCCTCTTGAGTGAGGATCACTTCATGCTTCATTTCATCTTGTCTCATAGATAACTGACTTGATTGTTCTTCTTATAACATCAAGACTCTATATTAAATTATCCTCCCTCTTGGTTCTTCTTGAACATCACTTGATCAAATGCTTCATCTTATTATTTGAGCCTATGCATTGGACCAACTAACTCATCTCTTTCTTCAACTCTCATATCTGCATACACACATGAAAAAACATCATTAGACTAGTTTTCATGAGGCTTACTTTCCCCCTTCCTATCTTCTTATGTTTCTTGGTTATCATCCTCAATTGTCTTCTCACTTTGCACACTTCTTGTCTTTTTTTCTTCATCATCATTTCATTGAGATTATATATTACTATTTTTTTAATTCCAACTAAAAAATTTGGTCTAAGCTCCTATAAAACTTCTTCTAAACCTATCAAGACTACCTTCAACTCAGTAATCTCCCTCTTCTCAACTTTCTCCTTCTCCCTTTCCTTGTGGAAACCTTCACATGTCAAGCCCTTCATCATTCTTTCACTCTTTATAGTCTCTCTATCTATGTCTCACATGGACCTATCTCTTCTTGACAAGCTTATCTTATTGTCTTCTTGACCTCATTAGGGTCTTCTAACTTTCTATCTTTAATCTCTCCTTGAGCTTCCAACAACTCTCTCTCTCTCTCTTTATCAAGCCTCATTAGCTTCATGGTTACTTACCATAATATTAGTTTGATACCTCTCTATCCATTCCTACAACCTTATTTATCAACCTTCTAAAAAACCTTCAACACTCTTTCATGAACTTATCAAATAGATTAAATGAAAACAAAATCAAACATGTACCTTTCTTTGCTTGCAATCCTTCTTTATCCTATTCCCCCAAGAACTTATCACTCTGATACCAAATAATTTAGAGGTATTCTACAAAATTGTCTAATTATGGATGAAAACACAATAACATACACTTCACATCTAAAAATTACCTAGCTCTTGCTTTCCATACTTGTTCTTCTTGATGTCTTTCATGACCCCTATTTTGGGAACTAGTCACTTGTCCTCTTTATGTATATACTAAGCTTACAATTCCTTTCTTGTTCATTCACTCCTCCTTATTAAATTTTAAAACACTTCAATCTACTTGGACCTATATTTCCTCTCTGTCCTTAATAACTTTAACTCCATCTACATTCTCAATCTTTAATTCTCACATTACCCATTTTTCTTAATAGCTCATTTCTCCTCATTGGCTTCATAGCCTTCCAAATCCATAAAAAACCCAATAATTTATCCCTTAATTAATTTTAATATAATAATTATAGTCATATTCCATCTCATTCAATTTATCATTGACCTCCCATCAACTCAACACAATATTTTAACACAAATCTGCCACCACTCTTTCTTTCTTGTCCTTGTTTATACCTCTTTGTAGCCTTTTTTTGACAAATTCCAATGGTACGGCTAATAAAAAATAGTAATTGAGAAAATAATATCTTAAAAAATATCCTCTATGGACTTATTAATATTTAATAGTTTCCTTTATCTATCTCCACTCATAACTCTCCTTTCTCATCACTTTTTAGGCATTGTTTAGGCCCATTAGGTCTCTAAACCACTGTCTTGCACACAGTCATCCTTTTTCATACTTACAATGTCTGTACAAGTATTAAACTATAAAAATTACTTATTAAATATTAAACTCTAATTTATCACCCCTTTTTTTTTCCATCGGTGGCATCTTTTATAAAATAAGATTTTGTCTTAAAACCCTAATATAGGGTTTGTAACAGTCTATGTAACCCGAGAAGGGTTATTTTAATGAATTACACTTTAAAATAAGTTTATTTATTTTGTGATGTTTGTTTATGGTATAAAATAATTATATGAACATTAATATCACCTTTATTTCATCTTAGGCACCTCTATTTGTTTCCATACACCAGTTTTAGTTTGACTGTTGATGATAACACAATTTACTTACAAAGTTTGAATATAATCTTCTATGAAATATATATTCAAATAAATTTGAAAATAATTAAATTAACTTAATAAAATTGAAATGTATAATAACCTAATGCATATATGTAATCAATCAACCTCTATATAACATTTCCTTGCATACATACACACTCAATCTTCTTTATCACAACACACAAGAAACAGAGAGTTTGTATTTGATCTCCTAAGAAAAGATTTACCAAAATAATAAATAAAATGTTTAAAGACAATTTTTAGATAAAATTACCAATAATAAATATTTTCAAAATAACCTATCACAAAATATTTCCTTATGTATGTTGTCTACACAGTCTTTTAGTCACAGAACACAGAATTCAAGGTATAACATAGGGTCTGCAAAGTTAGTTTTCAAAATCAAGAAACTCTATTATCCATTTACTTGGGGTTTAAAATTAAATAAAACCTCTAATACATCCCTATAATTACTTCCATAATATAATTTACAAGTTTATATGTCCAATAACTACTTAATGGTTCTTGGATTCTCTCTCAAGAACATTGAGAGACTTCTAACTACCCATATCCTAATACACTTGTCAAAATGACTAACCATATGATTTAAGTATGTTATGAGGTAAAATTTACCCCTTATAGAACCTGAAAAATAATAATAAATCCTTGAATTCCTTTTAATCATGACCAAAACTTGGCAAGAGAGTTCAAAAATTCAAATTTGTAGACACGACAAGAAAATGCCATATGAGCAATAATTCAAATTATATGACCACCTAAGACTCATAAAAAGTTTTAAAACATTTTAAAATATCCCTATAACATATATCAACCTAAAATTAAGACAATTAGATATTCCCCTACATCAGTGATGGAGGTATAATAATACACTGAAAAACATCTTTTTATGCATTACATCCAAATAATATGTTATTTTAAAGTGTTTAAATGGTTGTTTATCTATAGGGAATGTATATAAATTCCCCTTATGTATAAAATGTACACATGGATGCATAATATATGGTAGTATAAATTATATTTCATGCATCCTTAGTCTACCTAGAAGTAGGTTATAACGTAAGTGATAGTCATTAGATGAAACATAGTAGATAGAGTCTTAGGTCCCATTGTGATATCGAGAGTAATGGAACCTAGAGCTTGGAAAGGCACATTTTAAAATACTTTAATGTTATTATATTATTTTTTAACGAAATCCGTATTGACACCTAATTTTTGCAAAAATGTAATGTTTAATATATTAAATATTGATTCATTATTGAGTAGAACACTCTTGATTACCTTATTTAATATTTTTACTTGAATAAATAATAGAATATGACGATCTATATTATGTTAAGGAGGTAAGTCATCATGTTCAAAATATATAATATATTTAGTACCCTTCAATGTATTAACAAAAAATTTAAATTAAAAAGGTTTTCCATAATTAGTAAAAGTTGTGTCAGACAGAACTACATAAAGAATGTCATTATAGACATATGACCTCTTAAGTAATTCAAAAACATAAAGTTTAACTAGGGTATTTATAAGTTTATCAATGATACCATAACCTTTGGTTTGATTGGTTGGTATTGAGAGTGGTGGTTGGGATGAGGAGTAATAATTTGATTTCCTTCATTTTTATGCACATGATGGGGTACCCTAGCTCTTATAGTTTCAATAACATGGACCATGTGACCCAATATAATCCTAGGGTGAATAATGGGAGTAGGATGGTAACTATCATGACCTTGAGGTCTAGGGGAAGGAGGCATGAAAAGAGTCATTTGTACCCTTTGACATCTAGTAGTGTCTGGTGGGATTTGAAACTTAGTAGTGATCAGAGGGATTTAAAATTCAATATTAAAATATAATGTATTACTAAATATGTTAAAATATTTTTCATCTTTGAATTCAACCTTAGTTTTAGTATCTTTGATTTATTTCATTACGTGATTATGAAATATTTTATAGATTGGAGGAAAACAACAAGTAATTTTGAGTATTATACATTGAATTAGAATATAGACACTATGCATATCCATTATAGCCATGTGTAAAATATGAATGAGGAAAAAAAGAAATTAGGTCTAAAAATTAGAGTTAAGGACTAAAAATTGAAACCTTGGGGAAATAGAAAGAAACCCTAAGGATATTAAGGTTTGATAATGCTCAATAATATGAATAATTTCACCTATATGTTTTATTGATTTTAGGATTTGTCACCCTAATAGCTTAAAATGGTTGAATAATTCAAATTGCATGAGATGTATAATTACTAAACATATATGATTACAACTAGCTAAATATAGTAAGTTGTTATTTTTAAAAACCAATAAAATAATGATGTATTTAGCTTATTTTGGGTGAATTTAGATCTGTGACAATGTTACAATATTTTTTAATTAACTAAAATAGGCTTATGAATGTTTAAATCTAGAAAGAGAGAGCATGTGCACACCTGGACAACTTCATGTTTCCTAGACACATGCTTAGTGCGACCCTATATAATATAATGTATAATTGTCCATTGTATTTTTTTTATTTATGACTTTGTCAGTCATTATGTCTATGTCTGATGAGGATGCCTATATGTTTTGATGTCTGTGAATTCACATGAATATCCTTGTTTGCCTTCTCTTTACTTCAAACCTTATTTTTGCACTATAAGACAATTGTAAAATTAGGATAAAGGGTGAAAGGGAAGGATTGAGATAATTTTATCCACCCCATTATGACTAAGTGTTACCTATGTATCAAATAATTTGAAGATGGAAGTCAAACAAAACTTAATTTGCCTGCTTAGATGAGTGTGTGCAATATTGTGTATCTTGTGTATGGGTTTCAGCACAACCCATGACTTAACCTTAAAAATGGTATTTAGCCTTATATTAGGGATTTTCTCCTTTAAAGGGTGATTTATAGTGATAACTTGATATATACTAGGTAAAATCCAAATAAATAAACTATTGGGCTTGATTTCATTATATAGCTAACTCTTTGGGTATTTTCCTCTAAACTGATATGTGAAACATGCAAACTAACCCATACGAGAAATTTGAATTTTATAAAATAATCATTAAAGGGTGTAAATATAAGTCCACTCTGAGTGCATAAATCCATGGTAGTGGACCTATCTCAAAGGCACAAACCTATCTAAGAAATGAGAACAATGACCTAAAGCTAGTAGACAATTTCAAAATGATATTAAGTAGTTTGAGCATATACTAAGAAGATCCAATGTAACAATAATTATAATTTGGAAGGGTCAGGCTCATATATGAAATAATGGCCATGAGGAATGGAAAATAAGAGTCATGTATGTGAGCATAAGTCAAGTAGGTTAAGGTTTTATCAAATTACACATTGTCAAGTGTTTAATACCAAATATGAGTATCTACAAATACTTAGTATATAATGTGCATAAATAAAAATATGAACTTAGTATTTTGAATCTTAACATATAATAAAAACTTGAACAAACAACCATCTTGGGAAAATCATGAATAGTCTTACGTAAGATGCCAAAACATATTATTTGTTTTTCATCAAAAGGTTTAGAAAGGTCATACATTATAATTCCATTCCATAATAATTTCAACTCATCAATTAGGGTTTCATGGTAGACATCCATATTTTTAACTTGATGTTTACTAAGCACCAATAATAAACATTAGATGTTCCTTACAAATCATCAACCATAGAGGAATATTATAATTTATCAATCCTATTGGCTAAATGGAGTAGCTAGTTGATAAGTTGTAAAATGGGTTAACAACATCCATTTCCAAACCAAACCATACATTGTGTGGCCTACTTTTCAATTTTTTCTTTTTATAATTGCTTAATGTCCCTCATTGCATTTGAATCTGAAGGAAAATGCCAAACTCCATCATTATTTTTATTCTTATAATGTCATGTAATTAACCATGCAAGTAACTTGCAATGTAAAATGTGTTTTAAGTCTATGAATTATTGGAAAATGTCATAAGACCTTATTTTTAATGATAGAACCTTTTACTCCTTATCAATATTGTGGTGCCCTGAATTTTGAATGACTAATGTTTTACTCATATTCCTTACTATATAGAATGCATTCATTTGTGCATGTATTATAATTGATATAAAGGATTCCTATATTCACTGAATTTGTTGTGCCCCTTGATATGAGGATGGAAGTGTATTATTTTCAAAAAACAAACTACTTTTAAGGAGGCTTCATTAAAAATATATCATTATATTTAATAGAAAATAAATCATCCCAATGGGTAAGACCAGCTGGGTGGGTCAGTTGGCTTTCAACAGTGACACCATAGTTTTAAACCTAGTTGAAAACCCCAAGACATGTCCAGGCTTAGGGCAGGTGTGCTCCCCTAAAGATTATGGGGTGGGAGTACACAAGTGCCCTTTGGGTTGTGGGATGTTCTCTAACTCAATTTTTAGATAGATAGGGGCATTCTTGATACCTCAGATATCAAAAAGAAATACAGAAAATAAATCAAACATAATTTATGTTTATATAGATTATGAATTTCCATCTAACCATAAAAAACATTCATATTTATGTTTGACCATTCACATATTGATTTCAAGTCCATCAACATCAATATAACACTGATTAGAAAAATATAATTTCTTGTATTCAACATAATAACATAAGTACATAGAGGTGAGGGTATATATAATTAAAACAAGAGTTATCCATCATTTTATAATTGGCCACACTAATGGTGGAATTTACAAAATGTGGTGCCATATGTGACTATCCTATAAGTGCATAATTAATATTTTATCCATCACTTATTACATTTAATATTTTCACCAATACTTGTTTGTCTATGATCTAATTAATTATTCTAACATTCTCCCCCTTAATTCATCATAGTATCAAGAGTACAAGAGAGTGAATTTATGAATGCCACCAAATTTGTACATACAAGTGAATTGGTGAAGACATCTATGAACTAATCTTGAGTGGGAAAAAACTAGAGTTAAATGTTTTCTATTAAACATTCTTGTGTATGAAATGATTTTAAACTTTGATGTGCTTCATACAATCATGAAACACTAGATTATAAACAAGTTGAAAAACACCTTAATTTTCATAGTATAGAATCATTGGTTGTACTTGTGGTAATCCCAATATTGAAAGCATGTGGTATATCCATATCACTTTGTAGATATCTCCTTATGATTCATGATATTCTACCTCAGTGGAATATCAAAAAAAAAATTATGACTCTTACTCCTCAATGAGATAAAACTAAATCTCAGATAGAAAACAAATCTAGATGTGGATTTATTGTCATCAATAAAGTCTATATGATCTACATCTATATATCCTATCAATAACTTATAATTCTTATTGTATTCTAAGCCATGATTTTAATCACTTCAAATATATCCCAATATTCACTTTGTTGCTTTCTAGTGACTCACTTTTGGTTTGTGCATGACTCTTTCAAAGATAACTGACAACATAGTTGATATCTAACCTAGTTTAAATAAATGAGACTCCAAATCAGTTGATGATAAAGAGTGGAATCTATTGATCATGATAGATTTGAATGATTCATCTAAAGTATTTTATCCGTGGGTGTTGAAATAGGCTTATAATCCATCATACAAAATATCTTGAGCATTGTCATGGCATATTTATATTAAGACATAAATATGTGATTGCCTTTATGCCATACCTAAAAACAAAAAAAATAGTATAGTATCCCAAGATCTATCATGTCAAATGATCACTTAAGATCATTCTTTGTTACATCAATCATCTTCACTAAGTTGCCAACAATGACTAGATCATTAACATATACAATCAAAATCACAACCTCCTGCTTGCTCCTTGAGGTAAAGGATTGGATCATATGGAATCTATTGGAATCCATGTTGAATGATATGCTTGTCAATATTGATATACTAGTCTTAAGGAGACTATTGGAGACCATACAATGAATTGATGAGTCTACATACCTATTATTCTTGACTAGATGTGATAAAACCCTCTAGTTGTGTCATGTAGACTTCTCGTATATCTCCACTTAGGAAGTAATTAATTACATCCATCTAATCAAATTTCCATTCAAACTAAGTAGCCTTATTAAATACCATTATGATAGTCTTTATCTTGGTTTGGGAGAAAAAGTATCCTCATAGTCAATGGCTTATTTTTGTGCACAAACCTTTGCTACAAGTATTGCCTTATACTTGTCAATGTTTACATTTGCTTTGTATTTGGTGTTAATACCCACTTGTAAATTATAAGCTTCTTCCTATTATAAAACCAACAATTTTCCATGTATAGTTCTTCATTAGTGACTGATACTCTACATCCATCACTTTTTTCCAAGGTTTTGACTCTTGGGATTCACAAACCATTGAGAGATAAAATGATTCTACAACTATGCTCATAAGGTCCAAAATCACTTCTTCATGAGTCATGTTATGAGTGCTTAGTCCTAAAGTGGAAGTGTTTAGGACTCCATCCAAATTTGAATATTGAAATGTATTTATATACCACTTGTGCATTAATTGAAAAATATTAGTGGGTGGTGGAGCTGGAGGACATGGTTGACCATCATCATCATCCTCATCCTCACTATTTCTATTAAAATTATAAATGTTTACAAGAATAATGCATGTATCAGGTACCTATGTGGAAGGTGGACTAGACTCACCCTTCTCACCAAAGACAACAACTATGCTGATTTATAACTTCTTGTTATTATGATCCATGAGTTGTTAAGCCTTCAAATCATCACTATACCTGAAAAACATACGTTCTAAATATTTTTCATTCAACTTTTTCCTCTTATTTTTTTTAATGTGCATATGTGCTTTGCATCTAAAAATAAAAATATGAGAGATAGAAGGTTATTACCTTATAATTATTCTATTGGAGTGACAAAATTGAGTGTTATGTTTGGAACATAGTTCAATACGTAAAATGATATATGAACTACTTCTACCTAATATGATGTGCAAGGTTGGTATATTTAAACATGCATCATATCATTTCAATAATGGTATAATTTCACTGATTGATAAAATACATTTTTTTATAGTGTATAAGGAGCAATTAACTGATGTCAAAGGTTATGTGCTATCCAAAACATAGATAATTAATTGTTATTGTATTCTCCCTCATGATCTGAGTATAGGATATGTATGTGATGACTATATTAGTGCTTAACTAGAGCTTTGAACTATTTGAATACTTGGAAGGCTTGGTCATTTATATTCAAGCAATATACCCAAATTTTGCATGAGTAAGCATCAATAAATATTTGAAAATATTTAAATCCACTAACGCTAGGAGTAAAATGTCCACACAGATCGGTGTGCACCAAATTCAATGGATCAGTTTCTTGATATGTACTTATGCCAAATGGAACTCTATGTTGTTTTCTAGCTAAATAATTAGAGTACATATCAATGGTCTTATTAAATGATGGAAGGCATCTCACCAAGTTGTGTTTGAATCATACAATAAGGTATCCAAAGCTAAAATGTCCATATCACATGTGCCCCATCTCGGCTAATTATGTATCTTTGACAACTAGAGCTTGATTGTCTTTGTGGATAACATCAAGCCAAAACATTTTGGCTATACTACAAGCTCTTATAACATTTTTTGAGCTTCGAGACTTGTATCAAATGAAACACATTTTTTTATCACTTTTATGATCAAGTTTAACTATAAGGTTGTGATCAAAAAAATTATTTACAAATAATATATTTTATCTTAGGCCTAGAACATATAGGATGTTAGTAATTGTATATACATGATTACCAAGTAGTAAGGAAATGTTTCCTATACTTTGGATACTATATGATGTTTCAACTACAATAGATAGATTAACACAATATGATGAATGCTTCAAAGAAGTGAACCAATATTTCTAGCTAGTCTTATGCCTTGTGGCACCAGAATCCATATATTAGATTGAATTTGGAGGAAATATCTCATAAAATTTATATGTAGCATAGACAAAATCCTCATCTGATGAATTATTATATTCTCCAATGTTCCCATGTTGCTAATATGAGGAAGTATTTTATTTCCAAGTAGTATGTCATTTGAAGATTGTTGTTGTGTGGGATTATTGTTGTTAGATGATCCTTGTGTAAATACATTATACCATTAATCCTTCAGTTCATGACATGTCTTTCCAAAAATTAGACAAACCTTTCATGAATGACATTCATTTCCATATTGGTGATATTGATTTTTATCTATAGGGAATTGTTTTAATGTGTTAATGGGCCTTTTCCCTTTTTTTTTGTGATGCAAGTGCATGTTCTTATTCATCAGTTTTTATTGTGTGGATGGAGACTTCCTGTTGTAACATATTAACCAAATTTTGAAAATTTAGCTTCATCTATAAAATATTTATATTAATAAAAAAATATCTTGTATGTGAGGGGTAGTGATCTCAGGATGATAGGTACCAGGGAGTCATCTGACACTTCTTCACCCAAAACTTGGAGCAAGGCATGTAGTGTTGCAATAGGATAAAGAAAACTTTCAACTTTTTCACATGTCTTCAACTTGATAAAATATATCTAGATTTGTAGATGAATAATGGTATTTTGGTTATTGGCCTCATATATGGTTTTGATTTTTTCCCACACATATTTGGCTGAAGTAGCAATTTGGATATGAGGTTATTCCTCATCTGATACCATGAATATAATGAACAACTTTGCCTTCTAGTTTGATTTATCAAATTTATGTTATTGGTTAGCATTTGTGGTGCTTCAGGTGTATGTGTTGTAAATATCTAGCTAAATATCTTCAAACTCTAGGTGAGTTATCACCTTGGTCTTCCATGAAACATAGTTGTCACCATGAAAAAGTTGTGATTCTAGTAGAACAAATCTTAGACCATTTCCAGTCCTTTGAAAAAATTTTCTATAGGAGATGGAATTATTTATTATTACTCTAATATATCTTGCTTTCTATATATCATAAATTGATATACCAAACCTCTCAATATATTCTACCTTATTATATACTTGACAGTGAATGGAAGAATCTTATCCTTTCTATATACATGGTGGTACATGAAATCAACATTAAATCACATGAGAATAAAGTGGAACGTGGTACCTAGACAATATGTGAAAAGAATTAATTTTATCAATGACACTTTATTAGAGAGAAATCTTTGTACGTAGTCATAACTTCCCAACATACTTAAAATTTAAATCTTTCAATATTTATGTCTAACAATAGTGATGCATGATTAATGGAGGGAAAGGTAAACATGTTATTGTGATCCTTATTTATTCCTAGTGATTTGAATGGATGATGCCATAAATGTCATTGTTAAAACTATGTTAGGCATTAGATGCAGTATTTAAATAAGATAACTTTACTTGTAAATGGGAACCAAAGACATTGCATATACTAAACACTACATGTGTGCAAAATACACAATTTTGTAGAGTTTAAAATTTTATTGAATTGCCTAATTTATGCTATAGATCTAAAAATAGAATTATGAATTAAAATATATATATATATTTTTTTTCAACCATACAAAATAACACTAGATATGATTTTTTTCCACAAGGCTTGCATAATAAATTATGAAAAATTAGGTTCATAGGGTCAAATTCAGATTGTGATATCTTCATTGATACTTATCAACTCATTATTTCAACCACTTATTGTAAATATCTTGAAGTCCTATTTCTAACAATAAAATAACTATCTGAATCAGCCACATGTGATGATAAAAAACTTTTACAAGGTGGTCATGATTTTTTGAAGAAAAAATATCTAAAATATCTCCAAAAAATCCCTAGTTTGTTAGGAAGAAAATATAATTATTTTATCTATTTTTTAGATTTTATCTCAAAAAATAAATAAAGAAAGGAAAATAATATAATTATTATGCCACATAAAGCTTGCACACATGAAGAAGAATAATTCAAGTGTAATGCTTATCTTCTTTCTTATATTGTCACCCTTCCTTTGATTTATTTCCCAATCAATTTAGCTCTAAATATTTCCATAAGAAAGATTGTGCTTCTTGCAATTAGAATTAATAAATTTATACCATTGTATGCCTTAGATACCTTTCCATACTCAAAATTAATTACAATAAAATATATGTGAAAAAAAAGTATATGAAGAAGAAACCATTGGTGTGTTTCTCTTTTTAATTGCAATAGATCTAAGTACTTGAGGCTTCTCAATAAAATTCCCACTTATCCTTGATCTCTTTTCTCCTACTATGATACTAAATGATATCAAAAATATATTTTCTTATATACAACATAATAAAGTGCATAGAGATTCACTAGGATATCTCTGATGCTTTCACATGTCACTTAGGATGTGTTCGTAGATGTTGGTGGAAAGACTATTGATATGGATCAAATGCTTCAATTGGAATTGAGTGAGCCTTTATTTTAGGTCAAGGAATTTGTGAGGGAAATGGTTTTTGAGGTATGGGTGTCTGATTTTTGTTTGAATTGAATTTTCATCATATAATCCAAAAGCAATTTATAAGATGTTAAGAAAGTTATTGGGATGATGTTTCTGGCGATGAGTTTCAGGGTGAAAGTTAATTATCTAGTGGTATTTTCATTTATTTCGATCTTGATTTTGGTCTCTAAGGACAAGAAGGTGGCCCTAGTGGTGGTTAATAGGATCATTCACCCAGAATTTCATGTTGGTTTGGAGGAAGCAGTGGAAGGACTCTCGTGGGGTGGGCTTTGTTCACTCTTATTCTCTAAATAAGATGACCAAGGACTAGTTACTTTGAAAAAAAATTGGGACTTGGAGGAGTGTTTTAGTGTGTTGGTGGAGATTATCAAATATTTACACTATTATCTCAAAACTCTTGGCTTAGAGGGAATATTCTTAAAGGTGATTAACCAGGATGTTTTGAGAGCTCCAATAACATCGATGGTGGTAACTCTAAACATGATAAAATAATCTAGGATGTATTATATTGTGAAAATGGCTCACCTCTATGAGGTTTCCCCTTAATTGAATCTAACTTCACTTGGATTGGGTGAGGGTAATCTGACGTGACAAAGAGCAATCTCATCCCATATGTAAGCTCAATTGAATTTTATGAAGGTAACACCAATTGTGGTATGTGTGAGGGTAATGAAGTGGGTGGGTATACCTAGGTTGCACCAATGGAAATTTATAGAATTGAAGGCTAAGGGGTTCACTAAAATTTTGGATAGAAGTGAGACTGGTATAGGGAAGTGGCATGGGTAGAAGATGGATGAAGTGATGAGTGGGAATATGGTGGTGTAAATGGATGGATGGTGGTGGTGGTACTGGTAGTGCTCCTCCATTGGTGGTTAGTGGTGGTGGCCCTTAGGTGGGCAAGGGTCAGTTAATGGCCTCTTTTTATTTTTTGGCTAGTTTTACCAACCTCAATGTGGTTATTTTTGTGGGTTTTTCAATGCACCTTGGGGATCGTCTTGGCAGACCCATGTGGGTCATTTCATTTACTTTTTTGGTATTTTTTGGTTTTTTTAATTTCAAGTGTTTCTCATTTTTTTAATCTTTGTTTTCTTGATTAATAAAATGGGTGATAGATCCCCTAACCCTCAAATCACCTATCAAAAAAAAAGTACATAAAGATCAAGATATATGTAGATAAAACAAGAGTTATCCCTCTTTTAATTATTGGCCACACTAATGGTGGCATTTATAAAAGGTGGCGACATATGTGACTATCATATAGGTACAAATTTAATATTTTCACCATCACGTATTATATTTAATATTTTCACCAACACTTGTTTAGACTTCAATCTAATTAAATATTCTAATAAACACCCAATATTGATGTTCTTGAATGTCCAACAATAAACAAAGGAGTTTAAGTAAATCCAATAATTTTACACTCTCATTAAATTTCCTTAGGATTATCATCAAAATTATGTTCTTGATAATTACCACTAACACGATCATCCACATCATCTTTGTAATGATTTACATCACCAATAGTGGAAACTAAATGGTCTACCATATCTCTGAGCCTAAATCCCTCTTCTTAAACATGTTCATCAACATTTTTCATTATTTGGTGGTTGTTTCCACAACACTCATTAAATTTGGGCTCTAAATTTTTTTAAAACATATTTTATTATGACCTTATGATGTTATAAGGATGAATGCCACCATTAGGATGAAACAACAAGAACTCATATTTTATTTTGTTTCTTCTTTAAGGTAGTTAAACATCAGCATCATTATTTGAGTATTCACTATCAAAATTTTAGTCACTAAAATTAACATTTAATGTTAAAACAATGCACTTGTGACCATCCTCTATGCACACTTAACCTATGCTCAATTCCATAGTTCTAAAACACTATTCCTCTACCTCTATGTGGATGATCCTCTATCCTTAGGAAATTATGATACTAAATATTCATATTATTCATTTCAAACAACTTAGACCCACTATTATACTGATTCACACTTCTAATGTATTTACCTCTACTCCTTAGACAATGTTTTTCCTTGAGGATAATCTCATTGGTCCGTAGTGTCTGAAGCCACTAGTTTTATCCTCCCACCAAACAAATAATAATTTCTCAAATTTAAATTCACCTAACAGGTCATCCCACATGTTTTTCAATCCCCATTCAAGGAAATCCATAGAATACAACTATATAAGCACATTTTCTTTTCATTGTATTCACTAGTTGGAAAGTGGCTTCTATATTGAAACACCAGAATTGTTCTAACTGCATATTAAGAAGAGAACACCTATTCTTCCCAATTCTGAGTCCATACATCCCCAGTAGCCCTAACCTAGGTTTGAATATAATAATAAGGTCACAATTCTTTGTTAAAGCACATAATTACACTAGGATCTATACCAACATATAATATTACATATGTATTTCACACACATCACCGTAGCATAGGAGAAATACATGGAGTTTTATCCCTCTTGAGAATATTGGTATGTGAGCATTTCTTAACACATAAGGTGTTAAGGTCAAACACATCTTCAACCCCTAACCCCTTTCTCCCCATTTTACTTCATTTGATCCTCTTTATCATTGAGCTATGGTTTCAAGTGAATAATAAGGCACATAACAGCTCCCATAAAAAATTAAGTGATCCCAAATAAATACATAGGACCTATAGGGAAAGGCACACCAGTCACATTTCACATAGAGGGAAAAAAACCTAAATGACATTAGTTCACCTTATAGACAACAACATAGGTTGACCTTGTCCAAATAACATGGTGTTATCCTAGAATCAAATGCAACCAAGTTTTTGGTTCATAATAACATCACTCAGTCTCATAATTGATCACACAGTCCCTATTACAGTCCATTAGATCTGAGTGCAGCTAAGTTATTTGTCTTTAGTAGTTTCCCATTTTAGCATATTTCTAAAAATATCAAGTTCAAAATTAGTTATTTGTATTTATTACATATTTTATACATTTTGATTTTGCTTGACAATTTGTCATAATTAGATTAACACTTAATCCCAAATTTTGATATAACATATTAGTGAACCCTTTTATTTTTGAATATTTCAAAACCCTAACCATTCACATTTCTAGGATTTCTTCCCTTTTTATTGTTTTCAATCACTGTATTAAGTTTTTCATATTTGATAAATTATTTGTCAAAAATAATCTTCCAAGTTTCTATTTCATATTTTATGCAATTTAAGAAATTTGTTTCTATTCTCTTAGAAGAAGTGTTAAACTAAGTGATACTAAATTGAACATAATATAGTTTCAGTTGATAATATCATAATGGCATAATCATTTTTACATTTTGGGATAATAACAAAATATATTTAATATTATATCTTTTAAAAGAATCTAGATATACAAGATGTGTTTTTTAAAATTGTTATAGAGGAAATAAAAGAAGCATCTAAAGTAAAATCATTTGACATCTCTACTGTTATGGGTTCCTTTCCTATCTCTAAATCACTCAATACAAATTTTATACCAATATATACAAAAAACTACTATGGGGACAATTTGATCAAAATAATTTTTTTAATTATCATAAAGAATTAGGGAATACTACCAACATATGCACTAGTTTGAGACATAATATATTATATATAATAGATGATAACATCATTGATGTGGGTATATCTTTAGACAATACAAAATCACACCCAAGTGAGAGTATAAAAATGAAGACATTTAATGATCCTTTCCTTAAGCATATAGGTTAAGAAATAGTAGATAAATTAGAGATGCATTACATATATAATACACACCCTCCACTAGATTCTTATCATCCTCATACATAGGCACGTCATCCTTTGAATGGAATTATTAGTACATATCATATTTTAATGCCATGTATATAACTTATCACATTTATAGAGCATGAGATAGTTGATGATGATTATAATTTACAATCTTTGTTCATTCAAACTTACATTGATCATCAACCTATATAGAGTGTTATGGTTGATAATAGTTCATCAACCTATATAGAGTGTTATGGTTGATAATAGTACAAGTGTGAATATGTGCACTATCACACTTATCTCTCATTTTAGATATGCATATAAGGATATACTTCCTATAAGACTAGTAATCAAGTGATTCAATGGTCATGTTTAGATTTTTATTGGTGAGATCATATTATAACTATAGGTTGGTCAAGCACATGTGGCCACTAAATTTATAGTAGTATATAGTGTAAGACTATTCAATATATTATTAGGATGTCCTTGGATTCAATAGATACATGCAACACCTTCTATAGTACATAGATGCTTGATATACATTTATGCTAATAAGGTTATCAAATCTCATAATATTTCATATGAATACCCCCTCTAATGAAAGGTTCTTATTCCTTTACTATAAATATCAAATGAGCAACCTAAAAAGGTTCAACCTATTCAGATAATTCAAAACAAGTGGCCAACTTTCTAAATATACCTACCCTTAAAAATCCATTTAATTGGTGATTTATCATAGATTCTAGCGAGTCACTCTATACTCTATCATGTCCTAGATTGATATTATAAGGCATTAAGAGTGTTACACAAAGAACACCAACACAAATTTCTTATACTCCATAACAGGTTCCAAAGAGTCCTTAAGTTCACAGTGCTAAACACAATACACAACATACTATAGATTATCATCATGATAGTTTCACTTATGTTAAGAGCCGGATCAGTTTTTAGATTCCAAGTTGAGACCAACTAATTCACAATGGAAAGATAATTTCTATTCATGAGAGGTCATCCTTCCTATGTTAGATACAAGACCTATTTATTATGAGGCTCATGTGGCAGTCATTGGTTAATATGTTCCTTTTTTAGTTATATATTTTCAAAAATACAAAAAATCAAATATTAAAAAAAAAAGAATTATTGCAAGATATGTGTAGTTCATTTATATCAGTTGATTTGTGAGCTTAAATATATGCAATACTTCTCTATATCTATTTGTATATCAAATATGCTTCACAAGTGTACTTGAGTGAAGTTTAGAATATACAAGTTGTCAATTTTATATGCAATTGCAGGTGATGATATTACTTCAGACCTAGAAAATTTACACATAAAAATGCTCTCTTTCAAATAATAACACATTATCCTCTTGTCCAACTCTAGAAGACTTGTCCCAATGAACACAGACTCTAATTTATCAAATCCAAAATAGTCTTAGGTATTTTAAAAATTATATGCATCACAACATTTTCATTGGGGGCATATTTTACTCAAATTTTATCTCTCTATGACTATCCCTTTTTTTCCTACTACACTATAGTACATTTCACAAAATATTTCTATATTTTCTAACTTACTTTCACATGCAATCTTACTAGATACCTAATTTTTTTAATATACTAATTTTAAAAATTACTTGTATAGATCAATTTCATGTATGCATACATGATTGCCTTGTTTGTTTATTTATTTCATGCTTTGTGTGTATTAATCACTTTGGATTGTGGACATTTTAACATGTCCTTATTTGTGGATCTAAACCTTATTGTGTACTTCTATGTGTGTGAGTGACATTTTATCATGTCCCTTGTATGTAGACTCTTGGCTTTCTTGTTTATTTTGTTGTTATTATGTGTTTTATTTGTGTGTGCATCATGGCCATGACTCTTATTTGATATCATTTAATCATTTTATGATGCCATGATAGATATCATGCATCTCCATATTTTTTTGATGCCATGATCATTATTGTACATCTTCCTTGAGTAGTTATATATCAGTTTCAAGTACTCAGTATCGATCATTTATTCACTAGTGCCTATTATTAACATCTATCTAGACATGACATTATGTATGTTTGGTTTTACATGTATCATACATTATTATTTTTCTTAGATTATCAATATGATGCCATGATCTTCAATGTTATCATTATTAATCTAAATTTCAATATTTTATATAACACCATTCATATAAATTTTTCTTTTGAGTTAAGTTATTGTGTGGACTTTACAACTGATCAAAAAATAGGGGGCATATATAATAGCTTGTATTAGAGATTGAGTTGAAATAATCCACTACATAAAGATAAAAATAAAATACTTTTTTAGTTGATTAGAATGCATACTCAGTTTTTGCCAAAAAACCATATTCAAATAGAACCATGTCATTTGGTTAATAATGCAATTTATAGTTGTCCTAAATAGTGTGATTTCATCCTAGAAGTAAAAAAAAACTTTCTCTATTTATCATAATTATACTCAATCTATAGAATAGTTTTTAGTGTTTATTAAAAATAATTTTTAGATTTATACATAGGATTATCTCAGATTTTGCTTAGATTGGGAGCATCGTGTGTGGCATGTGTTCCATAATTTTACATAGGTTTACCCATAAATTCAATTATTATTACTCACTTATAATAATTAATATACTAAGATATAATATTGGGGTTATGTGCATTACACATGATCACTTTCTTGCTCATTTTTTGCACCATTTTTTCATAATTTTTTCCCCAGAATGAATCTTATTATGTCTGCAATGGTTGATTTATATTTTTTGCACCAGTCTTGGCACCAAATTTATCTAGTCAAGCTCATATATGTATTCCAATATACTATACTACCTTAAGTTTCAAGATGATGGAATAAAGTACATCTTGAGTCCTTAAGAACACTATCCTACTAATAAGGATTGGGATATGCACAATCTAATCTAAGTTTTATAATGAAAATAAAATATCCAAGGGTTCCACCCTCTCTAGACACCAATTTTTTCCTTGAAAACATAATGGTTCAAGTAAATTAAAAGGTGTATTCATTATTTGTTATTTGATCTATAAGTTTCTTGTCTTTACTTTCATATTTTCATCCTAATAAAGGACTAATTAATGCATGTTTCATTATAGGTTTTCATGAAGCACAGTTCAATATGTGGTCTACATTCAATCCTACTTAATGCATGGAAGCTCAAGTATAAATTTCTTGATTTTATTTTATTCACTTTATTACATTACTATAATAAAATGGGGGAAAATTTAGTCACTAAAATTAGCATAAATGAAAAGATATTTCACTTGTGACCATCCTCTATGCACACTTAACCTATGCTCAATTCTATAGTTATAAACTGTTATTCCTCTACTATGCAAATGATCCTTTATCCTTATGAAAATTTGATACTATCATATTATTCATTCAAATAAACCTAGACTCACTATTAGATTAATTCACACACCCATTTTATATGTCTTTTATCCTCAAACAAGGTTACTCCTTCAGGCTAGTTTTGTCTGAAACTATTAGTTTCATCTTCCTGCCAAACCATAATTAATTGCTCAAATTAAAATTTTCCTAATGAGTTATCCCATAGGTTTCACAAGTTCCATTCGAAGAAATCCCCAAAAGACAACTATATAAGCACATTTTCTATTTATTTTTTTCACTATTTTGCAAGAGGTTTCTATATTGAAAATATCAAAATTATTATAACTAAAAATTAAGAGGAAAGCACATAATCTTCCCATTTTTGAGTCCATACAACCCAATTAGCCCTGAATTAAGTCTAAACATAACAACAAGGTCATAAGTCATTATTGAAGTATAAAATTACACTAGGATTTATGTCATCATATAACATTGCACTAGTATTTCACACACACTACCATATCATGGGATAACTACATGGAGTTTGATCCCTCTTCAGAGTATTGGTACTTAGGCAACACTCAATACATAGTGGGTTGAGTTCAAGCACAACTTCAACCCCTAACCATTTTCCCCCATTTTGTTGAATTTAACTCTCTTTATCATTAAGTTAGGGTTTCAAGTGAAGAAGGCATATCATCTCTTGTAAAAAATTGAGTGATCCCAAATAAATGCACAAGACCTATAGGTGAAGGTACACTAATCAAAATTCACATAGGAAAAAAAACCTAAAGAACACCGATGCACCCTAAAGATGATAGTGTAGGTTGGCCTTATCCTAGAATCAAATGGAGCCATGTTCCTGATTCATAGTGACATCACACAACCCCATAGTCAATCACATAGTCCCTATGAAGTTCATTAGATCTAAGTGCCAACTAAGTTATTTATCTTTAGTACTTTCCACTTTAAAATATTTATAAAAATAGAAAGTTCCAAATCAGTTATGTGTATTTATTGCATATATTATACATTCTAATTTTACTCAACATTTTATCATAATTAGATTAACACTTAATCCCTAATTTTGATAAAATAGAAACTCATGTTTTCTCATCTTTCACTTGGATTTGTTATACAAATGCATCCTCCTCCTTGTTTCTTCTATTTCCACAACTACCTCAATGAGGTTGTGATCACTCTCCATAAATACATAAAATTGAAAAAAATATTTTCTAAATATTTAAGGATTGATAAAATTGAAATAAATATTAAAACAATTTTAAAAATTAAATAGAAATGTTTATGTTACTTATAAACTCATGTGATGCATATATAATCACTAATCTGAATGATGTGTGTAGGAAATCAACTTAGGCTATATGAATATCTTTGTGTAGGGAATGCAAGATTTATACGTGGGATATACTAATAACTATATGTATGGTAGGTATCTAATGATGACATTATATCTATGACACCAAAGGTAGTTTAGGGTATTATCAACATCTTTATACATAAGTTGTGTCTACTATGTGGGAGCATAGATATGTTGATCTCATTTATAAATAGTGGCAGCCTAGTGTGATAAATCTCTAACTACATAATATTCAATTGTCTCATATCCCACTATTTTGTCTTTGAGGTATGATGTGAATAACTTTTTGAGTCTAATCGCTTACTGGTGTACCATTGGTTATAGATGGCCAAAGGTTTCTTATGGTTAGGCTATGAAGATTTTATGGGTCTTTTGATATACCCAAAGGTACATGGAAGCTCAAGGACAAAAACATATTATTTTTGGAACCTTATGATGATGGATCAAATCTCACCTCAATTAACATAGGATTTTTTATGCATGCTTAAATGAAAAAATAAAATTATGAGGATTCTTGGAAACCCTCGACATAAGGCTTCTAGCGTAAAATATAAATAAAATACTAGAAAAACAAATTTGGCAAACTAAGTTAGTGCAAAAATGTTTAGATCCCTTACTTCTGATACCAATTTTTTATTACCAAAATCTTGATAAGGCAAAGTGAGAGCATATAGTGGATAATCACACTAAACTTTTGATAGATAACTTTTCCTATTTCTTATTTTATCTACTTAAAAAAACTAAAGACAACTACTATTTCCCATATATAGGGGATATATAATTATAAAGCATATTCACCCAATTAGCTTATCTAATAACTAAAACTTTGAATTAAAATAATTGTGTCACAAACCTAGCACGACTAGTGTTGTAATTTGTGTAGGAATTTTTCTCTAGGTTTACACTACAAAAAGGATAAAAACCAAAAAAATGAAAGAGAACAATCGATGCAAAGATGACCCAATTTGTAGTGTTATATGCACTAAATGTATTAGTGGTAAAAAAATAATGTACAAACCCAATGCAACTAAAAATTCCCAGTCATATCGGCGATGCACTAATTTTAAGCCACCAAAATTGATGATTTTTTTTGAAATTTTAAGGTAAAAATCCCCTAAAACCACCAATGTTCAACATAAATCCAACCCAAATTAGGGATCAAATTTCACTTATTAAAATATTGATTCACTTACCCTCTTTCCTAAAAAATCTATGGCCCTCAAATGTTCTCTCAAAATATATGTCATTTTTGAAATTAGATAAGATCATCCACATATAAGAGTAGCTTTACTACATAGCTAACTAGGAGAACACCCTCTCCACCAACTTTGTTTATCCACTCCTCTAGCTTATCTATGTATATTTGAGATAATGTGGGTGATATTAGGCAACCTTATTTGGTACCAATGTCACTTCCAAATAATTTTTTACATTCTTTTACCTATTCTTATTTTGGATCAAACTTTATCATAAAAGTTATGTAACGTCACTCTATACTCATCTAAATTTACAAATTCCTCCATCAGCCTCCATAGTTTTATGCTAGTCATCATGTCAAATTCATCTTTGAAAATAATAAATTAACCAAAAAATTCTTCTCCTTGGTTATCCCATTCATGTGCCTAAGAGTGATGCAGTGGTTTAGTCTGAAACATGCATGTCTTGTCACTCATTTTTCCTTTTTTTTACTAGTTGCTAATTTTTCACTCTATCATGCTTCCAATTAGTTTATCAAGATGTTGGTTAATCATGATAGTTTTATGGTTTATAGATATCTTCAATTTTATAGAGAGGAATAATGACACTAGTCATCAAATTTGTCAGGAAGCCTTCCTGAATGGCACCATTGAATATGTTTTTGATGTGTAGTTTGAAAACTTCCAAACACAATTTTAGATATTATGCATTCATCCTATTTGTCTTATGTCTTATCCCATGCTAGCCTCTTTATACCTTGTTTAATGTCCATTGTATAAAAAATATTAGTTGTTGTATTATTTATGGGGGTGTCTTTATCTTGATCTCATTCATAAAGTAGTTTTTATATTTAGCCATATAGTATCTATTGTATTACTCTTTGTTTGTTTTCTATTTTTTTGTTCTCTCTAAAAGCATTTAGTGTTGTATTTCTTAATATAAATCAATTATTTATTCTTTGTGATCATATAACTATCCTTTTTATATTGTATCTATTTTTCATAAGCCTTCTTATTTTATTTATTTATCTCAAATTCCCTCAAAGTTCTCTTTTTTACCTTGAATTCTTCATCATACCACATATTTTTCTAAAATATACTTGTATTTATCCTCTTAGGTCTAGATATTTTTCATGCACTTACTACTTTTTGAATTATGGGTATCAACATATTATTGTTTATTTAGAAACCAAACATATATTATACATTATTATTCATTTCATGTAGGTTCAGGTTTAACATATTAGGTCAACCCAATTGACCATGTACATTTTAGGCACTCAACAATAGGTTTTTGTTAAGCTTGGCCGACTCAGTTAGCAGATTTTACAAGCATATATCAAGGTTCTTAAACATCGATCTTCATTTTATGCATCTATGATCCACCAAGGTTCCTTTCTCTCACTATCTCTTTCTTAATAGTCTTTCCTTTTACAATTTGTAGTCTTCAAAACTACCCTTGCACAGTCAACAAGATTGACCCTACCGACCTAGCTCTATGTTCTATGTGCTATCTAGATAACTAGGTCAACTCTGTCAACCCTATTCATTTTCAGACCTTGCTTTTGTAGTACAAGTTTAACCTTGTCGACCTTGTTCTCTATTTTGTGCATATACTTTTGACCATATCAACATTGTACCTTATTTCAAAGTTGGAATTAATCTTATATGCTAGTAATTAGTTTACAATTTATTTTATTATATCTTGCATGCTTAGAATAGATCACATAGTTTGATTAGGTGGTTTTTAATTAATCATTTAATTTCATTATTTTTTATTTTATGCACATACAACCAAATCACAAAATCTAAACAAGTATTTTAACATTTGTCTACCCAAGGCTAACCTAGATGGATTTCATCACTAAGGGGGAAACCAACTTGATACTTTGGTCAAGTATAAAGTGTGGTTAATGGTATTTTATGGATAAACACCCAACACCTTTATCACTGTAGTGTGTGAAGTGAGGGGGTAGGCCCCAATACCAAGCCTGCATCATTACCACTAAATTCACTTTCAGCCCAAACTACTTGAAACCATCCTTAGATTGCTATTCTAGTTCCTTATATCCAACTTCCCATCACATTTGAAATCATATCTTAATAATCTAATTAACATTCAAGTTGACCAATTAGTTAGATCTTTACTTTCCAAGTTGATTGCTTGCTTTTTGATCAATTATATTTTGTATTGCAAAAACTTAATCAGTTTTTAACTATGTATATACTTGTCTATATATTTATGTATATATATGTCTAATAACCTGAAAACCCATATCCTAAATCCAAAAATCCAATTTGATTTAGCAGTCAAATGTTTATACAAGTTAACTTGTCTCAATCTATTTTCTCATATACCCTAAATAATAATCTAGTTCAAATTAATTTTTATGAGCCATATTACTCATATACCCATTAGGTTAATCTTAATTTAATAAACATAGATTTCCTTTAAGCTAGAGATGTGTAGGATAGAGCATTTGATAACCTAACAATAACCATGGATATCCCTACCCCATGTCCTGGGTTACCCTAGTTTTTATGTGGGATTCTATGGAAGTCAAGCCTTCTATAGGGATCCACATACAACCCAGCTTTTATAATGATTTAATTAAATAAAATTAGTAACCATACATTCATAGAAAAAACCCATTCATCATTTCATTAAGAAATTTAATTACAAGACGAATCTTGTGAATGTATGAATGTCCAAGATAACTAAGTGAAATTACTTCTTTGTAATTGTTCACCTCTTCTTCACCTTCTGCCTTCTCCACTAAGAATGTCATGATCTATCCTCTCTATGTTGCATGTCCATTCATAGTCCCACTTATCTTTTATTTATTTTTCCAACCTCTATTTTTCCTCCACTAATCCATCTTTAACAATTGGTATTCATCATTTCAACTCTACATGCCCAGTACTTGCAATCCACTTCCATGCAAAAAAATTGTAAACCCCATAATCTTCTCTCAAACATCACTTAATTGAAGTTAATGAGTGATTAGTTACCTAATCATTCTTGATGCTTCTCCACAAATCCCTAATCAATCATATTCTATTCCTTTATCAAATCTGCATGGTAATTATCAAACCATCATCGACCACCCCAAGTCACATAAGTCAAATAATCCATATATTCCATGCAAGACTTTTAAACTAGATGATATCCAAAGTATTTCCCTATGTAATGACTAACAAAATCAAATCATATAACTTTAGCAATGCAAATACGCATAAAAATACTTAAATTTTACGTTAGATGTTATATAAAAAATATAATGATTACTAATATCATTCAATAATTAACATTAATATATACAAATATATATATGAATATAAATATTTAAAATAAATAGTTAATCCAATCTAGTCCCTTTAAAATAGTGTTATTATCTTTTGACATTATAATGTAGTTATCATAATAATAATCTTTAATTATTATTATCTAACTCCTATAGTTCAAGTAATGATTATTGAGTCTTTCAAAACACCATAATGTTTTACTCTTTAGTCCAAACTTAATAAGGCAAAGATATACATAACCACAAAAAAATTATTTCATTTATCCAAAAAAGATGAGTTACGTAAGATCACAAAATCAGTGAAATAATCTTAAATAATCAACATGACCATAATCAATCAATTAAGATTTTACCAAAAAGCATACTAATAATCATCTAAAGAAAATTACACAAAACATGCTATGTTAATCAATATCAAACAATTATGAAACATAATATACTAAGTGGTGTGTTCAAGGGTTTTTGGATTTTTTTCTCTATCGACCACAAATATCTCCATCTTACCACCCTCTCTAATGATACTCTCCTTCCATCACGATCTGAGGGAAGAATCTATCATGCATACACCTCATGTCAATGAATGTAGTTAGCCCGAAACGTCATTATTTCCATAAAATAATGTTGTAAAATAATTAAACATGGTTAAAATATATTAAACATAAAAATACTACCAACTTATATCAACTAATCATGTAAATTAAGCAACATAAACTATCCCATAATTAACATATGTCATCAATCTTAATCAAATATTAGTTAATCAACTAATCAACCATAATAATCCATAGATTAAACAAGTTATTTATCTTAGAGAGAAATTGAGATGAGATAGAGAGAAACTCATACATCAATCCCATCACTTATCAATCCAAAATTTCTATTTATCAATGGGAGAAGTTGTTTGTTTGATCATGCACATCCACCAAGAAGCTTGCAACTACATCCATACATCTAGGCACATCATAAATTTATCCAAAAAATTACAAGAAGGTATAACAATTGTGTTTGTTTTATCTTTTGAATTGCATTATTCTTAGTCTTGCTCAGTCAAAGGACACATGCTTAGGTAAGTGGTAACATTTAAATTTGAGTTTTACTTTCTACTTTTGAAGCTAACCCATTTCTCATGATGTTACATTTCCCATCCCAATGCTAGAATATGTTTTCCCTTTGATAATGGCCCCTTGTACATCCTTATTCCAAAATTCCTAAAACATCATAAACTCCAAACACATTAGAAAAATTAGAAAAATATAAAACATCAGATAATCCAAAAAAACCTAAAAACTATGAAAGGCCAAAAATCCCTAAAATGGATATAAAGCCACATAATACAAAAATATTTGTCTTGTCTTAAATATAGTCGACAATTCTTGATCTTTTTTATTCATAAATCCATCTCTTTTCAAGATATTTCATTCTCACATCCACCTTATTTGGGGTAAATCATCAATCCAAGCTCACAACTTTCACCCTATTCAAGGAAAATCAAAGCATGTAGCTTATTTCAAGATATTTTATTCCCAATATAATCCCCTTTCATATATCCTTATTTGGGGACACCATTTAGCTATCAATATCATTGAACCTTAACACTTGGATTTTGAATTGATTAAAGATATAATGTTTTATATGACTTTTGTTTTCAAGTTTGTGTGTGTTTACGTACTTTCTTGTTTTTTCACTTATCTTATTGTGCCTTGAATCAATCCATTTACATGTGATAATAGGGTCATGATGGTTTTACCATATCATGATGCCTCCTATCATGCACTTGTACTTGAGTCCATCTATTGACATATGTAATCAATGTCATCATTAATTTTCCATATCATGGTGTGTTTTGGTCATTTGTCTATTGGATTAGGGGTTAGTCCTTATGAACATTTTGGCCAAGTCATCATGGTGCATACTATCATCTACAATATCAAAAATCAAATTATAAAATTTATGTGGGGTCATGTGCTAAAATAATAGTATATACCCTTACAAAATTTATGCATCTCTTAATCATCCATTTTCAAATCAAATCATCTTATCTAGCTTTGACCTAGTCAAATTCAAATCATCTTTTCTCATCACATTACTCCCTTCTTAGGAGAACTACATTGGCTTAAGGTCCATTCAACTATATAGGTAGCACTCAATTACATGGAGTTTCTAAGTTTAACTCATCCATTCTTATTTCCATTCACATTCTTATTCTTTTTTCCATCATTTTATCTAAATTAATTATCCATTTCTAAATACATCATTCTTTAATCATAATTACAATACTTAGGGCATCCTCACGTGCCTAATTTTTTATGATTTTTTCATTCTTTGAAAATTCATCATACTATCATCACATAATTATATTTCAACCTATCAACTTATTGTCATCCATCAATCATCCATCAATGTGATCATCTCATCCTTTTAGTTCAAAATTTTAGGTCCTTGATCTATGCTTACAAATTAATTAATCAATCAATCAATTAGTTAATGAATCATCTATCCAATCCAACCTCATATATTTTTGGGATATTCCATTCCCAAATCCATCCTACTTGGGGTAAATCAAGTGTGTATCTTATCATCATTGGGATGGATCGTTCCCAAATCCAACCCCATAACTTTTTGGGATATTTCATTCCCAAATCTACCCTACTTGGGGAAAAGCAATGTGTGCATCTTATCTCAGGATGTATCCTTCATAAATCTACCTTGCTTGAGGAAATTGATCCATCATCATTATAAATCAATTTGTGCAAACATTATCTCAAGTGGGTTAATGTCATATATCTATCACATCTACTCTAGCCACTTATTATATTTTTTGAGTGCGCATCCACGTCCTTCATCCCCACATGCCCTCTTGAGGGGCATCATCCATCACATTCTTTCATCCATCATCATCTAGCTTTCATATACCTTTTCTTCTACTTCTTTCTTTGAAAATCCATAACTCCACTTGGTGTCTCGCAAACCCTTTCAAAGAGGGGCTAAATGTAGACACCTAAAATTGGACACTTCATGTTGATTTTAAATATTTGTTAATTTTACACTAACATCATCCCTAAATATTAAATTAAATCTTATATATACACTAACATTTCTAGATAATAATTATTCATTCCCCTAACCAATTAATATCTCCTTCCACAACCTATTCCATCTCATAAAATTCACATCACATCTTATTAGTTAATTAATCTAAATTAATTAACTAATCTTTCCCTAATCAAAAATTCCATGGCTTTTAAATATTTATATTTTTTGAAATCACAAAAAAATAAAATAATGCTCACATCACTTAATCTCCTCCAAATCCCCATGCAATCACACACTAGCCAATAAAAACCAATTTTAAATACATTTCTCCATAACCCCATGCAACCCACCTTCTTCCAAGGTATGTCATAACCAATTCCTCATCAATGAAAATATTTAACACATCCCATACCCCATATTTACTTGTCAACCTCCCTCATTTAATGAGGAGGACTCGTTCTCCACCAATGATATTTGATCAAAATCAATGGTTCTCAATCATCATGGAATCCTATAAATTGAGATCTCCCCCTCTCATTTCAACAAGTCTAATTTGCCTAATAGAGTTCTACCAAATTAGAAATCAAGTATTGGTAACATAACAAAGTGTTACCCTCTTGGAGAGCCACTCATACATCAATCCCATCACTTATCAATCCAAATTATCCATTTGACAAGGGGAGATGATGTCCATTTAATCATACACTTCCACCATGAAGCTTACAAATATATCCACATATCCAAACACATCATGAATTTAGAAAGAGAATTTCAAGAAGGTATAAAAATTGTGTTCATTTTATATTTTGAATTGCATTCTTATTGGTCTTGCTCAATCTAAGGACACATGCTTAGGTTAGTGGTAGTATTTCAATTTGAGTTTTGATTTCTATTTAGGAAGCTAACTTTTATCTCATGATGTTACGCCATGGAATTGAAAATAGGTTAAGTTTGTATAGAATATGGTCACAAGTTCATTATTTTATCATAAAATGTTTATTTTAGTGACTACACATATGCATCTCACTCTACATGAATATATTATAGTTTTTATATGATACATTATTACAATTTCAAAGAGTTCATAACAGTTCAAAAAAATAGATTCATATGCCATGGGGGCATATTCCATGCATATGCATCCCACATTATAAGAATAAATTATAGATTCATACATTTTAGATTCATATACATGGGCATTTGCACACAAGATTCAAACATAGTTACAATTTTGCATTTACACGACAAGTTACAAAATTTACATCTACACACAATTACAAATATACATATACTTACATTTAAAATTTCTAAATTTAATGTATGGATGCATAAATTTCCTTAAAAGTGAAAATGATGCAGGTGGGAATGATAAAAATTCATGCCAGACTATCATTACTACTTGTTATCAGCATTCATGGTACGGGCATGAATGTTTCATTCTCTTTTTATCATGCATACAAGAACTAAGGAACAAAGTGACAATTGAATCTAAAAATCATATGTAGTGGCTAATTTAGTTAAAGTGCATAGTGCACAACTTAGAGATTTAACACCCTCCAACACTATAACATTCAAATCCATGATGGATTCCAACATATTTATGTCTTGGGGTTACAACAACAAACTATGTAAATTGAGATTTATGTATCCCTTAATGGGTTCTAATTTTATATAGCTTCAATTTAAATTAGGGTTTGATCACCCTCAATTCTTTGATGTTTCAACAATATGACAACATGGTTACTTGAGTCATAAAATTGAGGATTTTACATACCTCAATGATTCCACTCATCACATTGACCACTTGAAAGCTTATCCATTATCATGGCTAGGAAGTGAATAGATGATATAAGTTCCCTCTTTTTCTCCATAATGACCAGGTTAATCTTTGACCCTCATATTTTTTATCTCTCCATGGCAAGCCCATAATCCATGCATAGCATGACATGCACACAAGTGTAGTTTTTCCTTGAACAATATTTTCAATGTTTCATTTATGATTATATCTTTTGTTTCACTTGGATAATAATTTATCTAATTACATACATTTTTATAGGAATACTTTAGATCACTATGACAAATTAAAATTCTACATCGTGAACATGTACACAATTTAACATTCTCTTTTTCATTTTTATCTAGTATTTTTGGTTCTAATAAAATGTTATATTAAATGGGGTGTAAGTGTAGACACATAAATTTGGTGCAAGACTTGTTTTGTAATTTCTTTTAACCACTTTTCTTATATGGGTCTTAAATAAGAATTAATTAATTGATGGTGCATTTTTATTATGTACTCCATTTTAATTTTTGATTTTGTATGACTTTGTGTCCCCTTTTCCCATCTACATCACTTGAGTCATATTTTAAAAACAAATATCTCTACCCCTTTTATCATTTCAAGGTTGTGCTTATCCTAGGATAAGATCAACCAACTAGGTCAAGATTGACCATCAATCTTGACCCATTCCAATTGATCATGACCCTTAATCTTTTAAATTACCTTTTGGACATGATTCATTTTATAGTCATTTCTTTTGGTCCTTGTGATTTTATTTGGAATCAATTTTACACACCAATAGGTCTTCAATTTAAAGTCTAAAAGGTTCCTATGATATACAAAGTTGTTAGGAGACATTTAGGACAAACATTCTTACATTACAAGAGTTATTAAAAAGTTACATATTTCTTACATTGAATCACTATAATTACATCTAAAGTATTGTTACATTTTGCATGCTTGTGCCAAGGGTAAACTAAGAGAAAGAGCATCTAGATTCACATTCATAATTTCACACACACACTTAAGTGGGATAACTACATTTGAGTTGGATCCCTCTTAAGAGCATTATCTAACACAACACTTATTCTTTCAATGGGTATTGGGTAAGGTTAGTCTAACTCAATCCTTTTTGCCTAATTCCCCCCTTCCCCCCATTTGATGTCTCAAATATTTTTGAAAGAAATAAGGCTTTGATATCTTAGGTACATGCACATGTGGAAAAGGTTAAGAAGGTATAAAAGGATGTTGCTGACATAGGTGAAATATCATAAGAATAATTAGAGTCTTACTATCATAGGGCCAAGATCAACCCCAAAGGTCAAGATTGATATTTGGTACTACCTACTTCTAGTCAATTTTGACAAAGAACATAAACAACAATCAATGTTAGAAAAATGTAATCATAGGGTTAAGATTGACCCATAAATTTTAAGATCAGTAGTTGATATTGTTTGCTTCCAATTGGTTCTAACCCATACCAAAAATAATCATCAGTTTCAAAAATAAACAAAATATAGTCACTTTGCACAACTTTCAATTATAAAACAAGCATGTACAAATTAAGAAAGTGTGGCACATAAGCTAAGTCATTCTCTATCCTTTTGTATTTATTTATTGTGACTTGTCAGTTTTACTTGTTGAATCATAGTTACCAAATAATATTTTGTTCATATTCTACCAGTCTATAGTTACCTTTTATTCTACTATTTTATATATAATTAAAGGATTATTTATTTTACTAATATAATTTTATATAAAACCACACCAATTATAATAAAAAAGCAATCTTGAGCTAGTGAAGGCAATCAATATGCCCCTAATTTAATGTGAAATGGTGAATTCATGTCTTAAAAAAGTATGTGAAGACATAAAGGCACATGCCCCCAATGGAAAAGAACTGGTGTGTATGCAAATATCATAAGATGTGTAGGCATTGAATAAATGTGATCATGTAAGCTTAATGTATGCCATGATAAAATCAAGCATAGATATCCAATATGGAGGGGTAAGAAAGTAGTATGTTGCATCAAGATGGAACATGCTTCAAAGAATGTGTATTAAGAATAAACTAATATAAATAATGTGTCATCATATGATAGCTATCATGAATATCCATATCAATATAAATAATCAAAGGAAAAGGGGTAATGAAAACATCTTAACCAAAATAAACCCATGGGATAAAATAATTGTCAATGCAATAACATATGTACAAGTGAATGTCAAGATAGAAGAATAGAGAAAATAATCAAACAACTCTAGAGAAGGTAATTAATCAAGGAAATACCTTAAATTTATGTGTAATAAAGTGTTTCTAAGATAAATTTTTAAGTCATCGATGCGATGCTCAAATGTAAGTCTTGTAGCAATTGGTGAAAATGTGACATGCCATGGGCGAGATGTAACTTGTGTTGTAATTATATTTGAATGATATAGTGTTAAATCATAATGCATGTCTCAATTGTAACTATCCAATTATCTTATGACAATTAAAAAAATATAATGGGATGGAATAATCTTATAAACCATGCATATACATTAAATTATCTTCATATATAAAATTATGTTGACTTGATTTATTTAGCTCATGAGTAAGTGAATCACATGGATATACAATTGGTGTTAAACTTGTAGGTAAACTTATGATTATATTTTCACTATATAACTACATTAAACTTGCTTGAGATAATGCATATAGTATTACTTAACCCATAATAATAGTTGGATACTATTTCTTTTATTTCTCTTTATGTGGAGGAGGAGTACTCAGTTATTGCTTATCTTGTTCATTTTTACTTGGTTCATTTTGCTTTAGCACTCATAATTGTGTACTTTGAGTTGTAATTGTTCTCTTAGCATAAGTTTAGACACATAAATTTAATCATTAAGTGTTTAAAAATGTTTATTATTGACATCATTATTTTTCTTGGTCTATTTACTAGCTCGTAATCTATAAGAGGGCCTTCAATATCTTGTAAACACTAAAAATATCATAGAAACATCCCTATTTTATCCAATTCTATCCCTATTCAATCTAAATGATCCTATCATACTTGTCCCTATATTTTATGGTCTTTTAGGATGAGTTTATGCTATGTTAGATAGGGCCACATTGTAGCCTTATCCACTGGCATGACCTTATCCCCTACACTCTAATAGTTACTTTTTCAAATTGATAATTTTCATAATGGCTATCCAATGCATTTTATAAAGCTGGTTATCTAAAATATTCTAAATATTTCCATATATAATCATGTCAAGAAACTCAAAGCAAACACTTGATCAATCTAGAAATCACTTGAAATCCTATTACACACTGAGTAAAAGAGCATTATTTTTTTCAATTTCAATTATGTTGCACCTAATATTCATAAGCTAAGTTTGAATATTTTTTATTATAGGTCAAGGACATCCATTTTCAAACATTTCAATCAATCTTCTAGCTATATTTATTTCATTTCATAATCAAGGATCACACAATCACCCTAGGAGGGAGAACTACATTGGCATGAGGCGAGTTGGGATTGTAGAAAACATTGAGATTATATGAGGGGTTTTAAGGATATATTGCCTATTCTACTTACCTATTTTCTCCATTTACATTTGAATTATATCTTGATTATTTTACAAGAACTAGGGTTTATATTTTTCAAGTCTTTCATACATCATATTGACACACAAAATTTATCAATCAACCTTCACAAAAAATTTCACAACCCCATATCAAAATATTAAGTGCAAAGTCAACTAGGAAGTGACTATAATCATTAGATAAGGTCATAGTGTGACCTATCCTCCTCTTGCAGACTTGTCCTGATGCATAATTAATTCTACATTTAGTCATGACATAATACATAGGTCCTTTCAAAACATTTCATTATTTCTTATTTGCTTAATTTATGTCCTTATATTTTATACATATTAATGAAAATTTATAACATTTAAAGAAAACAACATTCAACCTTAGATAAAATTTTATGCATAATGATTCAACTCCTTTGACTTTGGATTTAATCTGACACTGAAGAAGATTATCTCATCACATTGAATAAATTTGACACAAAATATTTTTCTTTCAACCTCAAGTTAAAATTTGTTTATATATATACACAAAAATCTTTTGATTTTATTTTTCTTTATTTTTTATTTACTTGTGCTTATTTTATAAACTATGTTCTAAAGGTTTTCAAACTACTTAGTAATTATCATGAAGGGCTATGAGGTGATTTATTCATAAACATTATGGAATGGAGGGTTTACCCAATACTCAACCATTGTACAACACTAAGCATGGAGTCTAGTTTCCATATACCTCACAATATAAAAAAATACCTAGGGTCTTTTATTTGTACCATAGGAAGCCTCTTTTAGTAATTTGATTTGTAGTGCATTTGAGAGGATCATATCATCGAGGGGAGTTACTCTCATTATACCCTTAGAAATGGGGTTAGTAGACTACAAGAACAATTTTACCTCTATATTTAGTGGTTTGAAACATTGAGATGACATTAATCAATGAATGAATAAGAATATTTGAGAACCCACATAATCATTCAAACTCTTATTTAGATCACCTTTATATCTTAATTTTTTCTTATATTATATTCATAGCCATTAGCTTCTTTATAAATGCTAGATATTTGTTCACCATAAGCATTTTATTTGTTGCATTTATTTTCATTATATATATCATGGATAGTCTAATACTGATGTCATCTTCTAGATATATTTTTATCTACTCATGTTATACCTTTTAGTTATGATAATGATTGGATAAACTGTCAAAAGAAAAAACATGTGGAAGATGATTTTAGTGATGATTATGATTTTGATAATGTTGTAATGAATGAACAAATTAACCTGTTAATTATTGGGAAAAAGTGTTTATTTAATAAAAATCTCATCTATATTTCACCTTGGAATCTCCTATATAATCTTCTTCCAAATCACCTTCTTCATTGACTAATAATCTAGAGAAAATAATTTAAGTCTTGAATAAAGCACCATTCAAAGGTAAAACTCTCAAATCGAGATCAAAGTATTTTAAAAAAATCTTAATAAATGTATTTCAAATAAAGAATCAATCTCCAAAGTTACTTCTTTACAAATAGTGTATATTAAGCCTACTTGTCATAGCTCTTCCCCCTTGTCAGTCAATGAGTATAAATTTCCTTCCTCTTCCCTTAACACATTAAAAGCTATAATTGAAATCAATGGCATTCCTATACACATATCTTGTGTATGATGTTGTTCCCATTTCCACCTCATGGTTATCTTCACATTATGTTACTCTTATGCCACAATATCATAATCTAAGCATATAATTACCACATGAAAATAATACATGTCTTGCTAGTCATAATTCTTTCAGTAAAGAAGCAAGTATCTCATATATAATCAATTAATATCTCAATCTAAAGGAAGAGCTTATCCCTCTACCTCCTCTTGATGTTGTGCATATTCAATCATATATCTAAAGTGTTTATGATTATGAAGCCCTCCAAGATCAAATCATCACTATGATAAAATTAATAGAAGAGTTGCAAAAGCAAAATCAATATTTCAGTTCAAAGATCACATCACTTGAAAATAATATCAAATATACAAAGAATCCAGAGTATGATAATGTCAATAGGGTATCTTCAACTAGATATCATGTGCCTCATAAGTAACATACATTTCTAATTAATGCTTCAAAATATATAATAAATGTTAATAAGACTCTAAGTGATCTTCGAATAGAAATGCTTCAAAACAAGTTGATTACATTACCTTTTATACCTCCTCTATTGTGCATATCATAGATTACATGGGCATCATATAGATAATGTTTTGGCTTTAACAAATAAAATATAAATTATCATTGATAGTGGTGAACATATAATAGATAAATATATTAAGAAACCCATTTATATTGCATCTCCTAAATATTAAGTGTAAAGAGAACATAGAGAGAAACTATGGATATAAAAGGATAATTCAGGATAAGAAAGAATTCAATTAAGCAAGATTACAAAAATAACAAGATGAAATATTAACAAAATAACAATTACCACAAGAAAAGTTGTAAGAATAAACTCAAGATAATCAAGAAAACACTTTTTGAACGAGTTTCTTATGAAGGGATGTCTAAATCAAACAATCCCTACAAATTATAATGATATAGATATGGTTACTAAAGAATCAATAATTATATCTACTCCATGCATAGATCCAAAACATAAAATCAAAACACAAATTACTTCTCTTCTTAATGTTCAACTAATAATACATGATCATTTTCTAGTTTAGAATAAGATGCAAGATCCTAACAATAATGAAAATATTCAAAAAATAATTCCAATATATGTTGTAGTAATTTTTTCATATAAAGATACAAAAGATAATAAAAATGGCATATCACAATTTCAATATCAACCTAACAAGTTAATTCTTTCATATGATAATGATTACATTGATGACTATGATCCTAATTCTAAATAAGATTGGTATGATCTCGATGATATAAGGCTTATACATAGGCATCCCTTTGATGGTATCCTTGGCTTATAAGTTTCATACTTCCCTTTATACATAGTTGATATTATTTTACTTCATTTTTACTTATTTTATCCCTTATCCAGGCATTATTCTATCCCTTGGCTTTAATTTTCACTTTGGGCACTTGCCCTTTTTATTTTTAAATAATCCAAAACAATTACCTTGAAATTATTTCAACATTCATTTTTGCTTACTATTCAATTCCCATTATGTTATGGCTTCCTTTAAAATTACATTATTACATCTATTTATCTACATTATTATCTTTTTAATCATTTGAGCTACATTGTTATGATCCATTCACGCATACATTGGGGGTGTGTGGTTTGCCTTCTTTCTTATCTATAATGCTTTTACATATTATTGAGGATTGTTCGAACCCCTCCTTCTTATTATATTTTCATAGCCTTACATATTAAGCAATTTTCAACTCCAATATTTCAAAAATTTGGAAAAAAAATATATATAGAAAAAATTTTAAAAAATCAAATATGGCAAATTTTTTTTAAAAATCAAAATATTTTCAAGAATTCAAAATCAAGATCGAAGAAGAATTTTCAAATTTTTTTAGTTTACTTGTTTCCATATGTTATTTATTTTATGTTAGTTAGATAACATATTTTATTTTTTAATATACATATTTTTTCATGAGTTATTTGAGTGTGATACATGACATAATTTTACATAATTTTGATGTCAGGATTCCCTCATTTCCCAACAACCTTGCTAAGTTGGGGGGCATCTCTTCATTCTAATTGAATAATTAAAACATGTTGTATCTATCCACAACCTTTATACCATGTTGAGATACATATCATATATATGTTTTGTTAATCACTAATAATTTACATTGTGTTACATGAAAATGTTATTTAATGGCATTAATACATATGGTTTACGTAAACTAGGTTCATTTATTTTATACTTATTTCTTGTTTTATTGCATGATAAGTTTAGAACTTGTTTTCTTATTGTGTATGGCCCTTGGCCTTGTTTGTTTAGTTTTTCACTTATATGACATAATTATGCCATTTGTGTGTGGTCCTCGGCCTTGTGTGTTTATGTGACATTCACATGTCCCTTGTATTAGCCCTTAAGCCCTATGTGTGATACTATATAAAAATTGTGTGACATTGTATGGAATTAATTTTATGTTCATTACTTGTTACTATAATGTCATGATTCATATCATGTATTATTCCTACTCTATACTCTTACTTTGGTGCCATGATACACATCATGTTTATGTGATTCAATGATATACATATCTAACACATGTAAATTTAATGTTATATTCAAATATTATAATGCAATACATAATTTAAAGTGTTACTACATGATTATATCTTTCACAAATGCTTTATTTTGAGATAAATGACTTGTAAACTATGTCTCTCATATCAAAAGGTGACCATCATGATGGGCTTGTTTTGAGAATTCAAGCCTCATGAGCAATACAATTTTAGACTTATGGTACTATTTAGTTTCAAAAATTACAACATAGTTCAGAATTTTCAAAGTATGAGGCCATATCACATGCATTCCAAATCATTCCTATAGTTACAAGTGGCATGTTATGCATGTGCACTCATTCCTATAGTTAGACATGTAAGTTTTAAATAATTATAGGGTTTAATATTTGTAAAGTTTAAAAGGCATTCAATATCAATTTAATATAACTTAAAATGCAAGGGGAATGATATTCATTCATGTTGAAGTTATCACATGGTAATTTTAAAAATTCTCAAGTTCAAAATTTTCAAAGTTTAAAAGTTACAAAGTTTCAAATATAATTTAGATCTATCTGAAGAAATATGATTCATACTCATGTTTCAAGTGGGACACTTTAGATTATAGTGACACTCAACATCTATGGTTGTACTTTTTCTATGTATCAAGTCACATTTGATGGTTCCACCCCTTCAAATATTTTACAAAGTACTCTACATAATCAAATGAGATTAGGAACATTCAGTCTTTCTAAATCAAGTGAATTCAAAAGTTTTCAAATTGAGATTTGATCAATCTCAATTCACCACAGGTTCAACATTTATTTAAATGCCCCAATAAGGGCACAAAAACTTCTTAATTCTCAAGTTACAAGGTAATTATTTTTCATACTCTTTTAGGTATATACTTTTCTTGCTCTCTTTATAAAATTTAAATTCTAAGTTTTAGATTTTTAACTTTAAAAAATGAACAATAACTACTTTCAATGGCATTGTTGTAGGTTTCACATTAAAATATAAAGTGTGTATACACACTCAGGTTTGCGTCTGCTTACTCAAGTACTTTCAATTTGTTGCATTACTATAATAAAGTGGAGAAAAATGTAGACACATAAATTTAATCATTAAGTTTTTGACAATGTTTATTCTTGACATCCTTACCCTGCTTGGTCTATTCACCATCTCTCTAACTAAAATATATAGTAAATGCTTCATTGTCATGTATGAAAGAGGTCACAACACTCTTCAACCAAGATCTGTCCAACACATCATTACCATAGCCATGAGTTCTTCAGCATATATACAAGGAATAAACCAACTGTCAACAAATCAATTGTTATACATATAAAGCATGATATAATATAATAGAGAACCCTTTATTAATTAGGCAAGGAGAAAAAATACTTAAGCCTAACTATCCAATGTGGGATAAATCCTCACATAGGACAAAACTAGCAAAAAGATAGAAATCCTAGCTAGAACCTAGCAAGCATGAAAAATATGCTCTAATAAGATAAACACAAAAAATATCTTATAGACATCCCTATTTTATCTAAAATTATCAATATTCAATCAACATAATAGTTTTAGACCTATCCTTATAGTCTCTAGAGTTTTGGGACAAGTTTGCACTAGGTTGGATAGGGCCACACTATAGCCTTGTCCACTATCATGGCCTTATCCCCACACTCTAATAGTTACTTTTTAAAATTAATATATTTTAAAATATATTTCTTGTGTATTTTGTAAATTTGGTTAGTGAAAAATATTCTAAATATTCCCATATATAATCACATCAAGCCCACTCAAATCAAACATTTGATCAATTTAGCAATCACTTGGCAATTCTATTACACACTAAGCAAAAGAGCACTATTTATTCCAATTTAAATTTTGTTACACCCTAATAATCATAGGTAAAATCTAAATATTATTTATTATAGGTCAATTGCATCTATTTTCAAGCATTTTAATTAATATTCTAGCTATATTCATTTATTTTCACAATCACATATCACACAATCACCTTAAGATGGATAACCACGTCGGCTTGAGGCCTATTTGGGTTATGTAGGTAGCACTCAAATTACATGTGGTTTTTTTTATAGCTTTACTATTAACCTTAACCATTTATCCCCTTTTCATTTGATCTCTAACTTTTTTATTATGCAAGAATAAAGTTTTTATTTTGTAGGTCTTTTGCATGACATATTAACACACAAAATTTATCAGTAAGAACTCATAGAGAGTTGTATAGACCCAAATTAAAAAAATAGGTGCATGATCAACCAAGATGTAGTCATAATCTACCCCTATCCTTATCTTGTAGACTTTTCCTAGTGCATAATTAATTAATACATTTGGTCATGATACAATACACACACAAAATTTATCAGTGAGAACTCATAGAGAGTTGTATAGACCCAAATTTAAAAAATAGGTGCATGATCAACCGAGATGTATTCATAATCTACCCCTATCCTTATCTTGTAGACTTTTCCTAGTGCATAATTAATTAATAAATTTGGTCATGATACAATACACAAGTCCTTTCAAGCAATTTTTAGTCACAATCAACCTACACAGTTAGAATTAAATTTGTTTTAGGGAAGTTTGTATATCTGTGTACCAAAATTTGGATTCAAGGGATATTGTCAAAATGATAATAAAACCCAAAAAAATTATAAACACCAATAGGAAAGGATAGATAAGATAAATAAAACTTAATAAAACATTCTTACCTTCTCATAGATCCATTCCAAGATTTGAACTTGTGTGATTGAACTTGAAAATGTTGATTATTGGATTACTTGTGATAGCTTGACAATAGCTTCCAAAAAGATATGGATATGGACAATGGATTTATGAGTGCTTGTATCGATTTTTTATGAGAGTGATAAATGCCTTGCTTAGAGTATTTCATTCACTTCTTCATTAGTCTTGAGAATGGAGGAGTGGTTTAGTTTTATAGGCATATGGGGGGAAGATCTATGGTCCAAATTTAAATTTGTGCCATCAAGATCTATGGCTAGGAAATTTCCATGGAATTTTTAATTCCATGGAAATATATAGCATAGGAAAATTCTAGAGGAAGGGGCTAAGTTGAGGAAGATTTCTGGAATCCTCCAATTCTAGAAATCTCCCCATAGGGTTTAGGGATTTAAGGAAGGCTAGTGTAGGGTGGTGGGTGAGTAGTTGGAATATTTTTGAATTTAAAATTGGATAGTGGGTTTAAGGGGTAGGTTAGTAGGTAATAAGATATTTTAGAGGTTTAATAAGGTGATTAATTATTTTTAAGATGGGATAAAGGTTATATGGGATGTAGGAATGGGTATGGGTATTAGGTCAAAGTTTAATATAGCCATAGAAAATGGGAATTAGGCCAAATTAACAATAATTATTAAAATTAGTAGGGTGAGCATATTTTAATGCATACAATTTTCCCCTCTTTTAAAGGGTGTTATGAGTGGAGTGAAGTAATCATATTTAAAATAAAAACTATGATGTGGATGATGTTAATCATTAGTAGGATGTTATGCCCCCTTGAGGGAGCATGTAGGGAGATAAACTGACCTAATTGGTCCCTCGATTATAAATTCTAGGGTGGGATGAGATAGTGATACTGATAGGGGGTGGGATGACCCTAATTTGATTGAATAAATGCCCTAGTATTGATATAGAAGTGGATCAAGTGATGGGTCTAGATATTGGAAAACTTGTCTAGAAGGTGATAATGATAAAATAGTTGATTGGTTTTTTTTAAAATGATGTGTTTGAGTGAAGGATGGGTCCATTAGAAAGGTTACATGCTAAAAAAATCTCAAAAGAGGATAACAATTGTTTTAATTAATTTTTTATGATGAAGAGCCATTTTTCATAAAATTTAGGACTTTAAAATGATTAATGATAAATCCACTTTTGGGATGGGGATGAGGGATAAATGAGCCAAAAAAAATATAACAGAGCCCAGTGATGTTTTTGAGGGCCAAAGAGGACCTAGGTTGATATGATTTGAGACACAATATTTTGGGGAATTTTACCGAGATGAGCATGCTAGGTCTTAAGATGTTAGTTTTAGGTTTGATAGAATTGACAGAATTAGTTGTCAAGGAGAAATGGTCAGGGGGGTGTTAATGGGGGTCATATAGGCCAAAGGGGCCATGTTGAGAGTCATTTTCACCCTTTGCTATTGGAAATTAGAGATATGGTGAGAAAAATGGATAGAATTTCCTGAGCATCTCACCATGGTGGGAGGGTATGGGAGTACCAAAGAGCAGCTAAGGCTGGACCTCCAGTGAGTAAACAACCCATTACTTTGTGAATTTTGTGATTTTAATTAGTTTTAGTGAATTTTAGAATAGAATTTGGTAGAAAAATATGATGGCCATTATGGCCAGGCAATCCCACTACTACAAATTTTACCCATAGTCATGGGGTTATTGATGTAATTGGTGACATTACCAAGGAAAGTGGAAGGATTGCAATCTTGCTACTGGGAAATGGAGGGATTGCAATCTTGCTACTAAAAAATGGTAAGATTGCAATCCTACTATTAGGGAATGGTGGGATTGTAATCCTGCTATTAAGGAATGGTGGGATGTAATATCTCTATTGGGGAATGGAAAGATTGTAATCCTATTGGTAGGAGTGGTAGGATTTCAATCCTATGGGTGTGACTAGTAGGATTATGGCTTAGGGATAAAGAGGCTTAGTTTGGGTTTAGATTAAGGTTAAATTAAGTAGTTAATAAGAGAGGGGGTTGAATGAGGGGTTTAGTTAGATAGGTTGGGAGGTGGGGACTTGGGCTTAGGATAGTTAATGACAACAAATCCTAGTGATGTTTCTGGGGGCCAAAGAAGACCCGGGTCGATATGATTTGAGATATGGTACTTTGGGGAATTTTATTGAGACAAGCATGTTATGCCCTAGGATGTTAATTTTAGGTTTGATATAATTGATGAAATTAGTTTTCAGGGATAAATGGTTTGGAGGGGTGTTAATGGGGTTAATATAGGCCAAAGCAGCCATGTTGAGAGTTATTTGTACCATTTGCTATTGGAGATTAGATCTTTGGTGAGAAAAATAGATAGAATTCCATGAGCATCTCACTATGGTGAGAGGGTATGGGAATGCTAGAGAGTAGCTGAATTTGGACCTCTAGTGAGTAAACAACCCCTTGCTTTGTGAATTTTGTGATTTTAATTAGTTTTAGTGAATTTTAGGATGGATTTTGGTAGAAAAATATGCCATTCATTATGGCCAGACAATCATGCTACTATAGATTCTGCCCATAGTCATGGGGATATCGATGTAACTAGTGACATCACCAAGGAAAATAGAAAGATTGTAATCTCACTATTGGGGAATGGAGAGATTATAATCTTGTTACTACGGAATGGTGAGATTATAATCCTGCTACTAGGGAATAGTGAGATTGCAATCCTGCTATTAGGGAAAGACAAGATTGTAATCCCATGGGTAGGAGTGGTAGGATTACAATCCCATAGGTAGGAGTGGTGAGATTACAATCCCATAAGATGTGACTAGTGGGATTGTGGCTTAGGGATAAAAAGGCTTAGTTTGGGTTTGGATTAAGTTTAAATTAAGTAGTTAATAGGAGAGGGGATTAAATGAGGGGGCTGGTTAGATAGGTTGGGAGGTGGGGACTTGGGGTTAAGATAGTTAGCTAGTGGATGGTTAGGTATAGAAAGAGGGTAAGGATAAGGTAAGGCTTTGATAGAGTAGGTGAGTGATGAGGATAAAGTGTTGGGGTGATGGGAATAATAATAGGAAGTTGATTTTTTTATGCAAGAGCATTTAGGGATATTGGCATCATAATCACAGCACCAGAGATCTTGTATGAGATATAATGATTAACTCTTGAGGAGTATAGTGTGCTCAAGTTGGTGGGCCTTCATGATCTAGTGATGATGCCACTAATTCAGATTGACCAAGCACTAATTACTACTTTGGTAAGAGATGGCACTCAGAGATGAGTACCTTCCATTTCATGACTAATGAGATGACTATGACTCTTGAGGATGTCTATAGGATTTTCCATTTGTTGATGCTGGAGGCTAGGATCTATTGGAGATCATAAACACTGATGTGGATGGACATTACAATGGCTAGGTGGTAGTTTATAGAATAATAATAGGTAGTTTATTTATTTGGTGTAAGAGCATATAGGAATATTGGCATCATAGTCATAGCACTAGAGATCTTTCATGAGATATAATGAGTAACTCTCGAGGAGTATGATGTGCTTGAGTTTGTGGGCCTTCATGATGTGGTGATGATGCCACTGATTTAGATTAACCAAGCATTGATTATTACTTTGGTAAGAGATGGCACTCAGAGATGAGTACCTTTCATTTAATGACTGGTGAGATGACTAACTCTTGAGGATGTCTATAGGATTTTCCATTTGCTGATGTAGGAGGCTAGGATCTATCGAAGATCACAAAAACTGATGTGGACATTTTAATGGCTAGGTGTTAATTTGTAGATAGGGGTTCAGGAGGGTGGGAGCAAACATTAGATAGGCTAACATTGGTGATGATGGCTCTCATGTCCAACATTATATTACTAAACAAGTGTGTGAGATGGTTTCACTTGGGTTTGGGAGACATAGTGGCTGATATGGTTCATGACCATAGATTTTTTGCTTGGGGTCCTATGGTTTTGGCTCACCTATATAGAGAGTTACATTTGGGTGCATATAGAAGAGAATGTAGTTTTAAACCATTGCTATTATTGTAGTGTTGGAGCTGAGAGCATATTGTGATCTAGTGACCCTTAGGCACATTGGCTAGATTAGAGCCTGGGAAGCCAATGAGATTCAGATGGAGGCTAGTGTTAGGTGTCTCATTGGTCCATATAGGATACATGCATTATTACAAGGAGATTTTTGATAGCTTACGCTTGGACCATATCACATGGATGCCATATAGATGGATTGATTCAGCTAGTTGGATGAGGGATGCACATAGTATATGCTGACACCATGTTATATTACCAACTGAAGGGATTATATTATCAATAGATATAGACCAAACTAAGTGCAGTGTCATTTTATTTTTACACAAGATGTACCAACCCTAGAGCACATATTTACATGGAGTGAGAGAGAGAGACATTATTGGGGGAAACCTATGATTTAGTTGGATGCAATTTTTTATTATAATAAGGTGGCACCATGGTAGTGGGACCTTTACACATCAATGCTAGAGATAGGGGTTATAACAACATATATGAAACAGTGGTAGGTGCAAGTTCCTAGGTGTTTGACTCAATCATGCATGGTGGTGAGGGGTATAGTGTAGTGGGTGTTAGAGGCTCATGTGAGGATTTAGTAGAGGAGGTAGGTACCAGCTCAAGAGATACATGATGGTAGAGGAGATCAAGATGTGATGGAAGTGGATGGAGATTATGGGTGAGATGAGCAAGGTGTGCAGAGACAGGGAAAAAGGGAGCCCAAGCTCAGGTAGTAGCACAAGTAGTGCCCCAAGTGTTGATACCATAGATACCTCTAGTTTAAGTGGCAGCATAGGTATTATAGATACCATAGGCACCCGTATAGGTCCCATAGGTATAGACTAGAAATGATGGGTGTACAGGTCCATCATGACCTCCTCAATAAATAGAGGATGAGGTATTAATGGCCTAGCTTTAGATAAAGATTCAGGCACATCTAGTAGAGATTTTAAGTATTACCTGAGAGAGGGATTAACTTCATGCTCACTTGTAGAGCTTTAGGACATAGGAGGATGGCCACCTAACATAAGCATGGGGAGAGAGTGTAGTATTACATGATCATATCACTTAGAAAGATAATGAGGTGACCTAATGTATGTGTAGGTAGCTACTTTGTAGGTATAGGTGCAGTAGAGGGACACACAAATCACTACCTTACAATCCCAAGTTATTTAGAGAGATACCCAACTAGGTCAATCATAGATGTATATTTCCATGTTGTAAAGTTAGGTAGATGGATTCCTGAGATAGATCACACAGTTGCAAGCATGGATTCAAGATTTGTAGATCCAAATGGTTATATTTGAAAGGGAATAAAATGTAGCTAATGAGGGCCTATGAGGGTAGGGTATGATAGGGATGATGATCTAGATCATGTTGCTTACCTTAGAGGCCCAATACTACTACACATTGTATGAGGGTGAAATGCATGTAGAGAATCATGCAAGATCTTTTTGGGTGAGCTAGTCATCAATCAGATAACCCTCAAGGAGTGGAGCACTGAGACCACCTCCCTCACCATAGCCATGATTTTATTTTGTCATTATTTTGAATATGTGTAGGGGATTATTTTACTATAGTGCATTCTTTCCCAATGGGTGCATGTAACTGTATTATATCTTTTGGTATGAATCCCATGTGGATGTTGTATGATATATATATATATATATATATATATATATATATATATATATATATATATATATATATATATATATATATATATATCTGTGTGTGTGTGTGTGTGTGTGTGTGTATGATGATGATGATGATTCATGATTGCAGATTCATGTGTTATATAAATTATTGCTTTATGGACATGTGTTTAATGTTATTTATATGATGATGTTATGTGATGGATATTTACATGTGATGATTTTTTATTTAGATATGATGATAGGTATTAGTGATGTATGTTATGATGTGTATGGATAGGTGATGGTTATATTTTTAGATACATGGGCTATTTTTTCTTTGTGATGTATGGTAGATGTTCATGTTAATTGGATTAATGGATGCATTGATGTGATGATATATTTATATATCATTATTCTTATGTTTTAATGTATGGATGATTTTGTATTGGTAATATGAGATTATGGGATGTGATGGCTCGTTTTATGACTAGATATTCATTATGATGTTACATTATTTATATTAATATGCATAGAAATAGATTAATCCCCTAGCTAGATTAGTGAGTGCCTAAAATAAGAACCCTCTTGCACCATGGAGGTATGGTGGATAGGTTGAATGGTTTGGATGTGGGCTTAGGATAAGGGTAGGTATGAGAGATGTTGTTTTAGGATGGGGATTGGCCTTTTTAGGAGATTTTCAAACAATAAGTTTGGGTAATCCTTTTAGTGTTGCATCTTGATGCATTGTGCCAAGGTCATGACAAGGCCTTTCTAGCATAGCAATGATGTGTGAGGGATCTCCATTTTAAGGGATGCCCCTTTTGTAAATGAACTTCCACAGGTCATCCAAGCCATCCTCATTCCTATGAGAAAGTATCAAATGAAAATAAGTACACATATAGACTAAAATAGAGAAAACATGTTGATTATATACATACATATATGGTACACATATTCATAAAACATAGCATAAGATAAAGAGCAATGAGGATGATAATGATAATGAATAGGGATGAGATAAGATGGAAAAAGATGGTGGTGATGATAGAGATGAGGTGATAGGAGGATTAAATTAGTGGCCAAGCTATCCTTGGTCATGAGAACATGGCTAAGTACTGCTTACATAGTCTAAAAAGACCTCAGGCTAATGTAGTTATGACTGATGGATAGAAAATGATGATGAGGATAAACTAGATTAGTAATTAGGAAATAATGATGCCATGGATGGGGAGTCTTAGTAGTGATTAGGGAATGACATGATTAAGATTGGATATATACATGGGCGAGTGAGGTGGGAACTATGACATTCAAGAATTATGTCCTTAGTGAAGACTCAAGCTAGGTTATAATGATATGGGTCATGATGACCCTTTAGGTATTAGTATCACAATGATTAATAAGAACCTTGGATAGAGAATGATCATGTTTTAGGATGACCCTCCATAATGATAATGGGAATGGATGGATTCAAGGCTTAATGATAGCAAAGGATGACAAAGTGTGTTATGGACTATCTGAGGCTAAGAAGAGACACGTCTATCAAAGAAGACTTGTGTAGGGATGATAGGGATAATGTGGACATTGATGGGACTTGATGACATATAAAATTTCTCCAAGTTGTGGATGAATGATTCAAGAGGAGCCCTACAACAAATGGCTCTTGACTATCCTTGTCTTCTCCACTTGTTAAAATAGTGATGTTTCCTTGTTGATGATCTTTTTGATATGATTCCCACTATTGAGACTAGGGTCAGGGTGATTTTACCATGATGCTAGAAATTGGTTTTCACCATGGTGCTTTCCTAAGTCACCAATGAGTTAGTTTTCACCATTAGATGGATTTTGTTTTTTGGACTGATTGGGAGTGATGAATGGATGGACTGGATGAAGGATGTCCTATAGACAGAGGACGGTGATATCAGGACTAGGTGTAAAATCACTTGAGATACATCATATTCATGGGGTCATCCAATTCTTCTCCCTTAAGTCTAACCAACTTATAAGTTCCTAAGCCAAACTTAGTTACAATGATGTAGGGTCCTAGCCAATTTGCTTCAAACTTTCCCTTCTTGTCTCATTTTACATTGGTATTCTTCTAATTCTCTTTGATCAGTAGAACACCCACTTCAAACTCCCAAGCCCAAATATTCTAGTGATATGGATTCTTGATCTTATTCTGATATGCTCAAAGGTGATATAAGGTCTTTTACCTCTTTTCATCAAGGATTTATAACTCCTACAATCTCTCTTATCGAAGATTATGATCAGTGACAATTCCTCATAATGAGGGATGAAGAGAAGAGAGTTATACTTCCATTGATAAAATAGTTTTGGCTCTATAGACCAAGGTATATGGAGTAGATCCTATTGGTGTGTAGACACTAGTATGGTAGGACCATAAATATGGATATAGCTGAGTATGCCAATTACGTCCATCTTGATTGATAATTTTCTTCAAGATTTTGACCAGAGTCTTGTTTGTTGTTTTTGCCTATCCATTACCTTGGGGGTAATATGGAGAAGATAAATGTTGCTTGATATTTTACTTATGACAGAAGGCCTAAACATCTTGATTCTTGAAATATTTTTCATTATCAAAAATGATATTAGTAGGGATACCAAAATGACAAATGATTTGATTGAGGATAAATTTTTATATTTGGAGACATGTTGTATAAGTCAGCGGCATTTCCTCTACCCATTTGGTGAAATATTTCATAGCCATTATGATAAACTTATGTCCATCAAAATAAGTAGGAATAATTTTTCCAATCAAATCAAGGCCCCATATATAAAAAGGCCATGGACTTATGATAGGTTACAATTCCTACACTAGTGCGTGGATAAGATTCCCATGTTTTTGAAAAGCCATTCATTTTTTAATGTACTAACAAGCATATTATTCCATAGTTGGATAATAGTAACATGTTTGGAGGAGCTTCTTAGATAAGGCCATTCCACTGATGTGCCCTCTATAGGTACCATCATGGACCTCCTTGATGTCTTGAGTTACCTCATCTGATGATAAACATCTCAACAAGGTTCCATCGTACCCCCATCGATAGTGTGTATTTCCAAGGATGGTATTTAAAATGGTATAATGGATGAAGGCTTTGCATTGGTGGTAGTTAAGGTTTGGGGGAAGGATATTATCATGAAGGTACTAGTAGATATCATGGTACCAAGGAAGATTGTGATTATCAATTACACAAATTTGAAAAGGAGCCAATGAATGATGGGCTAGGATAATGAGGTGCTCAATTAGAAAATTACCCTCAAAGACATCTTGAGGAAGTTTAATGAGAGAGCCTAAAGTGGCCATAGAGTCAGCTACCTTATTACTTCCATGTGGAACTTGTTCGAATGTGATAGACTAAAAATTTGATTTCAATTGATCCACTAATTGTTTATAGGGAACTAATTTATCATCCTTTATTTGGAACTCCTCATTGACCTATTTGATAATCAGTTGTGAGTCCTTGAATACTTGTAAATGTTAGATATTCTATTGGATAGCAAGGTGGAGTCTTGTTATTAGGGATTCATATTTTGAAATATTATTTGTACATGGGAAGGTGAGGTAGAATGCTTTAGGAATAAGATCACCTTGAGGGGTGACCAAGAGGATGCCTACCCTAGATCCATGTGTGGTGAACGAGCCATAAAAATATAACTTCCAACCATCTATTTGTGAAGTATTCATGATGGAATCATTCAATAATGTAGTGATAATTGGATTAGTCAATTCTAATGGTACTTCTGCTAGTTGATCTGTTATGACTTGCTCTTTGATATATTTTTGATTAATATATTTGATATCAAATTCATTGAGTAGCATGATCCATTTTTATACATGCCCTATCAATGTTGATTTGGATAGTAGATACTTTAAAGGCTCAACTTTGGTGATTAGCTGAACTTGGTTGTTGAGCATATAATGCCAAAGTTTCTATGATGCAAAGACCATGGCGAGACATGCTTTCTCAATAGGTGTATAGTTTAGTTCATATGATATCAATGTTAAATTGAGATAATAGATGGCCTACTCCTTTCCTTGGTCATTATATTGGGCTAAGAGAGAACCAATAACACATGATATAGCCAAAATATATAGGAGCAAAGGCTTTCCCAAAATTGGGGGAGATAAGATAGGTGATTTTGTTAAGTATTTTTTTAAAATTTTGAAGGCTTATTGGCATTCTTTGTTCCATTGGAAGGTATCCCCTTTATTTATTAAGTGATTAAAGGGGTGGCATTTATTGGCAAGCTAAGAAATGAATTGCCTAATGACCTAAAGCTTACATTGGAAACTGTAAAGTTGCTTGAGATTATAAGGGGGTAGCATTTTAGTTATTATTTTGACTTTAACTAGATCTACTTCAATACCCCTTCTTGAAATAATGAATCCTAATAATTTTCCTGATATTACACCAAAGACACACTTTTGAGGGTTCAACCTTACCTTGTATTCTCATAGTCTCTCAAAAATTCTTATAAGAACTATATGGTGCACAGATCGTAATCGAGACTTCCCCAAAATGTCATCAACATAATCTTCTACTATGTTACACATAATATCATGGAAAATAATAGTCATTTCCCATTGATATGTTGCCCCTACATTTTTGAGGCCAAAAGGCATGACTTGATATCAGAATGTTCCCCATGGAACAATAAATGTTGTTTTATGCTAATCTTTAAGGTTGATATTGATTTTATTATATATTGAGAAACCATCCATGAGGGACAACATCTCTTATCTAGTTATGGAATCCATGATCATATTGATATTTAGAGGTGGGAAGTCATCTTTTGGACATACCTTATTGATTTATTGGAAATTAGTGTAAATCTAGATTCTACCTTGGGGTTTTGTAATAGGAACAATATTTGATATCCAATCAAAATAGTCAATGAGGTGGATGAACCCTAATTCCAAGAATTTTTTTAGTTATTCATTAACTAGTAGTGCCACCTTTGGATGCATCTTACATAGTTTTTGCTTGATTTGTTTGGAGTTTGGGTACACCATAAGGTGATGTACCACTAGTGAAGGATCCAATCCTAACATGTTGATGTAGTTCTATGCAAATATATCAACAAACTCTTTTAGTAACTCAATTAATATTTCATGATCCATCATGGTAAGAGATGCCCCTAGTTTTACTATCTTAGGATCTTCCTCAGTTTCAATGTTTACTTCTATCACATCCTCAATGAGCGAGGGTGATTGATCTTGTAGATAATGGGGTAAATTTATTTGAGGTATGTCAGGGGTGAAACCATTGGGTAACTCAGTATCAATATCTCAATAATATTCTAATATAATTGGGCTATATGGGATTTCATCTAGTTCTTTAGAGGTTTCTTCTTCTTATTGTAAATATTCTTCTTCACCTTAGTCATTCTATTGTTCTTGTTCCCTGAAGTATGTTGATTCACATAAATTGATGGAAAATACTTTCTTGTGGTCTATAGATGACATAAAATCTCTTGCCCCCATGTATTCAAGGATGGCCTCATCATTCTAAAATGTATCAAAATTAGTGTTTGAGATCCAATTAATGAGCGAAAGGTAATAGAGGGAGACATTGATGGTGGATATAGTGGTATCAAAGAAAAGGTTTGTGGTAGCTAGATCTTTGAAGTAATTACAAATAGAGCCTATCTTTATGTCTTCATTTGGGAGAGGTTACTTATTGGTTAGGATATAATCCATAATGATATTGGTTAGGTCATCATCATAGAGTTTGTACCTTAGACCAGAGTTGGATGAATTTTCTTGAACAATAATAGGCTCTAGTCAGCCCTATTCCTATTTTTCTATTCCTTTTCCTTTGAAGTTCATGTTCTCCATAATGTGGTGAACTTTAAGATAATTCTATGTGGGTGAGATGAAGATCTCATCATTAGGTTAGAGCTAATAATCATCCCCATCTTCAATATACTCTTCAAATAAAAACCTTGCACTTTCAAAGTTTATATGCCAACAATGATATTTGATGAGTTTGTTATTCATATCAGGGGACCCATAGCTACAGGGAGATAAAGGAAGATGGCCAATGTATAAGGTTTTATATTCATATTCTCTATAACTAGTGGATGTGATTTTTAGCTTGGTAAGATCTAGTGTTAGAGCAGATGTGAATTCCAATTGGTTAGGAGATATATATTATACAACCATAGGATTAAGGATAGAGTTTTTATCACCGTGATATAAAATGGAGGTATATATTGATCCATCTAATAGCTATGATGGTCAATAATTATAGGAATGGTGACTTCCATTCCTGAGTGGGGAAACTTTAGACATTGATTAAGATTGGATGGGATGGATTACATTTCATGGATCCATGGCCTTCTAAGTAACATGTTGTATGTTAGGTCCAAATTTACCACATGTACCAAGGTTTGATGAACCATAGGCCCCACAGTGATAGGAAGATAGATTGAAGCCACTAATGGCCACTCATTATCATCATATGCCTTTATCATTATAAAGGTGGGCCCCAATGATGATTTAGAATACGCTATTTTTTTTAGGAATTCCACATTACACAAATTAAGTTTGGATCCTCCACCTATAAGGATGTGGGAGATATGGTGATGAGTAATAGTGACTTCAATAGACAATGGGTAATTGTGGTGAGGGCCAGCTAGTGGTAAATCCTAAGTACTAAAAGTGAGTTATGGGGAAGGGGATAGGTGTGCCACTAGTGATTGGAATTTATTTATGTAAAGGTCACTAGGCACTTTCAAATCATTGAGAACCTGATTTAATATTTCATTATACAAAGTAGATGTTTTGAGGAGCTCCATTAGGGAAATTTGGGTATGGGTATTTTCTAGTTACTAAATAAGATCATATGTTTTATCAGACCCACTTGAGGTTTTCTTATAATTATTCCCCATAGGTGCACCAGATGGGTTAGAAGGATCTTGAGGGCGTACCACAAGAATCATAATCAATCCATCATGTAGTGATAATGCAATCAGCTATAGCCCTATTTATTTTTAGGATGGGGGATGGAGGTGGAGTGGATTCTTAGATTTTGTGGAATTTTATGGTATTAATGTAATGATAGGGAACATTATGATAATTAGTGCAGTTGGAAGATGATGCCTAACCTTGGTCTCATCATGGTTTTTGGTTCTTCTACTAATGCTTTGGGAGGATCTTTATAAATGCCTAGGTGTTGATTTGTTAATTGATTTGATGGTGCTTCTCCTTCAATCTTGATATCACCTCTTTCTATCAGGTCTTAGATATAGTGATTTAATTACATACAATTCTTAGTATCATGTCCCTTTACCCAATGATATTTTTAAAACTCATCTTCATGGTACCAATCAAGTTTAGGTTAATGATTATCCACCAGTCTAATTTTAGGTAGGGTAATCATATTGGTAGCAACTAACTATTCCAATACCATCTCTAATGGTACTCCCAAGCTAGTTAGTGGTCTTTTTCCTATGTGAGGCTTAGGCTTACCTCATGAAACTTTGATAGGAGAGACATCAGGATGTTTTCAAGGCCCCTTTCTTTGGATGGTTTGGACATGTTGTGCTTGTTGTTTTGAGTCTATCACCTCATTGCCTACAACATTATTGTTCTTGTTAAAGACCTTGGGCTTATTTGAAAAGGATTTCTTTGTATTAGACATGTTCTCATTATAGGAAAATAACTTGATGGTTCACTTTTTTAGAAGGGATTTTTTGATCTATATTCCCTTTTCTATGATTTCTTCAAAGGTTTTAGCACACTATATTTTCATTTGGTATTTTAGTTCCACATTGAGATTATCCACAAAGATCTTGGTTAACTAATTTTTAGGAAAACTACACCTCAAATGGCTTTCTAATCCATGCTATCATTTCAAAAAAATTTAAAAGGCTTTCCCCATTCCTTTGCTTTATTTTATATATATCAATATTTGATATGTCATGTTCTATATTAAAAGATAAATGTATGACAAACTATTTAGTTAATTCACCAAAACTTGATATGGACCCTTTGGGAAGATGCATAAACCATTTTAATGTTGTCCCTATCAATATCTTGGGGAATATCCTTAACAAATAAACATCCTCATAATTTACTTCATGGTAGGCAACATAGAACTCCTGTACGTGGTCTCTCAGATCACCCTTTCCTTGATATTTTTTGAATTTTGGAACCTCAAAGTGTGAGGGGAAGGGGATTTGTAGAATGATAATGTATAAAGGTTATAAACAAAATTCCACATACCTATACTTGAGGGATTTTTATTGAGGATACATCTTCTAGAGGGTTTCTTTCATCATTTTCCATTCTTGAGCAAAGGTAGGGTCCCCAAGAGGATTGGCAGTCTGATTATGACTACCTTGTGGAATGTGGGTGTGATGGGTGTGATTGGAAACATTTTTGGTATGGATTTTATTTTTAGTGTTATTGGTATTATTATGGTTATTGACATTTTCAATATTGTTGGTGTTGTTTTGTCATGGTGATGGTAGTCATTGATTACGAAGGAGGAGGTTGATTTATTATGTGAGTTGATTCATGCAGTCTTCGATGGAAGCCTGTCTCTTATTAGCCTCAGTATGATTATTGATAAGAGGTGGTTTTTGTTCCTATTTCTCCATAAATCCATGGTCTACTTGTATTTTTTCTCAAGGATTGGTATGGGCATGTTGTCATGGTGATCTTGGTCTTGATGGGTGGATGATATTATTTAAAAAGGTGTAGTCAAAAGTGGGTGGTTAGGTGCCCCCAATTTATATGGTTTGTGTTAGTACTTGATCACAATTTTCTTACAAATACTGATCTGTAAGATTTTGTTCATCATCATTATGGAGGAGGTTGTTTCTCTCATTCTCTACCTAAGGAGTATGCATGTCACTGTGATAATCCTCATACTCCTGATTATCGTCTATGATTTTTCCCTAGTGTTGTTATCCTGGCTAGAGATTTGTCTAAGGTGGATTTGAGCTTAGGTTTGGATGACTATGGTGAAATATTAAGAATATGAATTGTGATGAGGTATGATGAAGAGTTTCAAATACTAGCTTTGGTCAAAAGGTTAAACTAGTAGTGGTCAAGGATGAGGATGTTGATAGGTGGGGTGACTAGAAATTACCAAGAAATAAGAGTCTTTTAATAAATCAATCTATCAAAGGATTAGAAAGGATGATGGGATCAAATAACTTTATCAACTAGCAATTGGACAAGTTAATGGGTGTTAGGGGATAAAGATACCTGATAGAGGTAAAAGATAGTGATGGGTGCTATATTGATGCCTTATAAGGCTATGTATAATGATAATTTATAGTTTAGATAAGATGATTAAAATTTTTGAAAAGGATGGGTGACCACCAAAATTTATATCCTTTTATATAAACTAATATTTGAAAAGAGGATGATAGGAATGGAGCATAGAGATGGGTGACATACAAAATAAGGTATGATGACTTGGACAAAGGCTACCACTCAAGATAGATGAATGAGGGAGAATAAATTATATGGGTAAAGATGAGATGGATGAAGGATGAATATGAATGGTTTATGTTATGGATTAATAATATGGGGTGAAAATCTATTAGGATAGTGGTGTGATGATAAAATAAATGAACTATATGGATGAATGGATGAGATGTGAACAAAAATAAATTATGTAACATGTGACTATGAATGATTTATAATAGGATGGATGTGTGTGTGTGTGTGTGTGTGTGTGTGTGTGTGTGTGTGTGTGTGTGTGTGTGTGTGTGTGTGTGTGTGTGTGTGTGTGTGTGTGTGTGTGTGTGTGTGTGTGTGTGTGTGTGTGTGTGTGTGTGTGTGTGTGTGTACAAGTGATAATAAATGGATGTGCAATAGAGGGTGTGTAATCTCCAAAGGTTCAAAATTAAAATGGTAAGGAAATATAGATATATACAAGTTGATTTATAGATGGGTTTTATAGATGAATTATGGATTGGTAATCAAATGGGATGGGATAAGACAAGAAGAATTGAGGGATATAAAAAATGTGGTATAGGTAGTAAATATGGATTACAAGTTATGTGGCCAAAAAGGGTTAGATGAGAGGGGGGATTTGGGGTGAATATAGAAGATAGTATGATATATGAATGACTGGGGTGGACTAGACTATGTGAAAGATGTAAAAGATGGATTATAATGAGATGGATCTATGGGGAGATAATAGGATGTAAATAAATAGAGGAGGTATGGTTAATGACTAAATATGAGAGGTAAGTTGACACGTGATTAGGATGTATGAAATAGAGACTAGGTGGATGAATTTGTTTATAAGGAGATATGATGATGCAAAGATAAAGTAGAGTGGATTATATGGATGAGTTGGGTAATTGGATTTAAGATAGGACAATGTATATATATAAATAATGTAAATGATAATGATGATAGGTGGACTTATATGGAGGGGGTGATATGGAGATAAAAGGATTCGGTAATTATTATAAAAGATGGATTAAGGGGAATGAAAATAATTACAAGCAGATTATGATGAGGTAATGACCAAAAGGGTGGATGAGTAAACTATGTGGGTGAATTCGCTTATAAAATGATAGGATGAAGATGGTAAATATGAGGTTACTATGGATTAGGCTAGAATATATAGATAATTACAAGATGAGGAAATATGATATGATAATAATATAGATGGGATGGATATCTAGTAGTGGAAAAGGGCTCTATATAGATATAATGAGGATGATAGATGGATGAAACTATAATTGATGGGTGATGTGGGTAGGGTGGTAACATAAGGTAATCTCAAGATGAGATGGAGATAAGTGGATGTGAGAACTAGATAAAATGAAATGATATAAGGATGAAGGGATAATTAATAGATGGGTTATGAGGATAAAGGAGTGAGGAGGTGGAATGATGTAAATATATAATGGGGGATGGGTGGATGCTAGGAGTAGATGATAGTGATGTAAAAGTGTGGATATTATATGATTAAATATATAAGGATATGAGGTGTATAAGGTGTGATTAAAATAGGCAAGAATATGAAGTGGACAAGATTGTGAATAATATGTGATAAGCAAGATGTGAGTAGATGGATAATAGATAAAATATGGATAGATATGATTAATAGATTAGACCAAGATATGAACTAGATAAGGATGTGAGATGGATAATACGTGAATAAATATTAAATGATGTGAGATGGATAAGATATGGATGGATATGAGATGGATAAAGTGTAGATAAAATATATAGATATGAGATTGATAAGATGTAGGGATGAATAAGAAGTGGATAAATAGGCAAGGATATGGATGTTAAAATGATATGGGATATGTATTAGATGAGAAAACATGTGTAAAATGGGTGCAAGTGTGATGATGATCTATATATAATTCTCAAGGAAAGATGTGGGTGAATGAGGATGTTAAGAGAAATAGATCTTATGAGGTACAAATAGGATTAAGAGGTGACAAGGAGCTGAATAAAAAAAGGATGGGGAAGGGTGTTGGTCAAAAAAGGGATGTGACAAAAATATAGTGGAGACTCAGTGTTGTAAGATGAGGTATACACAAATGGTGATATGGTGTGATTATGGAGGTATATGATGGTCAAGAGATTTATCAAAATTGGCCAAGGAAAATGGATGATATTAATATGAGTGTGGGGTGTGTTATGAGATAAATAAGGGGTGTGGGCTAAGGTAGATGTTAAGAGGAGAGGAGTATGGATGGTCAAGATAAAAGGATGATGAAACCAAGATATTAATAAATGATGATGATGGGTGTGTAGGAATAATTATATAAGTTTTTCTAAGGTATGCACATAAAATTCAAGGTGTGGCCAACTTGGATATCAAACAAAATGGGTCTTGGCACAACACTCACGAATATAATCCTAAATTAGTAAACTATGTAGGAGTATAACATGGTATCAACACCATCTAATGGCTACACAATTGAGGCTGTAGGCTAGTGACCCATTATGAAATTGACTGAACCCTCTCAACCTTACTTGCACTTGATGGTCACTTGGGCACTGTTACTGATGCTGGCAGTGGAACACCTATTATGGCCATAGTCCCATACTCTAAGGTTTTCAAAAGGATCTAGGGGAGTCCCTAATAAATGTAATGGTATGTTGGGGCCCAAGTCCATATAGGAGGTCATTTTATTACCTTGGGTATATGGGCTTGATCTCCCCTCACTCCATAGAACCCTTTATGGGTAATTTTGCTTAGGCTTTAATGACAACTCTTTTTATTGTTATACTCCATCAAAACATGGATTTTGGTTAGAGCACAGTGGTGAAATACATGACACTAACCCCTAAAGACTAAGCCACATGCATGGTGATGAAATCCATGTCACATGTTATCCTAAGGGAGGGATCAACAAATAAGGAAACACACAATACAATTAATTAATCATTCTAATTACCTATGTGAGATTTTGTATGATACGATAAATTATTTTCAAGCAAAAACACACACACACACCATGATCAAACAAATATTTACAAGCAATCAAAAAGGTAATGATCTATTTAAATTAATAATTTATGAAATCTTAAATTAAAAATTAAAAAAGCAACACCCTTACCTAGGATCACAAAGGTCATATATCTAATAAAGGTGCCAAAAAATCCTCAAAATCCTAGAAGAAAAAGATTAGCAACTTAAGTTATATAACCCTAAAAGTACATAGGGTAATCCTACAACTAGAATGTATAATCCCACTACTCAGATGCAATAATACAAGGCTCTAATGGTAGGATTGTCAATTAAATGCTATGATAACATCATGGTCAGATAATACCGCTACTCTGACTAACAAACTTGTTACTAAAATATAGATCCTAATAATGATGTTGCAAGACTAAACTACCTAAGTTTGTCCTTAAACTAATAAAAAGGTCTATGAAACTTCAAATAATTATAGGGAATTATTTTTAAATATAATTATTGATGACCAAAATACTATGAAAGCCTAAAACTAACCCTAAATATGCTAAACTATAATATCGCAACTTGGGATGACAGTCTCGCTAGTTGTAGGGCAATCCTGTGACTAAGGAAGTAGTGTTATTATAATATATGACTAAATTAGCCTATAGGATAGGTCTTCAATAGCCTCCCTTACTCCTGTGCTTTATCAGGATCTTGCAAGATATAAAGTACCCTATGTAAGTGGATTTTTTAGATATCAATGAGGTGCAAATTGACTATACAAGGGGATGTTTATAAGAAGACTTATTCGCCTAAAAAGGGGGATGCTTTAAAACTTAAAATCTTTCAAATTCTTTGTAAATAGATCCTAAAAACACTATTAATGACAAATCAAAAGTAATAGGGGAGGGTTTTACCAGTTCTATATGATTTTGCAATATCATGATTGAGAATGATGAACCTACTACTGGCAAATCAATCTCACTACTCTAAGAGTCACGGGATCATCCACTAGTTAAAAAATTTTCCTTCTATGATTATAAATTCAAAAATAGGACAAGCCAAAAGAGTAGAAGACAAAAATTATATTCTATGAAGATATGTCAAAATATCCCCTTTGTTAATAATGTCTAACAATCCTACTAATAAAATTAATAATATCGTAAGTATCAGGATAATACCACTATTATCAAAGTTGTAGGGTTGTAAGAGAGAGGTTATTCCTCCTTCTTACCTACACACAAATTCAATAACAAAGGATAAACAACCTACAGAAGCAAAAACTGATCTAAAATAAGAGATATTATAAACCCAACTAATAGTTTAAACAATATTGCTACTTGAATCTATGTTACTGTTAATAGCAGAATAGTCTCGCCACTCAAGAAGTTATTAGATTGGTAAAGATGTTTTAAATAGATATAATTTCAAGGGAATACTACCTATCTTGCACATATAAAATAACATAGCTATAGATGAGCACACAGTCAATCTAAAAGGTCTCAAAATCTAAGATTTTCTATTAGGAACTACAATACCACCACTAGAATCACCAATCCCACTAATCTCAGGGAAACCCCATGACTATCAAAGTCATGGTATTATTGGACCTAAAACCCTATGAAAACCCTTAATCACTAATGGCTCAACCTAAAATATCATTACTCATAGTGCAATCCTACTACTTGTCTAGACATGTGAAAAAGTAAAAAAATAGGCTTGATTCAATGTCTGGTTGGTCCTACAATCACCTAGAATGATTATAGCCAGAGTGTTAGCATAAATAAGCGAGGTTGGTCCCACTGTGGTTGCCAAAATGTGTACCAAAATTTGGATTAAAGAGATATTATCAAAATGACAATAATACCCAAAACCTTGATAAAAACCAATAGGAAAGGATTGAGAATATAAATCAGACATAATAAAGCATTCTTACCATCATCTTTACCTTCTCATAGATTCATTCCAATATTATAACTTGTGTGATTGAACTTGAAAATTTTGATTGTTGGATTTCTTGTGATAGCTTGACAATAGCTTCCAGAAGGATATGGATATAGACAATGGCTTTATGAGTGTTTGAATGCTTGTAGGTATGTTTGATGAGAGTGCTAAATGCCTTACTTAGAGGATTTCATTCACTTATTCATTAGTCTTGAGAATATAGGAATGGTTTAGTTTTATAGGCATATGGTGGGAAGATCTATGGTCCAAATTTAAATTTGGGTCATCAAGATCTATGGTTAGGAAATTTCCATGGAATTTTTAATTCCATGGAAATCTCTAGAATAAGAAAATTATATAGGAAGGGGTTAAATTTGGGAAGATTTCTAGAATACTCCAATTATATAAATCTCCCCATAGGGTTTAGGGATTTAGGGAAGGCTAGTATAGGGTGGTGGGTGGGCAGTTGGAATATTTTTGAATTTAAAATTGGCTAGTGGGTTTAAGGGGTAGGTTAGTAGGTAATAGGATCTTTTAGGGTTTTAATAAGCTGGTTAATTAGTTTTAGGATGGGATAAAGGTTTTATGGGATGTAGTAATGGGTATGGGTATTAGACCAAAGGTTAATATAGCTAGAGAAAATGGGAATTAGGCCAAATTAGTGAGAATTATTAAAATTAGTGAGGTGAGCATATTTTAATGCATACAATATCTATAGGCCCATTTACTATTTTCAAAAAAATCTAATTTCTATAAAATTTTGTAGCATATTATATATTACTATCAAATTTTTATATTCCATGTTTTAATTTTAATAGTTATATCTATTAATTTAGAGTTCATTCAAATGAAAATAGATTAAAAAAGGAGTTTATTTTTTTGAATACTCTATATCTTTAAGATGCAAGTAAACAACCTTGGAAATCAAATAAAATAGTATTATTAATATTATTGACTTTAATAATACATCATGAAAAATGCAAAGTAGTAGTTAGAGAGTAGCAACGAGTCACATACAAAGAGCAATGATAAGTGGTGAACAATGGGTGAGTAGTGACCTTCAATAGTGCATGGAGGAAGCTAGGTTAGATCTAACCAACGGTGTAGGGAAGAACATTGTGCCAAGAATGGATGTAGAAATAAATATTTTGATTTATTCAAACTATGTCAATGCCCTAAACTCATTCCATGACTATGGGTAGTTTTAAAAATAGTGAATCATTAATTCTAACCCTTCTACCTCCCCTCAATTATTTCAATAGTGACTTTATTCAAAGTAGGGTTTGTAGAAGATTAAAAGTGGAGAAGAGTCAGGGTGGGCCACTAATTAGTCCTACATAAATCCTATAATTTCCATTGAGTCATCAGCTTCTGATAATGGGGCTCATAATTATTTGGTGATAACATTATTATGGGATGTCCTCCTATCTTTATCCTCTGTTGTCCTATATCTAATCATCCAAAACAATCAATTACAAGTTGTTGAAAATAATATGGGTGATAGGGATTTAATAAGTAAAGTGTTGAAGAAGTGTACCTTCATGCTTAAACTCCTTAATGGGTCTTAATTTATTTGGAATAACCTTGTTGTTCCTTTGTTTTCCTTACTCATATGTGGTTTTTATCTAATTATTTTAAACTCAAATGTAAATCAAAATTTTGTATGGAATGGTGGTCCCAAGTTTTGTGGGAATAAATGTCTTTTTTGTGCCCTTGGTCACTATTTTTGACTAAGTAATTATCAAATATAGATCTCTATTTTAGGTGTGTCTTAATAATATCCCTTTTGTTATGAGTAATCTATCATTACTTTAACTTTTTGTTATAAAAATTAATGACTTTGTTAAAATTTATGAGGAGACTAAAACTAATTTAGTAAGAGTTTAAATTTTAGTTGAACTTTCAAATCATCTTCTTCATTATATCAAGATTATTTCTTTGAAAGGATCATGGATCCAATTTATAAAATATGAATGGATTTTTATTTTATGTTTTCAATGCAATTAGTCAGGGCACCTTGTTGTGCAATGCACTTCCAAACACTCATATGGTTCTAGACAGTCTTAGTTGTGGAGAAAGAAATATGGTCATCCTAAAATAGTTTCAAGGAAGATCTAAGTTTAGAGTCCACAAAATGTGTGTTTCCATCCATATCTTAATGCCAAAAAAAATAGTGTTCCTTTGGGAATCTTTAGGGCTACAGACTGGGTAAATTATGGGGCTTCGTAGAAGCAGGCATTTACTATTTTGGGTGACATGGGTTTTGTGCCTCTCTCTTTAACCAACTCCTTGGGAAAAGAGAGGGTCATTAATATTCCATATGCGTATTCTTTATATTAATTTTATTATATTATACCTGGCCCATCATGTAACAATGGTGATGCAAAGGCACATGTAGATGGAATTTCAAGGATTTTATTTTCAAAAATTCAAATGAAGTATCAAAAAAGAAGGTAATCAATGAAAAAATATTCATCCTTGGGAAATATTTATTGCACTCATATTTTTAGAAGATGGAAGAGGATTAATTTGGATTAAGAAAAATTATAACTATATCACGTAAATAATTTTTTATTTTAAAACCTAATTGTGGAACCTTAAGCACAAAAGAAGAAAATCAGGATCAAATTAGTTGCAATTAGATGTTTTGAACTCCATCGATAAGGGTACTCAATGGACTATGAAGGGCCTCTTTTCTTATAGGGGAAGGAAAGCACTTGCTACTCATGGACACGGTTACATATTTATGATGAATCTCTTCTATATTTTTCAATTTTGAATTCATTTGGTCTCTCTTAGTGTTTTGGTGGAATAATTTTTTTAGTTGATTGGTATTTTTGACTCAGATTTTGTAGGTTAGTTTATTTTTTTATTATTCATAGTAAACGGTGAGGGATACCATAACCCTCAATTACCAATATATGTGTGTGTGTGTGTGTGTGTGTGTGTGTGTGTGTGTGTGTGTGTGTGTGTGTGTGTGTGTGTGTGTGTGTGTATGTGTATGTATATGTATATATATATATATATATATATATATATATATATATATATATATATATATATATATATATATATATATATATATATATATATATATATATATATATGTATATGTGTATGTATATGTATATGTATATGTATATATATATATATATATATATATATATATATATATATATATGTATATATATATATATATATATATATATATGTATATATATATATATATATGTATATATATATATATGTATATGTATATATGTATATATATATATATGTATATGTATATGTATATATATGTATATGTATATGTATATATATATATATATAGAGAGAGAGAGAGATAGATAATCTAATGTTGCTTTCATTTTCTCTAACCATTATTTTCTAAGTATTTCATTAAATTGTGTAATGGTAGGCTTTACAATAAATAATGTCTTTGTTATCTTAGGCCCAAAATAAATTAGGATGATGATATGTCCTAATGAATCTTTATAGGTACTTACATGTTGCAATTTGGTCTAATCATGCTCTTATTTTAAGAAAATCAATTGTTCACACATCATCAACAATAATTAATTTTCTATTTCACATTCTCTAAGAGCTCAAATGACCATTAGTTCCTTAGGTTAATATGGAAATGTATGACCTTTAGAAACTTCTTGAGATACATCGGTCTTCTTATAATTTTAAATAGAAGAAGATAGAGAAACTAACATTGAGGGACTATTGTTATTTTTTTTAATGTAATGAAATGCTCATCTATAAGTTGTTAAATACATTGTTGCAATTCATTATTTTTTATCTCTATGCCTATTGATGCAATGATAACTACAAAATGATCTTCCCCCACTCATGTTAAATGTTGTGTAGGATGATGTCAAATAGAGGATGAGGTGATCAAATTTTTATCGAGTATAATTCATAAAATGGCACTTGGTTTATCCTTAAGTATTTTAAACCATATGGATCAGTCCAAAATTGAAGGTTTATATGTAGCTTCCTTTTTAGATGGATAATCACTCTTGATACCTAAAGTTGTTAACTTTTGGGAACTTGTAATGTCAGACACACAAGTGCTTGCATGTATAAAACCACTCATAAGAAAAGATATCTATGTAAAGACACTCAAAATAAATATATTTAAGATAGAGCACTTTATCCATGAGTGGAATTAAAATACCTTTATTAAAGAGGAATTTCTTCTCCAAATCAATCGATTGATATATTAAGTAACGTGATGTATTTTTTGAACCTTAAAATATAATCTTCTATTGATTCATCATGACCTTATTGAATGTTTTGGAGATGATATAATGTAATATAGGACCTATAATTTAAATGGGATAAGAAATCATTTTTTAATTTAACAAAGAAATTCATAGACCCACTAGGTAACTCATAGAACCAATCTAAGGCTTCACCTTTTAAACTTTGATGAAATATTTTTTATAATAATCTCCCATACATGAATATTCTCAAATATAATACATAGTGTGCAAGGATGGTATGAGGATCTCCATATCTATAAAATAATTTAAATTTAGGCATAATAAATCCTTATGGATATGGGTGATTGAGTATCCTTCATACTATAGGTTACTTAACATGGCATTGTTATCAAACTTAGTGTTATAAACCCTAAACTCTAAGGATAAGGCAACAACTTATTTTTGGAGTTCACCCATTACATGCATCATGGGCACTATACAGATGTTTTGAGGTCAACATACCCTCATTTTTGAAAATTGGGACCCTTGAGATACCCTGAATCCTAACCCTAAAAACATGACATGTTTGAATTATTAATAGAATTTGAAGATCATCTACTTGGTTTGTTGGTTTATAGTTTTACTTTGAGTTTTCCTAATATTTCTAATGATTTATTTTCATGTCTTAAAGTTACAAGTTTCATGGAGTATTTGATGATGGATTCATGTTATAAAACCCTGGCATAAACCCTTAATTCAAATTCAAATTTTGTGAGAGCATTTGGTGGGAACATTTTAAATATATATTTTGGACTTAAGACTAATCTTTATGTTAAGGCTTGGTCCACTTTTATTTTCCCCCTTGTTCCTTTTTATTTCTAATTGTGGTCTAATTTTATGTTAGCAGGGTCCCTTTTATTTTCTAGCATGGTCCCCTTATTATTAATTAGCTTAAAGTCTTAATGTTAAGGCCCCATTTATGTTTATTAACATGAACGAGACCTTAGCTTTAACCCTTTAACTAAAGTCTTTATTCATCCTAAGTTCTAACTTAAGTATCATGCATCTTAAAGGATCTGACAGCTCGTGCTTCCTCTTAGCATTTCAAATGGATGATGCAAATAAATCTCAACAAAACTAAGCACTTATTCCTTCAGACCAGTCACACTTGAGCACTCGGATCATGATCAACAGTTTTTGCTTCATCATAGACCAAAGATTGGATGGAGCAAGGACATCATTGTAAATTCAAAAGCCCCAGGAGCTTCACAGAGTTACCACATGGCACTCTCAAATTTGATACTTAAAATCAAAGGGTCCCATGCATTAAAAGGAACCAATGGTGTGTAAGGTCTTAGATCACAATCAGATGACCCTCATTTTATCATGATTTTAATCAAATAGAGTGAATTAATTCCAAGATCCCAGGAAGCATTATAGAGCTACTATGTGGCACTCTCACATTGGGATACAAGAATTTGATGAGCTTAAATTTGACATTCACGTAACCATCATTTGATGTTCATGAGGAAGTATTTGACATCCACACAACCATAAACTTTAAGCCCATCAAAACTAATAACTTTATGATCCTAAATTTGACATTCACATAGTCATCATTTGACGTCTACAAGGATGTATTTGATGTCCATGAGACCATCAAATTTAAGCTAGTGTATTATTTTGCTTAAGACCATGATACGCTCCAAAATGCTATTTAAAAGATCATGAATTGCATTTTAGTCTAATGGGACCCCTCAAAATATGTCCAAATACATAATATCTTTGAACTAAAAAATATTGAAATGATCTCATAGTCTAAAATATACGTAGAAATGAATTTAGTTTAAGTTTATATCCTAAGGTCCCCATTGCATTTGTTTGGATTCCATGAACCTTAGGATAGGGACCTATGCTAAGTCTTATTTTAAAAGGTTCTTTGTGACATAAAACTTATCCTAAATTCTTTTAACCAAATATTTTATTGTGATTATTAATATAATAACACCCTATGTCAAAATCTAGCATTTTAGTCCTTATATCACTTTGACCCCTTTGGGCATACTCTAAGAGCTTAACATAAGTATTTTGGTCCAAAGTAGGCATTGTGTTTATTAAATACAACGTAAACCTTCTCTTAAAGTATTTATTTTTGTCCTATTTTTTATAAATCCTTTAAAACTTAGCATAATAGGATTTAACCTAAGTTTTTTCATGTTTATTAATATAAAATAGACTTAGGTAAAAGCATTTTACCATAAGTTATTTTATAGATATGCACTGACTAAAGCTTGTGCATCTTGCAAGATCTGATGGCTTACACTTCATCATAAAGGATGATCCAATAGTGAAAAATCACTAATTACTTTTCAACAGAGCTCTAAGAGCCCATAGGCTTGATGCATGGTAAACATGCATTCAATGTGTGACTAACAAAGGTATTAGAGCTTAGAAGGCCCACAGAGGTGCCAAGAGGGATAACCACGAGGATCAGGACTAAAAGGGACCAATAATAATTAGGTACCTATATCATAATCAACATCCCATGCTAATTCATGATTTTAATCCAATAGGGCAAAGCCAAAGGATAGTTTTCAAAAAACAATGACTAGTGCTTCAAAGGCATTTATGAAAAATGCTACGAAAGGTTCAAAATGATGTCACATAAGTGCCATGTAAGTAGGAAATGATAAAAGAGGATATCTTATGTTCCTAAGAACACAAATGTATAAAGGTAATGGTCCAAATCAAATATAAAGCATGTATGAGTTGAACTCCAAATGAGCTACCTCCATTAAATCTTTGAAGCCCTGAACCTTACATAAAAGTGACCCTAAGCGAAACTAGTTGATTACATTAAATCTAAAAGAAGATTAATTATGATTTGAGCACAAAAAAATTATCACAGAGACCATTTACAATCCATTTATGAATAATTTATAAGTGTAGAAGCTATGGCAGCTCAAAGGTAGAAATTAAGAGATGAGATAGAGTTATATCTATCCATAGACACCGAAGGAAAGGTTTTCAAATATATTGAATTGGACACTGCAACCCTAAACAATGGAAACAATAATTAATATGAGCTCTTATAGACCATATAGGATATGAAAGTCATTACCAAGGAAGAACAAAGGATTGTCTTTGTTAGTAGGAGGCACTATGGCCTAGTTGTAGTTCAAATGGTTGGCTCCATCATGTTGTTGCTAAATTAGAGATACTCCATTTCATTGATATCCCAGCTCCCATTTTTATAGAATGTAGAATTGATAATGAATAGATTATTTATGAGGGTAGCTCCAAGTGAGTAGCATATATTTCCCCATTGGCCTTTGATAGGTAATATAAGCTCCCAAAACCCCATTTGGACCTACCCACAATCAAGGAATGGACAAGCAAGAATGACCTAGATACCATCCTCAGTCCATGGATGCTCCAAAGGAACCATGTATTCTAGGACTTTGAGGGAAGAATACAAATTGTCCATTTTATGGAGGGAATTAGGGTAATCATGACCTTGTTAAACAAAATATCTAGAGCCCCTACAACCATGTATGTCAATAAGAGTTGGGTGTCTTATGTCTACTTTATGGTAGAGAAAGAGCTCACTCATCCAATAGGGGATATGATTAGTATCCACCTAGGGAAACAATTTACTACCATCAAGAGGAAGACTAGCAAATAATTTTTCATGATGTCCTACCTATTGGACACTCTGCTAGCCTCCACCCAGATTCCTCACATCAAAAATTGGTCACCTAAGGGCAGATTCATAATTTCCCACCATTATTCGAAGTTATATATCTTCAAATATAGACATCACATGTGGTTCATTTGTGATTATGTCTATCCTAATTTGGTAAAAGCCATCATAGGGATTCTTATACCTAGGGTAAGCCCTCTAATCAAGAAAAATGTATAACTAATAAGAGATATCTAGCTTTACCCCTTAGGATACACATTAATTAGAATTGAGGGAATTCTGACCCAACCCTAAAGGTTACCTATCTATGTTCCCAATAAGCTAGTAGAGTAGTAAATTGCATCTCAACTCCTTCATGGTGTTGATGGAGTATGTAAAGAGAAAAGGAAAGGCCTCCTCCATCCCTTTTCTTTGATAATTGGAAGAATAGTTTTATAAGATTTAAAATAGGTTAACACCATGGCTAGGCATAGGCATTCCTTTGTATTTTAGTTGGATGACCTTAGGTATTTGGATCTTAATGATGTAGTGAGAAAGCATTTGAAGATAAAATAGCTTCCCAATCTAGTCTATGAGCATCAACTTGGTCTTTATGACACTCTCCACATCAAAGCCAATAATTTTGAATAAGTACTAGCCATATTCAAAAAACATAATATTAAACTCCAACATAGATTGACCAGTGATGAAAAACCACCTAGGACATATGGCAAATGCATCCTCTTCAATATCATTTTTTTCCTGGACCTTCCAAGCCACCTCAGGAATAACCCTAGATGGGGATACCATAACCCTAAGGACAAATTGTACAAGGCTTGGTAAGGAGAAGTTGGAGGAGAGACCTAGTGAGGGACCTTCACCCTTATCTCTCCTTTCAAGACCAGCATCTCCTATTAAACACTTGGATATGACAAACTTGGAGCTAGCTGAAATAGTGGAGGATTCCCTCAAGGTCCTAGTTGAATGATATGGATTTGAAGGAGAAGAAGAGTAGGCTAAAGAAATATATGCCCAAGTAGAGGAGGCTAAGTAGGAAGATAAAGGAAAGGAAGCTACCCTAGATCTAGTCCCAGTGGCCCAACCAAGGAAGAAGAAATCAGAATTGGAAATTATCCCTTTAGGACAAAAGATGCCAAAGTTGACTCTCACTCATCCCATAAGTGAGATCAACTTATTCAATGAGGAGTACCCCATTCATGGACCAATCATCCCTGATTGGTTCATTTATGAAAAGACGTAAAAGATCCCTTCCTTGTCTCACTCACAGGGTCTGACCCAATCTATCAGTGTTGATGTACATGAGGACATCAAGCCATGGATAAAGCCCTTGATGAAATACCAATAAGAGATAAGAATAGTAACCACTACATGGTTAGATGGTAAGAATATTGTTGCTCTAGGAGCATCAAGTAGTGCTCAAATGGAGGTCTTAGAACCTCTAAAACATACTAAATTTACTATTACTGTGTACTTTAATATAAATACAACTAGATTAGAGAGAATAACAACAAGAAAATTCATGGTGGGAATTGAAGAGTTAACATTCTAGAAGGTTGAACCCTTTATAGGTTTAACTCTAGTTAGAGGTCAATAGCCTAGTGAACTGTCCATCCATGAAGAAGATATTGAAATCTTATTTGAGGCTCACTCAGCTCAAGTCAGAGTTGGCATTAGAGGAATGAAATAGAGGATTCATAATTTGGAAAAGGAAAAGGAGAACTTAGAGACCCAAGTTATATTATCAATTCCTGAGGCTATAATAAATGTGTTTGAAGCATCCTTTTTTGATATGTTTGATTCCTTAAAATCAATGAAGATAAGGCAAAATGCATTGAGCCAATAAAATGAGGTAGCTAAAGGATTGATATCAGAATGGCAAGATGTAGAGGCCAAAATAAGGGATTTTATCAACATATTGATTAAGAATAGTATTCCTAAATTCAAAAATATTATCCTAGCCCACCTAAATGTTATATTGGGGATAGTGGTGAATAAGATCCAAAGTTTATTTGCTTAGTCAGTAGGCTTGGATGAACTCGTTAGGGATGATGAAGAATTGATTGCCTAGATTAATAAACTACTTGGCACCATGTTTTATAATCCTTCCAAGACTATAGCCATGGTAATTATTGATGATATAGAATATAAGCATAGAGTCACTTTCATGATGCAAGAAGTGAAAATCAAAAGCCAAGGTCAATCAGGGAGTGACAATAGTAGAATTTTGGGTATGATATTCACTACTAAAGAAAATATCATAGAATTTAGAAGCATCAAAGAAGTTATGGCAAGGGATGAAAGAGATTTTGAGGACTTGGCTAACCAAGAAGATGTCTGCCTCTTGAAGCCAGCTATAGATTTGGATCTTGTCAAGGAATAACATTAAAGAGATATGGAGCTTCTACAAGATCAATAGGGAGGTCCTTTGGCAATGGTCCCACTAATTAATTAATATTCCTTTTTTGTAAAAACATTTTAATATTTTAAATAGGAATATTCTTTTTATAAAGGCATATGCTCGTCTGTTAGCATATTTACCTCTAGGTTGGTTTAGTTTTGAAAAGCAAATGTATTCTAAAACTTTCTGAATAAGGACAGTTGCCATTATATTTTATATTTTGTATATTGTAATTGACTAGTATACTTCCTTATCTTTCTATAATAGGCATTAATATAATTTTTTAAAGGGAGAGATTTTTGAGCAAAATTTGTATACTTGGAGTAATTAGTATAGTCAAGGAATTCTACAAAGATTGTCCAAATTTGATGTGTCAATTGTTAATATAGCTTTCTCTCAATTATTGGTTATAAATCTTTAATTTGAGTAGTTTCTTTGAATTTTTAATTTGCATTCATGATATAGGATTGCCAATTTGTGCTTATGCTAAATCGGTTAAAGGATTTTGAATTTGATTTGTTTCATTTGTTTTGTATTTAGATGTGCTTATGTTATTTGAGTTTGGTAACAAATCTTTAAAGTAAAATCTAGTTCTTACTTTTATGAATTCATATTATCCTTAGAAATTTTCCTGGTATGTGGTGAGATTTGAGCTTATGATATTTTGCATCATATGTTGGTTAAATGTAAGTTCAGTTATAATTAAAACTTTGTCATCATATTTGAATCAAGGATTAGCAATCACACATTCTATTTTTTCCTTACCCTTCCCTTCTGCTTATTTTTAATTAGATCATTATAGCTTAGATTTCATTATAAATATCTATTTAGATTAACCTGTAGTTTAAGTTTTGATCATTATTCACTAACATTAGCATAGATACTTGCATTTCATAAAGGATTAGACCATGATGGCTCCCAACCATCAATTAATATAAATTTATGGGGACATATAAACATTGCTTTGTCCCTATTTTACCATAGGTAACATCAATTTACCACAACCTACTACTCATACTCTAAATTCTTAGAATTATAAAATGAGAAGTTTTATTAAACACTAAAGGACATATGTGGTACACATAAAGGCATCAACAGGTCTTTAATTAGTGCTAGAAGGAGGACCAATCTCCATGAATTATTTGGATCTTTGTTAATCTTAGTGTGTTTTAATCTAATACTAATTTTATCTTTGCATTTTTGTGCAATTCTTTGCTCATAATCATAAAGATCATTGATCTTTAACCCATCTTTGTGCTCCTTTAGATAAAGATCACAATTATTTGAGGTTTGATGCTTGTTTTTGGTAAAGGTAGCTTGAGACTTCAGAATCCATAGTATTTGAGGTTAGGATAGCTTATTTTGATCAAAGATAGGTATATATTTCATAGATTTAGGTTTATTTGATCTTAGAATTATAAAGATAGACCATATTTGCATAATTGGACATGTCTTTGAGCTATCTTAGTCAAAGGTGGATGTCTTTTACTATTTTTTACATAATATTTATAAAGTGAGCTTAATGTCAAGATTTAATCCTTGTTATATATAAATATTAACTTGATACATCATATTTCAAATAGAATATTTAATCTTCAAGCTAGAAATTCCAAGAATTTGAACAAGATCACATTCAAAAATAAGAGAGTTTTTGCTCGATGTTGAAGTCCATAAGACAAACAGGGAAGATAAAGGTAGAGATAGATGTTCCAAATATTTGCCAACCTCAACTCTTCAAGGTACCTTTACCTTCAACCTTTGTCTAGGTATGGATTGGTTGGGATATTCTTCAATCAACATACCAGGTGTGGTACATGATCTCTCACATAACCTTGAAAAGCATTTATCTACAATTAGTCTAACTGGTATTGTAACTACTGAAGAGCATATTAAATATTTTAAAGATACCTTGAGGTTGCTAAATGTTGTGCATGAGGATGAAACATGTATATTATTTCCCTTTACCATTAAATATGCTACTTATGAATGGTTTCTAAATTTTCCTGACAATTATATTACTAGTTGGGATGGTTTCACTAATGTTTTTATAGACTAGTTTGGTAAAATTGTTAATCCATGTGTCATATACCACCAGTTCACCACCATTAAGAGGGATGCAAGTAAGACTATAAGGTCCTTTAATGCCATATTTTATAAAATATATAGTAGGAACATATAACCTTATAAACCTGATGATGTTTTAGCTCTAGAAATATACAAGGATGCAGTAGATCCCATGACTTCAGTATTTTTAAAAAGGTCTATTCTAGTTATAACTTCATTATCTAGGGTTTATTCTGAAGCAGTGATCATCAATGATTAAATGTAGTCACAAGGATAAATGGCCTAATCTATCCCAAATATCAACCCACATATGCCCATTCTGAACATCTTCCCTAACAACCAAAGTAATCTAAGCTTGAACCAACTCCCAAATCTAAATAAATTACCCTTGAGTCATGTCCCTCCTAATCAGAGCTTAGTATTCTTGAGTCATCCTACTAATGGTTCAATGTAAATGATCAAAGAGATTTAGTACCATCTACTGGTACTAACAATAACCAAGTGCACAATTCTAAAACTCCCAACAATGAGAATGAGTCTATCTTGAAAATGGTCCAAAATTTAAGCAATGATTTCCTTTAGTTGTAGAAACAAGTAGGCAATACTAGAGAAAGCTCTGACAAGAAATTCTCATTCCAAAGGTTTAATAGGCCAAACAATAGGTTTTAGAATGATAGTTTTCATAATAATAAGAATAATGAACCATCTTCTAGCAATAAGACTATGGACATTAATCTTACTGACATTATTTTCCCTGATTATTATAGAGTGCATTATATAGCCAAGAATGGCAAGATTGATTACATTGAGTTTTCTAAGGCTTTTAAAGCTTTCCAAGAATATTTGGATACATTTTAAGTGTCCCCTAATAATAATAGTGGTGCAAGTACTTCAAGATCCAAATCATCTAATCAAGTCAACATGGTGGAGACATTTGATTTCCCTTTTCAAGAAGAGAATGAACCTGATGATGTCCCTACAGAGATCCAAGCCTTCCAAAAATTCTTGAAAAAGACTTATCCTTTAAATAATAGAGAGAAAAGGCATCCTTTGACTACCTTAATACCTCTAAATAATTTTGGAACTCCTCTAAACACTTTTGCAAGCAATGATCCAGAACCACCCAAAGGGAGTACCTCTAAACCTAATGTTGATGTTTCTAGTTCTCCATACAAGAGTGGTTATAACATGGTTGAGGATATGAATAAAATAAAAGCTAACATCACTTCTCATGAACTGACATAGATCACAGAACAAAGGGACCTTTTTTTGGAATCATTATCAAAGAAATCCAATAGACCACCCAAGGCTAACAATGCTAATGTAATTATGCACAAAGCTAAGGTAGAATCTCCTCCTTTCATGTTCATAGTTAGGATGTTTGGTAAGAATTTTCATAATTACTTATTAGATTTTGGATCATCCACCAATAGCATGCTAGTAGGTATTTACAAACAACTTTTCTTAACCCTTATTAAGTCTGATAGAGTTATAACTCAGTTAGACAAATCTAGAGACAAGGTGATTGGAGAAATTTTAAATGTTCATATGCAATTGGATTTTGAGCTTAGGTTGTAGTAGTTTATTGATATTCAAGTTGTTGATATTCTTGATATTTATGGGATCTTGTTAAGTAGGGAATGGACCAAAGCTCTGAATGGCTACATGTCCACAAATTTTTCACATTTATAGCTACCTTGGAAGGGAGTGCCGAACCAGATTAGGGTTGAAAGAGAGCCAAAGATGAAGCACATGATCACTGAATATAATGTTTTGAATGAAAAGGTCAACATACTTGACTAAAACTTTGGAGTTTTCACCCTAGAGACTGCAAAGGTATATGATCCCAAAAGTACTCATGTTATTCTTGGGCTATAGAAGCTACATTTTAATAGGGCTAGTTGTAAGGTTAGACCTAGGGTAGGTGTTATCCTTATTAATCCTACTAATAGGAAGTATCATGTATCCTATAGGCTTCAATTCCCTTTTACTAACAATCTTATTGAATATGAGGTCCCTATCATAGGTTTGTAATTTACTATAAAGAATAAGATCAAATAACTACTAGTCTATGAGGATTCAGAACTAGTATTCAATCAAGTGAGAAGCAAATATCAATGCAAACTCTCATACCTTAAGAGGTATAAGTTTAGGGTCTGGGACCTAATTGAGTCTTTTGATACTTTTAGCATTATCTCCATCCTTAGAGAGGAGAACCAAACTACTGATGAGTTGGTATCTATTATAGACAATCTCATGCCCAACCAAGACTCCCCCAAATTCAACATTGAGTTGATGCCTTATCCTTTAGTCCATGATAATATAAATCATTTACAAGTCTTTAGTGATGATCAACAGATCTTAGATTTCATGACTAATTCTAGATCATTTGAGGCTCACATCATTGATGAGACTAATGAAAATGCATTCTAATAAGGCAAGTTTGAGGGTAAAGTCATTCAATTGAATGATAATAAAATTCCCAAAGGCATGATTGCCTTAGAAAGGTTGTTTGATCAAGACAAACTAGTTGAGGTTCCCAAGATTCCTAAGGTGAGTGGGAAATACTACAATGCAATAAATATTAGCCCCCAAGATCAACCCCAACTAGTTAATACGGGAAATGCCTACACCAATATTGAGAATAAGAAGGCCAAAGAGTTGTTAACCAGTTATAAGGATGGCATAGCATGGTCTTATGATGACTTAAAGATATCTAATCCAAGGGTCATCACCCATAATATACCCCTTAATTAAAGTTGTAAGCCCTTTAAACAAAATAAAATACCTATGAATCCTATCCTATAACCAATTATCTTTAAAGAGGTCAAGATATTACTAGATGTTAGAATTGTGTTTCCCATCAAGCATTCTACCTAGGTGGCTAATTTGGTGTCAGTCATCAAGAAGAATGGTGAGATTAGGCTATCCATTAAATTTATAAATTTAAACAAAATCTCTAAAAAGGATAACTATCATCTTCCTTCTCTTTACCAAGTGATTCAAGTTATCTCAGGTTCAGCTATGATGTCTTCTTTTATGGCTTTTTATGTTACAAATAGGTGATGGTTGATAGGGAAGACATGATGAAAATAGCCTTCACAACAAAATAGGGAACCTTTGCTTTCAAAAGGATACCTTTTGAGCTAATCAATATAGTAACTAATTTTCAAAGGGCCATGGACGATGCCTTTCAAGGTTTGATAGGTAAGTGCATCATTATATATATGGATGATCTAACCATTTTTTCTAAAAATAGGGAAGATCACTTTATGCATTTACAATAAGTCTTTGAGAGATGCAAAAGGTATGAAATCTCCTTAAACCCCAAGAAAAGTATCTTTTGAGTTATTGAAGGAAAATTTTTGGGTCATGTCATAATTAAGGATGGGATCTCTATAGATCCTGAAAGAGTAGAGGCCATATCTAGAATAAAGCCTATAAATAGTAGAAAAGAGATAAAATCATTCTTTCATAAGATAAACTTTGTAATAAAGTTCATTTTTGACTTTGCAGAGATTATCAAGCAATTGAATGACATGCTAAAGAAGGATGCTAGGGTCTTATGGAATGAAGAATCTAGCAAGGCATTCAACGACATCAAAGAAGCAATTAGCCAAGCTCTAGTCATGATAAGTCTTAACTTTTCAAAAGACTTTTATCTCTATTATTTTGCATTTGACCATACTATGGCTATAGTTTTAAGTTAGAAGGTTGAGGGGTGTGATCGCCCAATAGCTTTCATGATTACTAAGTTTAAGAATGTTGAATTGAATTAATCATTGATTGATAAAAAAGCATATGCATTAGTTAAGGTAGTGAAGAAATTTAGGCACTATATCCTTAGGAATAAGGTGCATGTTATTCTACCTGACCCTACCAGAAAACTTATGTTGAGCCAGAATGAACTTGGGGAATGTAGAGGTAAATGGATGTTAGTTTTGTAGGAATATGACATAGAAATGAAAATGGAAAAACTAGTAAGGTGTCAAGGCTTGATCCAAATGATTGTTAATACCAGTCATAGGTTAAGTATTATGCTAGTTGATCAATAGAACTTTCAAGCTATTGAATGGTATAATTCCATTATTCATTTACTAATTAATGGTACCTATCATATAAGACTGATAAGGGAGTAAAATAGGGCTCTTAATCTCAAATCAGCCCCTTATCTAATCAAATATGGGGTCTTATATAGAAGTAAATTTGAAGGGGTCTACCTAATATGTGTCTCACAAGAATAAGCTACCCAAATCATGAGCACCTTACATGAAAAGCTGGGCAGTTGACATCCATCTAGGAGAACCGTACCCCATAATATTTTTAGAGTTGGTTATTATTGGCCAACTATTTTTAAGGATGCTCACAAGCATGTAAGGGAATGTCAATCATGCTAGATCTTTAGCATGAAAGAGCCAAAGGCAGTTTTGCTTTTACAACTAGTCATGATTTATAAACCCTTTACACAATGGGGGTTAGACTTTATTGGGGTGATCAACCCTAATTCATTTGAAGTTCATAAGTATGTCCTGACTACCATAAATTATTACATAAGGTGGACTAAAGTTATATCCACCAAACAAATCAGGACTGAGGAAGTGATCAACTTCTTGGAGGAGAATATTTATACAAGATTTGGAAATCTAATCTCTCTAGTGTGTGATAATGGATATGCATTTATATCCATGGAGATGACTAAATGGGCTTATGATAATGGAATTTCTATTAATTTTTTAGCCAACCATTATCTGCAAGGAAATGGATTCTCTTACTCTACAAACAAGAACTTAATGAAGGCAATCAAGAAGTTTATTGTAAACAAGCCCAAGACTTGGCACAAGCTCCTTAAGCATACACTATGGGTAGATAGCATAAGGATCAAGCATGCCTTAAAGGCATCACCATTTTTATTGGTTTATGGTCAATAACCTATCTTTCCCATCACTCTCAAGTTTCCAATGTATAAATTCATGCAAGAGTATAGGCTAGGAGCTTGCAAATTCAAGATTGCTAGAAATCATCCAGATGGAATATGCATGGGATGAAGCCTTTGTCAATTTTAGAAGGCATCAAACCATGATAAAGAGATGGTTTGATAAAATTTCAAAGGTAAAGGTATTCAAAAAAGGATACTTGGTCCTCCTTTTGGACAAAGATTTTGAACTAAAGGGGAAGCATGAAAAATTCAGACCCCTATGGATTGGCCCTTATCAAATAGCAGAGACACTTGGGAGAAATACATTCAAGTTGAGAGACCTTCAAGGATCAGAATTCACATTTCCCACCAATGGTAAATATCTCAAGCATTACTTTGTTGTTTCTCCACTAGGGGTTTTCATGGAATAAGCTTTGTAAGATGGTTAGACTTAGTGTAGTTAGGCTAGTTAGTTTCTTTCAGTTCTTTCCTTCCTATCCCATATTTATATATAAGCATGTATATATTTGTTTGCTTTCTTTTTATTTATTTTTTTGTTACTTTAAATTATGTGTTTGTTTCTTGTTGCTTAGTTCTTTATTTCCAATAAGTCCTTTTAGACAACCTTGAGCTCAAATTTTATTTAGCTTGCTTGAAATCCCAAAGATCAAGAGTGTGGGTATGAACCTAATACATATGCAGAACATGGCTCTAAAATGTAGGCCTAATGTTATAATTTAAAAAAATTGGTAAAGACTAATTGAAGAAGCCAACTATTCCATGAGAACTTAAACATTGTCTTGACCTAAAATTGGTTTTAAGAAGATTTGTACTTGTAGGGTGAAAGCTTAATCTATTGAAGCATAGTCATACTTGTAATTAATACACATCCTTTCCTGGGACAATGGTTTCATTCATAGGTGATTTTTTGAGGATAAAACACTTGAACAAATCCTTAAACCTAGCTACCCTAGTTCCCAACCTTGTTGAAATCATAAATAATCTAAAAAATGAAAAAAAAAGAATTCAATGCAAAATCAAAGGCTTTTAAGCATAGGTGATTCCAGTAATCTCCATTGAGGCTATGGATGCATAGATGGTAGTGGAATAAGGCCATGGGTGGAGCCAAATCCATCTCTATTGGGGAGATGGACACCTAGTTGGTGGTAGAGCAATGCCCAAACCATCCCTAAGCTAGAAGCATGGTTCTTAATGCATATCTAAATATGCTCCAAGTTAGTGTTAATGATTAAGGATATGAAACCTAGAAGTTATCTCTTGAATTATAGGGAAAATAGTAAGTGGAATCAAAGCACAGGCATAGCATGGCTATGTCTTAATGTTTGATCCCAATTTTTCAAGTACAAGGTTTGTTTCAGCCATAATATAATCTAGATAATGGTATTGATGGAGTGGAATGGATGACTTAGTTGTTTGTCTAAACCAGAGTCTCTAAATTCTAACATATTGTTATGTTTACCCCAAAAAATTTCATTTGTAGAGTCAACATACCCCCATTTTTGAAAATTAGGACCCTTGAGATACCTTGAAGCCTAACCCTAAAAACATGACATGTTTGAATCATTAGTAGAATTTGAAGATCATCCACTTGGTTTGTTTGTTTATATTTTTTCTTTAAGTTTGCCTAATATTGATAATGATTGATCTTCATGTTTTAAATTTTTAGGTTTCATGGAGTACTTGATGATGGATTCATTTTCTAAAACCCTGGCATAAACCCTTAGTTCAAATTCAAATTTGGTGGGAGCATTTGATGGGAACATTTTAAAAATATATTTTTCAACTTAAGCCTAATTTTTATGTTAAGGCTTGGTCCACTTTTATTTTCCCCTTTGTTATTTTTTATTTCTAAGCATGGTCTAATTTTATGCTAGCAGGGTCCCTTTTATTTTCTAGCATGGTCCGTTTTATTATTACTTACTTAGCCTAAAGTCTTAAAGTTAAGGCCTCATTCATGTTTATTAACTTGAATGAGACCTTAGCTTTAACCCTTTAACCTAAGTCTTCCTTCATCCAGAGTTCTAACTTAAGTATCATGTATATTATAGGATCTGATGACCCCAACTTCTTTATGTCCTTTCAAATGGATGATGTTGATGCAGTGGATTGCACCCGAGGTAGGATGTCTAGCTCCCGCCCTTCTACACACAATGGAAACTCCCCTCTCGCCTGTGGGACCAGTGAAGCTAGAGGGGAGAGTCTCTAGATAAGGGATAGCTCCCTCTGATGTATCCTTTAGGCCCTGGTTTCTCCTACTGCTAATAAAAAATGTAAAAAAGGGGTGGGTGGAAAAGGGAGAGAGAGATGTTAAAACAGAACCTAAGCCTAAAAAATGAAAATGTGATACACTAGAAAAGTTTGATCCACTCAGGCCTAAACATACACTTTTCACCAAGAAAAAGTGCCCATACACTTCATCTGATGTGGGAAAACTATCCTATGTCAGTGAGTCAGGGTTCCGTGGAGATACATGGAGGAAGGAACTATCAAAGGTGTTTTGAGACACACTTTGACAGCCTATTCACATGTGCCTATATTCCTGCTAGGGACACTTCTGGCAAACCTACAAAAGAGAAACTCACAATGCGCTAGACATGCTGGAATCAATCTGTGAGAAGCATAAAAGGAAATGACTTAATGCAAAATGAGAACATAGACATGTGCTTGAGTGCAAGTCCAGATGGAGGTAAAAATGCTAAGTCTTGATTGAAGGTAAAATCTGGTAGAGTTCTGCCTTACAAGCCCGAGAGATTTTTGGGCAGAGTTTTGCCTTAAGGTTGAGAGATTGGATTCTTCTCAAATGAGAATTTTTACAATATATAGAAAGAGGAAGAGAACTTGGTGCTTTCTAGAAAAGACTTTGGCGCTCTTTTTACAAACTGGCCCATGTGCGCTCTGAGCCTTGGGAAGAGGGAATCATTTGATTGTCGATTCCTACTTTGACTTTAACATCCCAACATTAATGAGAAAACATGGCCATGCCTCTTTTCTACAAATAGACTACTCCCTTAAAGCAATTTGTGTGGCTTGTCTGCTTATAAATGCAAACTGGAGGAAACAAGTTGCACCGCTTACTATTTACACCATTTGGTGACCATCTGGCAATAACTCACCTCCTCTTTGCCACTTGGATTGCTTTGTCTCTTTCTACACCTTGTCTTCTTCCTGCTTTGTCTCCTTTTGGCTCCTTCGGCCCTTGGGGGCTATCTTATGGTGGGTTGCTACATTCCCTAGGCTCTTTTCTAGTTGGCGCTCAGGTATTTTAAAAACAAATGACTATTTCATCATCTTAAATTTGATGTCTATGCACCTATCACTGCGTTTGAATACCCAACAACTAGTTTGTCATGTTTAAATTTGACGTCCTTAGGCCCGTCACCCTTGGACCTTCCTTCAGCTTTCTGCTTCAGCCTTTTTCCCTGCGGGCCTTTTCTGTGGGCTTATTTTCCATTGGGCTTTTTGCGTGGACTTTTTTTCTATGGACAAAAAGTATGCAAGAATGTTTGGCCGCTTTTCCTTCGAAACTTTCTTGGCTTTCTTCCCATGGCCTTGTGAATTCCTTCAGAATTTTTGTCTGAAGGAATTACTTTAGAAAAAAAGTCTAAAAGAATTCATTTAATGCTATAGTCCTTCTGCGCATTTTGAATTCCTTCGACTGCCTTCAAAGTGCCCTTTGGGTTTATTGAAATCGACCCTTCCAAAGGGTGCTTTTTCTGACTAAGTGCCCTCTACAAGGGCACTTGTCCTTTAGGAGAATCTCTTGACTTTTCACATTGAACCGCTCCTTTGAACTAATTGATTGAATCGGTTCAATGGTTCAAGTGGTCATTGAACCAAGGCGTTAAACCGAGCGTTGAACCAAGCTCATTGAACCAAGCATTGAACCAAGCTCATTGAACTATTCGAATTGAGTCGAGCCTTTGAACTATGCTGATGAACTTTGCATTGAACTTTGCCGATTGAACTAAGGTTTTGAACCAAAATGTTGAACCAAGGCATTGAACCAACGCATTAAACCAAGCTGATGAACTGATTGAGTGAACCGAGTGATTGAACCATCTGATTGAACTGAAGCATTGAACCAAAATGTTGAACCAACACATTGAACTAGGTTGATGAACCATTTGATTAAACCAAAGTGATGAACTTCATCGATTGAACCAAGTCTTTGAACTTTGTCGATGAATCGAGGCATTAAACCAAGCGCATTGAACCAAGGCATTAAACCAATTCAATGGTTCAATGGTTCAAAGATGCTAACTTTTTGGAAGATTATGTCATTAAACCACTCTTATAACCTTAATAAAAAGCATCTTTGAACCATTTGAGCTCTCTTTCCTTATGAATTTCTTCAGACAAGAGTTTGAATAATATTTGTAAAACCTTGCACTCTCTGAACTGGTTCTTCATCTACCAAAAGACTACACCTACAGAGTTCATAGAAGTCCCTGTGAAGTCTATAGAAAACCTGTAGAGTCCATAGAAACTTCACTGTTGAGTCCATAGAAAACCAAGCTCTACAGAGTCCATAGAAATGGACTTGTAGAGTCCATAGAAATTGCAAGACTCATGCAAAAATCAAAATTACTAGCTCAGAACAACATGAAAAAAGGGGGACCAATTTTTGGCCTGTTGGGCCAAAAATGGTCAACAAATTGGCGACTCCCAAAGGAAGCATGCCTGCTATGCTTAGAGACTAGTTGCCTTGAATTCCATTGGGCACAGAGTCAGATGTAGCTTTGAATAAAGATTAGCAACAGCCCCAAAAGATCCAAGAATCAAACATGAAGCTTTTACCCTAGACACAAGGGAAAACACACACAAGGCTAAAAACACTACTTGTGCAAACAACACTTAGGGAAAGTAGGAAAGAAAAGTGAAAACAAACTACTATGTACAACTAACCAGGTATATTTGCTTCCCTCTTGGATCAAAGGGAAAATTCCTTAAGTTCCCTCCCTAGCTAGGAAACTTATGGTGCCAGACAAGTGGCTAAATGAAATGGAGAGTTGGTGACCTACTCCTCTTGCCTGCCACCTTGATCAGCTCGTATCTGAGTGGATCAAAATTGAACATGCCTCCAACATACATGTATTCTTCTTGTTCCTAGAGGCTTGTTGAATGTCGGTCCTTCATGCTGGTGTATCTCATCAAGAAACCAATCAATGTTGGCTTATTACCATAAGCCCCTTGATATGCATCATTGATTGGCTTGTTCTTTCTACCTCATGCTCAGATTCCATGGTATGATCATCCTCCTTGATGACTTCAAATAAAGTATCTTCAGATTCACCAACCTCTTGAAGGGATAAATTTGAAAGCCTACAGCCCCTTTGCATACTTATTTGAGTCCTAATGCTACCTTCTCCACTCTTATCCAGCTCATAGCCTCCTTGAAGAATAGTGTATGTAACCTACCCCAATGACTTCAAATAAATTATTCAAAAATGATCAAGAAAGTATCCATGCCCCTCCATGACGTCTTGAAATATGAGAAAAGGGGCAGAAATCACTTCTTCCTCATCAGAGATAGAGGCAAAAGCTTGTGACTTGTCTTCTTGTTCACCAAAGGGGGGACCTATGGTGATCTCCTCCTCATCTACACTCATGAAGTCTCCCTAATCAGTCATAAACTGAGCATATTCCTCTTCACTTGCTTCCTTCAAGATAGGTTCCTCATCGAGAAGGGGTGAAGTAGAAGGCTGACAGATGAACTCATGTGGAAGAGGAGGCAGTCCCTGAGCTAGAATCAAATGATTCTCCTCTTTCCATTTGGTCAGAAATTCATCTATATCAGGCATGGCCTGATAGCTCTCCTAGAGGTGTGTGGGTGGAGTGTGTTCAGACATGGAATCTACTACTTGGTCTAAACATCCATCACACGATGGCTGAGGAAACTTGCTCTAGACTCCAACTCTACAATCTGCCTGTCTATATCTTCTTGGAAGAGCCTTTCTTGGAGGTCACAATCATCATCGAGAGTAGGATTAGCCTCATCTTCTTCAAGGTTTTGAGCAAAACCTTTCTCCTCATCTTCCTTTCTACCCCATGATTATACTATTTAATTCCAACTCATGACCTTGGGATTGGAAACTTGCTCCTATGAACAGGCAGCAACTTTATCCTCTTCAAGGTCCCGAGCTGGTTCATGATGTTCCTTCTTCCAGCTTGGAATTTGGAGATCGTGTTGAAAGACTTGAGGAGGTTGGGGGAGATTTGGGAGGGTCTGCTCATGTACAAGATGAGTTGTTTGAAAAGAGGCATGCTGGAAAGCTAAGCACATAGGATTAAGGGTAGGATTGATTGATGCATTAGATGAGCCAGAATGAGCAAGTGCCATCTGATAGAAAGGATTTGGCACACAAGAGGGGGCTTTCTTTAGAATAGGAGGGGGTAGACCTTGGGCCAAAATCACTTGATTTTCATCCCTCCACTTTACCAACACTTCATCAATATTTAAATTATCTTGTGGATTGGTGGAAGGGGTATCTTTTGGCATCAGCTCCTATACAAGGTCTAAAAGCTCCATCTCTCTTTATCTAAGCAATCTCATCTTAGCCTCTAATTCCTCAATCTGCTTAGCTAGATTATCCTAATTTTGTCTCTCTCGGGGCTCATAGGAATCATCATAGAGATGGGGAGTGCATGAAGGTTGCCATGAAATACAAGAAGCTTTTTGAGGAAGGGTGGGAGGGACTCAAAAAAGGACTAACCTCATTCTATACCTCACACTCTTGAGCAATGTCTTTCTCCTCCTTATTGTTCCATGACTCAACCACTTTATTCCAACTCAAGACATTCGGAGTGGGAATCTCCTTTTGGGGTGATGGGGCCACAATGTGAGAGGGTAGTGAGGGTTTGGATTCCACTTCCCTTACTACCAAAATAGACTACTGCATTTGAATATTTGCCAATTCAATCTGTTTATCAAGATTAGCCTTAAACTTGAGATTTACTATTTCGTAACTCTCCTCAGCGTGATTGGGGAAAGGACTTTGACAGGCTTGACTTGGCTCATAAGTAGGGGTTGTGTATGACTGATATGATACTTGGGGTAGTGAGTATGCAGGTTGATAGACTTGGTAAGGCTACCTCTCATGAATACTTAGTTTCTCTTCCAAAGATGCAATGAAACCACTCACATCCAGCATCTCACTTGTAAGCCTTTGCCAATTGGCTCTTTCAATAGGAGCCCATTCACTCTTAACCTGATCTAGTGCATTTCTCACTTGATGGACGACATGATCAGGGATTTCCTGGCCACATTCCCTTCTGGTGTCAAGCTCTACTACATACTTTTTGTATCCCAATAGTGCTTGTTTGAAAGTGGAAATGGGTTGATTGGAAAAGAGACTAGGTTGAGTAGGAGAAATGACACATTGAGAAGACTGGGCATAAGGCTGATATAGCTCATGATAGGGTTGAGACTGGTCATATTAGACTTGATAAGGATTAACATGAGGCTAGTAAGGATCATAGCCAGGTTGGCTAAGGAAAATAGGGTCCATGGCTCTGAACGATGGAATTATGCATACCAAAAAAAATTATTTTTTGATGGCACCAGAACTGCTTAACCAGTTGATTCAACTCAGAGTCGCCATTGGTGTTGATGCAAAAGCCTCCAAAGGCTAGTTGGTTGAAGAAAACACAAAAATTTCTTCAACTCTTTGGATGCAACTTGTCTTGGTTAGTCCCACCAAGTGTGCCAAAAATTGTTGACACAGTGGATTGCACCTGAGGCAGGATGCCTAGATCCCGCCCTTCTACACGCAACAATGGAAACTCCCCTCTCGCTTGTGGGACCAGAAAGGTTGGAAGGGAGGGTCTCTAGATAAAGTCTAGCTCCCTTTGATGTATCCTTTATGCCCTAGTTTCTCTTACTGCTAACAAAAAAATGTAAAAGGGGGGGTTGAAAAGGGAGAGAGAGATGTTAAAAATAGAACCTACGCCTAAAAAATGAAAAGGTGATACACTAAAAAAGTTTGATCCACTCAGGCCCAAACATACACTTTTCACCAAGAAGAAGCACCCATACACTTCATCTAATGTGGGAAAACTCTCCTATGTCAGTGAGTCAGGGGTCCATGGAGATACAGGGAGGAAGGAACTATCAAAGGTGTTTTGAGACACACTTTGACAGCCTATTCACATGCACCTATATTCCTGCTAGGGACACTTCTGGCAAACCTGCAAAAGAGAAAATCACAATGCACTAGACATGCTAGAATCAATCTGTGAGAATCATAAAAGGAAATGACTTAATGCAAAAGGAGAACATAGACATGTGCTTGAGTGCAAGTCTAGATGGAGGTAAAAATGCTAAGTCTTGATTGAAGGTAAAATCTGGTAGAGTTCTGCCTTACAAGCCTGAGAGATTTTTGGGCAAAGTTTTGCCTTAAGGTTGAGAGATTGGATTCTTCTCAAATGAGAATTTTTACAATATATAGAAAGAGGAAGAGAACTTGGCACTTTCTAGGAAAGACTTTGGCACTCTTTTTGCAAGCTGGCCCATGTGCGCTCTGAGCCTTGGGAAGAGGGAGTCGTTTGATTGTTAGTTCTTGCTTTGACTTTGGCATCCCAATATTAATGAGAAAACATGGATGTGCCTCTTTTTTATGAATAGACTACTCCCTTTAAGGCATTTGCATGGCTTGTCTACTTATAAATGCAAACTAGAGGAAACAAGCCATGCCGCTTACTATTTGCACCATTTGGTGACCATCTGGCAATAACTCGCCTCCTCTTTGCCACTTGGACTACTTTGTCTCTTTTTGCACCTTGTCTTCTTCCTACTTTGTCTCCTTCTAGCTCCTTCAGCCCTTAGGGGCTATCTTCTAGTGGGTCGTTGTGTTCCTTGGGCTCTTTTCTGGTTAGCGCTTAGGCATTTTAAAAACAAACAGCTATTTCACCATCTTAAATTTGACATCTGCACACCCGTCACTGCATTTGAATACCCAACAGCTAGTTTGTCATGTTTAACTTGACGTCCTCAAGCCTATCACCCTTGGACCTTACTTCAGCTTTCTGCTTCAGCCTTTTTCCTTGTGAGCCTTTTTTGCAGGCTTATTTTCCATCAGGCTTTTTACGCAGACTTTTTTTTGTAGACAAAAAGTCTGCAAGAATGTTCAGCTACTTTACCTTTGGAAATTTCTCATTTTTATTCCCACAGCCTTCCGAATTCCTTTTGAATTTTTGTCTGAAGGAATTCCTTTAAACAAAAAGTTTGAAAGAATTCATTTAATGCCTTAGTCCTTTTGTGTGTTTTGAATTCCTTTGGCTGCCTTCAAAGTGCCCTTCGCATTTATTGAAATTGACCCTTCTGAAGGGTGATTTTGCTGACCAAGTGCCCTCCATAAAGGCACTTGTCCTTTGGGAGGCTCTCTTGAATTTTCATATTGAACCACTCCTTTGAACCAATTGATTGAACTAGTTCAATGGTTCAAGTGGTCATTGAACCAAGGCATTAAACCGAGTGTTGAACCAAGCTCATTAAATCGAGCGTTGAACCAAGCTTGTTGAACTATTTGAATTGAGCTGAGCCTTTGAACTTTTTTGATGAAATTTGTGTTGAACTTTGTCGATTGAACCAAGGCTTTGAACTTTGTTGATGAACTGAGGCATTGAACCAAGCGCATTGAACCGGTTCAATGGTTCAACGGTTCAAAGATGCTAATTTTGGAAAGATTATGTCATTAAACCACTCTTCCAACCTTAATAAAAAGCATCTTTGAACCATTTGAGCTCTCTTTCCTTATGAATTTCTTCAGACAAGATTCTGAAGAAGCTTTGTAAAACCTTGCACTCTCTGAACTAGTTCATCATCTGCCAAAAGACTACACCTACAGAGTTCATAGAAGTCCTTATTAAGTCTATAGAAAACCTGAAGAGTCCGTAGAAACTTCACTACTGAGTCCATAGAAAACCAAGCTCTGTAGAGTCTGTAGAAATGGACCTGCAGAGTCCGTAGAAATCCTGCAAAGTTTGTAGAAATTGCAAGACTCGTGTAAAAATCAAAAGTACTGGCTTTGAACAGCATGAAAAAAGGGGGGAACGATTTTTGGCCTGTTGGGCCAAAAATGGTCAATAGATGATGTGAATAAATATCAAAAAAATTGAGCACTTAGTCCTTTAGACCAATCGTGTTCGATCAGTCAAATCATAATCAATAGTTATCACTTCATTATGGACTAAAGATTAGACGTCGTGAGGACATCATTAAAAATTCAAAATCCCCAAGAGCTCTATGAAGTCACCATGTGGCACTCTCACATTCAAGACTTAAAAGCAAAGGGTCCCACACATTAAAAGGAACCAGTGGTGTGCAAGGTCTCAGATCATGATCTGATGGCCCTTATTTTGTCATGAGTTTTAATCAAACAAAGTGCATTGAGTTTGAGATCTTGGGAAGCCCCATAGGGCCACCAAGTGTCACTCTCACATTAGGACATAGAAATTTGAAGAGCTTAAATTTGACGTTCATGTGATCATCATTTGATGTCTACACAACCATCAACTTTAAGCCCATCAAAACTAAGAAATTCACTAGCCTAAATTTGACATTCGCATGACCATAATTTGAGATCAGATTTGTGCCAATGGGATCCATTAGATTGAGACTTGGAATTTAAAGTGGCAAGATGTCTATCAAGATAAGCCAGTCTTTCTTAAAATGTATTGCTAAAATTTTTAAAATGAGAATAAAGATATGAAAGATTATTAACTTTTAAAGATAATTTATTAGATAGTGTGAAAATAGTGTCAACCTAGGAAATAAGTGTATCAAGGGTTCTACTTACATGAGAATAATGGTTTATGATAATAGTAACTCTATTTTTAAGAGAATTAATAATTTTTTCAACAACAATAGTCCTCTCATGGACAACATCAAAAAAAAATTAATATCACTGATACCCATATGGATTGCAAACATTTTATTATCTAAAATATTATGACTCCATTATTGAGATTATCAATCTATGTTCTAAAAGCAATGACCTTTTTATCAACATGGGCATGGACATAAATAAATTTACCATTAGCTTAGTTTGAATGGTTATTAATTATTTTTCTAGTTATTCAAAATCTATAGGATGGTCAACTAGCTTATAGAGTTTATGAGTTTCTTGTTCCATCCATATAGATTGCTAGTTAATTTGTTGAGTAACTAGTATTTGTTTACCTTTATTGGCTTCAAAGATAGGATAAAAATCTACAAAGGATTCTAGATCAGTTGAATGAGGCACAAACTCAACTTTACTTTATGTCATCACTCTTGTCTTATTATTCTTGGTGTGGTTATGGAAATGTAGATGAGGTAGATTAAATGGATTAGGCTTATATAGATGTAGAGGATCTATAGGATTATGCCAACAATAATTTTCTAGTTTCTTGGGATGAATAACCATAACATGTAGCTCTTCATTCAATAAATTTATCTTAACAATAAAAAGAAACTAGGGAATAATTTGTGGTGACTTAATCTTTAGATTGACAAAGATAGAAATATTTTATCTGGGTTCAGATTTAATAACTTTATGGTTTTGTTTAGTGTTAAAATGGGTTGAATTGGAATAATATAATAGAGGTTGTTTAGGCTTTGAATTTTTTTTAAATTGAAAAACACACTTTTATTGATTAAAAAAACTATAGTACAATATTAGTCATATAAAAAAAGACAGGTGGAGAAGTCACACCTCAAAAGCCAAGCCACATCGGGCGAAATAGAGCAAAAGGCTAGCAAGATAAAAAAAAATGAAATAAAATCAAGAAAAACCAAATCCATATCCAAAATATGAACTTTTGTACCCTTTATTTATAACCTCATCCCAACATGTTGGATTCATAACCTCCATCAAACTAGCAATAACCAACAGAGTTGCAAAACTATCATGAGATTAAAACAAGGGTTGGTCCTTATTAGATTTAGAAGTTTTGGATTCATGTGATCTATTGATATTGCTCCCTAAAGCATTATCTATAAATGTTATTTGGAAAGAAGAATATACCATAATTGGATCTAAAACTTCTTTCTTCCCTATGCCATCTGAATATTTCTTTATGACTTTAGTTGGAAAAGTGTGCTCATATGACTACCAACCTTTAAGATGAGAATGTTGATACTTTTGCTTTTTTGGCTTCCCTTTAGGCAAACAAGCCCCTTGGAAATGGCCAATTTAATGGAAAAAATGGCATCTAAAGGTAGTATTTTCATAATCCAAGGTTTGGATCCAATGGGAATTATCATGTTTTAGCTGGATTTAATCTAGAAGACCTTTGCTAAGGTCAAACTCCATACCAATACAAGCATAGCTAAACAATCCTTACTTAGATGACTCCCTTATTTAGATTCAAAATGATATTAGTAGGAGAATACTTAGCACTTTTATTAGACAAAGGAATAAATTTGGTATCAACCATAGGTTCATCAATTTTATCTCTAATGAGTTTGATTTTATGGTATGATTCAATATTTTCTAATTGAAGAGTTTTTCCTAGTCTAATCTTGGCTATCTCAATCTTAGGAACAGGGATTTCAGAGACATCTATTACATAAATATTGGGCATAAAAACTTTAGGACTATTGAGATCAGATTTGTGCCAATGGAATCCATTAGATTGAGACTTGAAATTTAAAGTGGAAAGATTTCTATCAAGATAGGCCATTCTTTCTTAAAATGTATTGTTAACATTTTTAAAATGAGAAAAAAGATATGAAAGATTATCAACTTTTAAATATAGTTTATTAGACAATGTGGAAATAGTGTCAACCTAGGAGACAAGTGTATCAAGGGTTGTACTTACATAGGAAGAATGGTTTATGAAAATAGTAACTCCATTTTTAATAGAATCGATAATTTTTTCAACATCAATAATTTTCTCATGGATCACATAGAAAAATAATTAATATCATTAATACTAGTATGGATTGTAGACATTTCACTATCTAAAATATTATTGGATCCACTAATGAGATTATCGATCTATGTTCCAAGAGCAATGACCTTTTTATCGACATGGGCATGGACCTCAACAAATTTACCATTAGCTTATTTTAAATAGTTGTTATTTATTTGTCTAGTTTTTCAAAATTTGTATGAAGGTTAACTAACTTATGGAGTTTATGAGTTTCTTGTTCCATCCATCTATATTGATAGTTTAGTTGTTGAGTAATTAGTATTTGCTTATCTTTCTTGGCTTCAAATACAAGATAAACATCTATAGAGGATTCTAGATCAATCAAATGAGGCACAAACTCAACTTTACTTTATGTCATCATACTTGTCTTATGATTCTTAGTGTGGTTATGGGAATGTAGATTAGGTAGATTAAATGTATTAGGCTTAAATAGATGCAGAGAATCTATAAGACTATGCCAATAATAATTTTCTAGTTTATTGGGAGGAATAACCATAACATGCAACTCTTTATTGAATGAATGTATCTTATGAATAATAAGAAACTAGGGAATAATTTGTGGTGACTCAATCTTTGGATTGACAAAGATAGAAATATTTTATCTAGGTTTGGATTTAATAACTTTATGGTTTTTTTTAGTGTTAGAATGGATTGAATTGGAATAGGACAATAGAGGTTGTTTAGGCTCAGGAATTTTTTTGGATTGAAGAGCACACTTTTATTGATAAAAAAAACTATAGTACAATGTTAGTCATATAAAAAAATATGGTGGAGAAATCACACCCTAAAAGCCAGGCCACACTAGGAGAAACAAGCCAAAAGGCCAACAAGAGAAAAAATAAAATAAAATTTAGAATAACTAAAGCCATATCCAAAATATGACATTTTTAACCCTTTTTCTTTGTAATCTCAGCCCAGCACATTGGATATATAACCTCCATCAGACTAGCAATAACTAATAGAGATGCAAGACTATACTAAGGTTCAAACAGGGGTCGGTCCTTATTAGATTTAAAATTTTCAGATTCATGTGATCTATTGATATTGTTGACTAAAGCATTATCTACAAATGTCATTTGGCAAGAAGAATTTTCCATAATTATATCTAAACCTTCTTTCTTCCTTGTGCCATCTAAATATTATTTTGTGACCTTGGTTGGGAAAGTGTAATCATATAAATACCAACCTTTAGGATGAGAATGATTATACTTTTTCTTTCTTGGATTCATTTCATATGGATAAGCCCCCTAGAGATGGCTAATTTGATGGCATAAACAATAACTAGAGGTAATATTTTCATAATCCGAGGTTTTGAGCCAATGGGAATTATCATGTTTCAACTGGATTCAATATGGAATAACTTTACTAAGGTCAACCTCCACACAAATATGAACATAGGTAAACAATATTTTCTTAGACCACTCTATATCCAACTTGATGAAACTTCCAAGTGTATTACCGATAGCTTTACATACTAAGAGGTGATAAAAGGGAAGATGGAGATTAGGAAGCTAAACCTAAATCAACATTTTGGATACCACCATTATTGATGGATTAAATTCAAAAAACTAGGGAGTAACAAAGATCCCAACTCTTCCCCAAAACTAAGTACCCTCCTTAAAAACTCTCCAACAATCCTCAAGCTCATAAAATTGGACTCTAAAAAACCCTTTAGCACATAAATGGATCACACGGTCTTTGGTCCAGGTAGAATCAACCCATTGATGCAACTCCTCTGAATGAGGCCAAAATACATTAAACCTAAAAATAACTATTTAATCTATAAAATAATAAAATAACTCAATTACCTAATAAAAATTAAACTCCATTGTAGGTACTTCATTCAATTTTTCCACAATGTACAGAATGGGAAACACTAAGGGTGAATCTAAAGGGACTTTAGGGAAAAAAACATAACTGTAATAAATACCTTGATCCCCCTTAGGGTGAGTCACATCCATAAAAGACCCTTATTTCCTAGTATCATGTGTTGAAAAACCCCTTGGCATCATAATTATGTTGGCCTTGTCTGATGACTGTGTTGGAGTGGTGTTGTCTACATAACAACAATCTATCACCATCGTTACCTAACCGTAACACTCTCTTTTTTTTCCTTCTATCATCCACTCTGAATCCATTCACTTTACTAGATTTGTATTTCTTTTATTGGTGGTGATGGTAAGGATTTGGTCATTTTGTGTAGGCTGTATATAAAAAATGGGTGGGATAAGGATATTGAGAAATAAGGGGCTTAAGTAAAGTTGATTTTTTCTTAATTTGGTAAAGATCACCTTGTATCATATACTGAATCGATGAATGATTTTGGATCAATTCATTATCAAGTTATATATGTATTCCTACTACTAATAGGTAATAAAATCCTTATGGAAAATAGGTTCTAGAAAACTTTTGGTAGCCGACAATAAAGTTGACATAGCAAAAAATCATTTAAACAACCCACTAAGGCATAGGTATCTCCCTCAATCATATTTAAATTTTTCATTTAAACATAAATAACTCAATAATTCAATAAATTTGGATCATCTAAAGATAGAGAATCCTCGATGATCATGATAAATTCCTTCAATGTTAAGTGTTCCTAAAATATGGGTAACAATTACATTTTTCCAAACTTTATGACATATAGTAAGAAGAGTGAATAAATATTATTCACACATGGCATGGTCAAAGTGTAGGTAGATAAAAATATCTATTTTAGACTAATGAACAACTATATAACCAAAAAAAATTGTTGAATCTATATCATTTTTAGACATCAATAGGACTAACATTGGTTGGACACCTTCACTAGAGATAACTAGATTTACTTATATTTTGTGAATAGACCACATTATTTAATTCTATAATTCACCATGATTTTAAAATTCATGTTTACTAACTTTAGTAAAATTTATCTCTCCTTTAGAATTAATTATAACTTGTTTCCAAAAAATCATGTCATGAATATTAGAGATAGAACCAGATCTTGCTACACATTTTAGAGTCCCCATGGTGTGATGATACTTGATACAAAAATCATGTCTTTTACATTAATTTATTAGATTGAATTACTTCACCTCCCTTGGAATTATTTTGATCCTTCTTACCACTTCAACAACATGGTTCTAATATCATTGTTAGGGTTAAAGAAAACAACTAAAAACTTATCTCAAAAGTCCCATACCAACTAATTTAAGTAGACTTAATTCTTAAGCTCGAAATAATATTCCTCATTCTCATTGAAGGTGATGTAGTGGGTGATGGTGATTATGAGGTTTTCACAAAATAACACTTGGTCTATTCTTGAAACTTTCAAATTGGATTGTTTGATTTACTTTTGAAGGAGTCTTATGAGTGATCTTAATTGGAGATTTACTTAATTTATATGTAATTATATAAACTTTAATGAAAAATAAATATATATTATATAAATATTTAAATTAATACTAATTCTATATATTAAATTAATTGACTCAAAAAATATTTAACTTTTAATTATTCATTTAATCTTTATTCATTTCCTTCAACTCTTCAATGGTTACATGCCCTAGATTTGTACTCATCTTATTTATCACCTTGAGCTTCACCAACTACTTTAACTTCATCTTTGTCAACTTGATCATCTTCATCTTCATCTTCCTTAACTTGATTATTATCATATCCAAGTTGATCAATATTTAAAAGATCTTGTTTAGGTTATTACTTATTGAAGTCATCTTTATCATTTATTTTAACAACATTACTCCTTATAAATTAAAATCATAGTACATCATTATTATCATAAAAAAATCATCCTTACCTCATAATGCAAGACAAATTACAAATTATTTTTCTTCTCAAGATCAGGATAGAAGAAGACTTACATAAACATAATCATAGTAAAGGATATAAATATACCATAGGAATTATAAGAAAATTCAAAAAAATGTAATTATAATTAATACCTTATCACAATGTTGAGGAAGTAGTTGAGGCTCTTTCCCCTCAAGTAGTGGTCCATTAAAATCAATTGAATAAAGACCACTATCAATGTTCATTTTAGAAAACATGTTATCAATAGAATTGTACTATGTAAAGTTAAATATAACTTGAAAACTTATATAATAGATTTTTATTATCTCTCATATCTTACCAACATAATCTAATTTCCCTTGGACCAAATTCCTACAAATTGTACTTGCTCTGTTGGCATGTTCAAAAGGAATTACAACTCCAGACAAACAATTGACACTTATTTTGTCAATTTTTTCCAAATGAAAATATTTTCTCTTAAACCACATTTGGTAATGCTTACTCACTTATATTATGTCATATAATTTATGAAAGTGTCATTATAATCATAAAATTTTAAAAAACTTATATACAAATATTTTCCCAACTTACCAAATCTTCACATCCTTGCACAATGTTCAATGCTTCTTTTATTACACTCCTTGAATTCTTATCATGAACAACAGGATGCTTTCTCCATGTATTATATAGTTCAAGTGGTAGTTATTTTTGTTCACGTTATCTTCTCCATTTAATCCTTTGAATTTCATGGCTAGCCTTCTCTTCTTTATATTTTTTAAGCCACACAACTATTTTTGAAGTATTTAATATTATAAAAATATTTATGGCATACTTCTCATTGATACTTGATAATCAAACATGTAAATAATGAAATGAGTTATTATAAATTCATGTTGATCATATATGTTATAATGTTTTTCTGAATATAAATACACACCAAGATTCATTTGTTTCCATTTTCCAAGAAGGTTTTCCTTCCAATTTATGTTTTCCATAGTCAACATTCTAAATGCATGGTATGTTTAGAAATTTCTCTCCAAGGTATTCTAACATATATAAGAAAATATCCTAGATTATGTATCCTTTAGTTATTGGTCCTTCTAGATGTAGTAATTGGTTTATAAATCTTTTTAAGGTTTTGATATACCTCTCTTTCTAAAACATATGTTGCATGTTTACTACACCTGCCTTCTCAATATCATCAACCAAATGCACTAATAGATGGATTTGAGTCCATGAAAGAGGTAGGAAGTTATTTTTCCAATTTTCAAACTATGTCAACATTATTGATTTTCTCCTACTCAATCCTTGATTTAGATATCTCTTTCGAAGATAATGACTTACTTTTAAAAAATGTTAGGAATGCAAGTTACTTTAATATTTATTACAATGTTTGTTGAATGGAAAATTTAAATTACCTAAAAAAATTACAAATTTGATATAATGTCATTAGTATATAATGTAGATATTATGAAATAGGCATCTTAATGCTAAGGGGAATATAAGTTGCATAAATAAAAATTTCAAATGCAAAGTTAATAAATTACATCTTTAATCTAAGGCCAAAAACATGTGAATTAATATTGTTATTTTTACCTTTAAAATGTTGTTACAATCATGTATCTTTAGGCTTATTATGTGTCCATCAATGATGAATACATAATTCATAGAATACCATAACCATTTAGAGTGTGAATGTCTCACATGGTTTTTGTCTCGATGGCTTTCAAATATATTCTTGAACTTGGTATCTCTATCTTTGCTATAGATGTGATTCCATATAGAAACTACCATACTATTAAATATGTGGGTTGGATCAAAAATATCTCTTACTAATAATTTATATGAATATGGGAGATTGTATAAAATAGATCCTTTTTTAAATCATGCTGACATTTCAACCTTTTCATTATTTATTGACAACCATAACCAATCTCTCCACCAATATTGAATAATTTCAATATTTAATGTTTTGCATGCTTCCACAAAGACTTTGTACCAATGCCCTGGTGAAATAACCTTTGGTAGTCCTCTATTATCATGTTTTCCATAAAAATTAATTTTATTTTTAACATGATATTCATGGTCCATGGTCAAGATCCTATGATGTCCTTCATAAAAAACTTTTTGAGATGTTTTGACGATCTTCCACATAACTAGTCACCACACCTTAGACATACATACTTTCCCTTAGTTAAAATAAATATATATAGAAATAATTTATTAAAAATTATTTTAGTGGTTTAAGGATTTATGTGACCCTAATAACATAAAATTATTGAATATTTCAAATTTAATTAAATGTATAATTCCTAAACAAATTTGATTACAACGAGCTAAATATAGTAACTTGAGATTTATGGAAAATACTAAAATAATGATGTACTTAGATTATTTTGTGTCAATGGAGGTATATGACATTGATATAGTTATCTCTAATGAACTAAAATAGGCTTGTGACTGCTAAAATCTATAAATAAAGAGTCACTACATGCCTAGACAGGTCTACGCTCCTTGAACACCTATGTAGTATAATGTTATCTAATATGTTATGTAACTATACACTGAATGTTTTTCAATATGTGATTGTGTCACCCATTACTCTTATGTATGATAATGATTACTATATGTTTTTATGTCTTTGAATCAACATAAATTTCCATGTTTGCCTTCTCTTTTATTCAAACCCTAATCGTGCACCATAGATAACTCTAAAACTATGACAAACGATAACCCCTAGCCACCTCCTTGTGACTAAGAGTTGCCTTTGTATCCAATACTCTAAATAGGGAAGTCAAACCAAATGTAGTTCTCCCACTTAATTGAGTGTGTATAATCCTTTGTAATACTAATATGTTGTGAAATCTTGTTTATGGGTTTCAAAACTTGATAACATATGAATTGATCTTGAAAATGGTATTTATACTTAGCTTAGGGATTTTATCCATTGAGGGGTGATTTCAAGTGATAGCTTGATATGTGATAGGTAAAATATAGATAGATAAATTTTTGGGATTTTTTTGATTATATAACTGACTCTTTGGGCATTTGCTCATAAATTACCATGTAAAACATGTGGGTTGATTCATATGAGCAATTTGAATTTTAAAAACTAGACATTTAAAGGTGTGGGGTCAAGTCCAAGGTGTAGAACTATCTAGTAAAAAATAAAATTGACAAGAGGCCAAGAGATCATTTGAGAATGATATTAATTTATTTGGGCATAAACTAGGAATATATCGAGTAACATTAACAAAAAAATGGAAGGGTTGGGCCTGTATGTGAAATGATGGATATGAGGAATGGAGAATAAGATTCATGTATGAGAACATAAGTCTAGTAGGTTAATGTTTTATCAAATTACACATTGTCAAGTGTTATAAAATATGAATGTATACATTTCCCCCACTTTTATTCTAGTAATGTATTTACTAGAGTGAAAATGTTGAAGGTGATTCTTGAAGATAACTACAATGGGTTTTGCCCAAGTATGTAATATGTGTTTCACATTGTTCCATGAAAACTTACAATGAAACATGTAGAAATTATTTTTTATTTATGATTTAAAATTAAAAGTTAATAATATTGAACACATATGAAATTAAATGTAAAGTAATGAATACACATGTATGTATATGTAGCCATCTTATCTTCTAGAGACTATGGAAAATGTGGTGATCATGCCCCATTAGAGATTCCTGAGTAATAACATGGGTTGAGTTGAATGTTTCCCAACCATCATTTGAAATAGAGGAGTGCCTAGAAGTTATTTTATGTATAAATTCATCTCCACACAACTTTAATAAATCTAAGTAAATGAAATCCACTATGGGTTGCAATAAATTTGAAAAATGCCTAAGTAATGTTTGAGAGTTAGTGTAAATTTTTTGAATCATCCATTATGGATGGATTATATGATTAAATTTGAGTAATATTTGATTAATTCCTGAGTATAATTTATTTCTGAAGTAAATCTAATTACTATTGCATGATAATGACATAATTTTCCATTTCATATGTTAATTTGAGTAACCTGAGTCATATAGTCTTTGTTGATATATCATTATATATATGAAACTAAAAACATATGCAACACATATACACTCATTGTAATAATCTATGTAATATGAGTCATGTAATGTGTAATAATCTATGAAATATGAGTCATGTAATGTGTAATAATCTCATAAAATCTATGAAATATCTCATAATATTATGAAATATGTAACATATGCCACCCATATACATGAGTAAAAATTGTAATATTATATGCAAACTTGTACCATTATGAGATAATATTTTTCCAAAAATTTAAATTTATGTATTTGTGAAGGCTTAATCTCTAAGACAAGCCATTATGTATGCCCCCTTTTTATGGGGAGGAATGAAGCCTAAAAATTACTTATCTCAATAGATAGTAGTTAAAAGCATTATATTATCAATATATAATATATCATCAATGTAAAACATTTAATAACATGTGAAGAGTACATCATCATAGTAAGAATAAAATATTGAGTATGTGTGAGACATGTCTCCTAAGCATAAAAGTGTCATATCAGGATAGATATATCAATGATAAACATAGTGAATAATAAAAATAACAATGAATATCCATAAACTAAGTAATAACTACAAGGAAAAGTGCATGATATGTATAATGGCACTACAAAAAAGAATATAACTGCATGATATAGATCATGACACTAACAAGATCAACAAGCTCAATAGACAATCCTTTATTTTTTCCAACATATGTAATAGAGATAAAGAGTCTCACATGATGTCATAGCCATGACATACACACAATAAGGCACACACAATATCACTCAATGCCACACAAGGCCAATTGGCCACACACAATGGATAATCTAATGTCATACAACCAATGAATAATCTAATGTCACATATACAATGGACAATCTAATATCACATGCATAATAGACAATCTAATTTCACATAATCAAAGTCAAACATGATGAACAATAAAATTTCACACAATAAATAGAGTCAACAAAGAACAAGCAATAACATGAATAATTTGTATAATAAGCAAGGATAATATACACAATAAAAGTATGTCATCATCGCATATAACCAAATATAATGTCCAGTTAAATACAAATCTAAGTGGTATGAATTAGATCAAGTTATGTATAATCAATTTAATTTAGTGTACTATGATCAATGGAAATAATCATATAATGATAAAACCAGTGTAAATCAATTCGATGCCCCAAATAAGAGCATGCCTCTAATGTAGGAAATTCCCACATCTACGTGTACATGTCATTTATGACTTGTATGACCCTTATCTCACTCATGTATAATATGAAATGTATATTTATATAAAAAAATGGATATATAATGTATTATATATGATAAATCATAAATAAATCATGTAAATAATCAATACATGTCATTCATAGGTCTTGGTTTTTTATTTTTTGAATACTTTAATTATTTTGTATTTTTTGAGTTTTTGAATTGGAAGGTCGAAGACCTAGAATGGAATATCATGGATGTAGTAACTCACATGGGGAATCTAATGAGAAAGTACTAAATTCTAGGTATATGATTTCATCAAATGTCCACATGTCTTCATCATAATCATCATTGTACATGTCAACTTCAATTACCTTTGCTTACCATTTTTCTCTTTGTTGGATGTTATGCATACATAGTGCATTTTATTAAATTTTATATGAGTACACACAAGCATTTTCATTAGATAATACTTTCTCACTTATTTTTGAATCTTTTATCTTTTGGTACTCATTATTCCCATCATGTTGAATCTTAATTGAAAGCTCAGCATATAAAAAGTCTATATGTTTATTTGGCATGTTAATTGTAGTTTGCATCTACTATAACCATTATTTTTCAAGTTAACCCATAATTGGTCACCAAAATACATCACAAATATCAATGTATCAACTACCTTAGGAACACAAGTGACTAATAAGGCAATATGTCTAATTGATCCCTCTAATTGTATATAGTGTGGTAATTCATTTATATCAGGACCAAACTATTGTAAAAATGGAATGTTGCACATGTTGACCCTTCTTATTCAGAAATATAAATATGTTAGTGCTATCTACCATAATTTTATATCATAAAATTCAAAAATTCATGTCATGGACACTTTTAGTCTTTGAATGCTTTATTTCTGGATTGGTTTCTATTGTATCTGTGTTATTGTAATGATCCCTTCATATTTAAACTTATGAATATTTTATGCCAATTTAATGCAAGTGTCTATTTGGTTCCCCATTATTTTTTGATAATTACAAAATTAAATTCTTTCCTAAGTTGACAATTTACCCAAAGATCTATTTTGAGTCATGGGTAAAGTCATCAAATGCCTATCAAAGAGCATTTATAATATAGTGTGTGGTGTTTCTTGTGTAGTAGTAATCTGTAATATGATGACTAATTTTGGATATATGGATTTTATATTATTTATTAAATCTAAAAAAAATGATAAATGTTATTTTATGATGCATTGTGTAATATTTTTAACCTTTTGCTCTCTAGTGATCCTGGATTTTACAAAGAATAGCCTTAATGGAGTACTTAATATTGATGGATGTTGTTGTATACTTATATTGCAACAAGTATTGGTACTATCATCCTTATGCATGCCTAGAATAAATACCTTCCTTAATACAACTTAGTCTTAGCTACTATTTTTGAGTGATCTCATTATTCCCCTAAACCCATGGGTGTGAAATTGAGACTACACAGTAAATCATCAATGTTCATTGGAATTTTATTCTCATCATCATCACTATGATCTTATTCCATGGATATTTGACTTGGTTTCTCTGAATTGAATAATAAAGTAAGATATTGTATATTTTCTTCTTGTATATCTTCTATGATCTATTTTTGGCTTAATGCACTTGTAATTAGCTCATGTACATTATGCCCAATTTCATATGTATTTATCCATTAGAGTGGTATCATATGTGATTGATGTAGATGTCTTCTATAAATTTTTCTAATTATGGATGCAAATAAAATATCATACACTTCACCTCTACAAATTATCTAGCTCTAGCTTTCCATACTTGTTCTTCTCGATGTCTTTCATGACCCCTATTCTGGGAATTAGTCACTTGTCCTCTTTATGTATATACTAAGCTTACAAGTCCTTTCTTGGTCATTAACTCCTCCTTATTAAATCTGAAAACACTTCACTCTACTTGGACCTGTATGTCCCCTTTGTCCTTAATACCTTTAACCCCATCTACATTCTCCATCTTGAATTCTCACATAACCCATTCTTCTTAATAGCTCATTTTTCCTCATTAGCTTCATAGCCTTTCAAATCCATAAAATACCCAATAAATTATCCCTTAATTAATGTTAATATAATAATTTTAGTCATATTCCATCTCATTCAAGTCCTCATTTACCTCTCATCCACTCAACACAACATTTGATCACAACTTTGCCACCACTCTTTCTTTCGTGTCCTTGTTTGTACCTCCTTATAGACTTTTTTTATAAATTCCAATGATACGGATATTATAGAATGGTAATTGATCAAAAAATAAAATCTTCAAATACCTTATATGGACTTCTTACTCTTTAATAATTTCCTTGATATATTTCCACTCATAACTCTCCTTTCTCATCACTTTTTAGGCATTATTTAGGCCTATTAGGTCTCTAAACCCTTGTCTTGCACATAGTCATCCTTTTCCATATTTACAATATCCATATAGGTCTAAAAATATCAAAATTCCTTAGTACATATGAAACTCTAATTGATCACCCATTTTTGTGATTTTCCACCAGTGGCATCTTCTAGAAAATAAGATTTTGTCTCAAAACCCTAATATAGGGTTTGTAATAGTCTGTGTAACCCAAGAAGGCTTATTTTAATGAATTACACTTTAAAATAAATTTATTTATTATATGATGTTTTTTTATGGTCTAAACTATATGCACATTCCTAACACCTTTATTTCATCTTAGGCACCTTTGTTTGTTTCCATACACCAATTTCAATTTGACTATATGATTGTTGATGATGACACAGTCTACTTACAAAGTTTGAGTATAATCTTATGTGAAATATATATTCAAATAAATATTAAACCAATTAAAGTGTCTTAATTAAATTTAAACTTATACTAACCCAATGTATATATGTAATCATTCAACCTCTATATAAAATTTCCATGCATACATACACAATCAGTCTTCTTCATCATAGCATGCAGAAAACATAGAGTTTGTGTTTGAAAACCTTAGAAAATATTTACAAAAATAACAAATATAATTTTTAAATACCATTTTTAATTCAAATTACCAATCATAAATATGTTTAAAATATCCTCTCACAAAATATTTCCTTGTATATGTTGTCTACATAGTCTTTTAGTCACAAAACACATAATTAAAGGTATAACACAGGGTCTGCAGAGTTAGTTTTCAAAATAAAGAAACTTTATTATACATTTCCTTGGGGTTTAAAATTTATTAAAACCTATAATCCTTCCCAATACTGAGTTACATGATACAATTTACAAGTTTATATATATCCAATAATTACCTATTGGTTTTTGGATTCTCTCTCAAGAACATTGAGAGACTTCTAACTACCCATCTCCTAACACACCTGTCAAAATGACTAACCATATGATTTAAGTATGTGATGAGGTAAAATTTACCCCTTATATAACATAACCAACAAGACTACATCCTTTAATTCCTTCTAATCATGACCAAAACTTGATAAGAGAGTTCAAAAATTCAAATTTATTGAAATGGCAAGAAAATGCCATATGAGCAACAATTCAAATTATATAACCACCTAAGACTCCTATTAAGTTTTAAAACATTATAAAATACCCTAAAACCTATATCAACCTAAAATTAAGATAATTGAAGATACCCCTACATCATACGACCAAGGGGCAAAATAAACTTTCCTATATATAACTAATCTTGCTTTGATGTACTTCATAACATCTCTCCTTTCTGACTTTCGATCTTAATTGCATGGCCTCCTAGATCCCAAGGCTTAATTGAGTAATGTAGACCTATTTTATTTTTGACTAAGGATGAAACTAGTCTTTCATGTAAATGCATATACTCTTTAGCTCCACACTTGTACCTTGTCTTTCTTCCTGTTATCTTCATCCAAGCTATACCTACAACTAACAATAAATCATTAGAGAAAACATGTCTCTCCTCATACATTTGAGGAATAATACAAATCTTCTCCTTGTTTGAATATTTTTCTTACTACTAATCATCTTCATATACCTTGTATGGATCATTCTTCATTTTTACATCAACCATTAACTCATCTTGTTCTTCTCCTTCTATCATTTCTCCTTCATTGATAACATGTCCTTTAACCTTAGTATCTGCAACTTCATCATGTATCTTGTCTTCTTGTATGTGACTATTCCTTGCCTTCAAAATTTATCTTATCTTAGACACCATTACTTCATGCCACAAGTCAGTGTTCTCTTTTTTCACTTTTTTCACCATCTCTTTATACATCTGATGAGGATCAAAGTTATCTTCCCTCTTAATTACTTCATACAAACTAGAATATTGTTTAAAATCTTCATACCTTTGCTTGCTCTACTTTACCAATGCTTCATTGTCTTATTTTTCATCCTCTTTAGTGAGGATCACTTCATACTTCATTTCATATTTTCTCATAGATGACTGACCTGATTGTTCTTCTTGTAACATCAAGACTCTATATTAAACTTCTCCTTCCTCTTGGTTCTTCTTGAACATCACTTGATCAAATGTTTCATATTCTTTTTTGAGCCTATACATTAGACCAACTAACTCATCTCCTTCTTAAACTCTCATACCTGCATACACACATGCCAAAACATCATTAGACTGGTTTTCATGAAGCTTACTTGTCCCCTTCTCTATCTTCTTAGGTTGTTTGGTTATCATCATCAAATGTCTTCTCACTTTGCACACTTCTTATTGTCTTTTTTATTCATCATCATTTCATTGAGATGCAATCTAATTATTTTTCTGAGTCCAACTAAAAAATTTGGTCTAATATCTCTAAAACTTGTTCTAAACCTATCAATATTGCCTTCATCTGAGCAATCTCCCTCTTCTCAACTTTCTCCTTCTCCCTTTCCTTGTGGAAACCTTCATGCTTCAAGCCCTTCATCTCTCTTTCACTCTTTACACTCTCTCTATCTAGGTCTCACATGGACCTATATCTTCTTGACAAGATTATCTTCTTGACCTCACTTGGGTCTTCTAACTTTCTATCTTCAAGCTCTCCTTGAGCTCATTCTTGAGATTCCAACAACTCTCTCTCTCTCTTTATCAAGACTCACTAGCTTCAGGGTTGCTTACCGTAATATTAATTTTCTACCTCTCTATCCATTCTTAAAACCTTATTTATCAATCTTCCAAACCTTCAACACTCTTTCATTAACTTATCAAATACATAAAATGAAAACAAAATCAAACATATACCTTTCTTTGCTTACAATCCTTCTTTGTCCTCTTCCCCAAAGAACTTCTAATCTAATACCAAATGATCCATAGGTATTCTACAAACTTATATTATTGTGGATGAAAACATAATCACACACACTTCACCTCTACAAATTACCTAGCTCTTACTTTCCATACTTATTCTTCTTGATGCCTTTCATGACCCCTATTCTGAGAACTAGTCACTTGTCCTCTTTATGTATATACTAAGCTTACAAGTCCTTTCTTGTTCATTCACTCCTCCTTCTTAAATTTTAAAACACTTCAATATAATTGGACCTATATGTCCTCTCTGTCCTTAATACCTTTAACTTTATCTACAATGTCCATCTTGAATTCACACATTACCTATTCTTCTTAATAGCTCATTTCTCCTCATTGGCTTCATACCCTTCGAAATCCATAAAAGACCCAATAATTTATCATTTAATTAATGTTTATATAATCATTATATTCATATTCCATCTCATTAAAGTCCTCATTTACCTCCTATACACTCAACACAAAATTTGACATAACTATACCACCACTCTTTCTTTTTTGTCCTTGTTTATACCTCCTTGTAGCCTTTTTTTGACAAATTCCAATGGTACAAATAGTATAGAATAGTAATTGAGAAAAAAATATCATAATAAAATATCCTATATGGACTTATTACTCTTTAATATTTTCCTTTATCTATCTCCACTCATAACTCTCCTTTCTCATCACTTTTTAGGCATTGTTTAGGCATATTAGGTCTCTAATCCCCTGTCTTGCACACAGTCATCCTTTTCTGTACTTATAATGTTTGTACAATTATGAAACTATAAAAATCCCTTAGTATATATTAAACTCAATTTATCACCTTTTTTTTATTTTCCACCAATGGCATCTTCTAGAAAATAATATTTTGTCTCAAAACCCTAATATAGAGTTTGTAACAGTCTGTGTAACCCGAGAAGGGTTATTTTAATGAATCACACTTTAAAATCAATTTATTTCTTCTTTGATGTTTTTTTATGGTCTAAAATAATCATATGTACCTTATTAATACCTTTATTTCATCTTAGTCACCTCTATTTGTTTTCATACACTTGTTTTAGTTTGACTGTAGGACTGTCGATGATGACATAGTCTACTTATAAAGTCTAAATATAATATTTTATGAAATATATATTCAAATAAATTTTAAAAAAATTAAAGTGTCTTAATAAAATTTAAATTTATAAAACCCCAATGTATATATCTAATTAATCAACCTCTATAGAACATTTCCTTGCATACATACACACTCAATCTTCTTTATCACAGCATGCAAGAAACACAGAGTTTGTGTTTGATTTCCTAAGAAAATACTTACAAAATTAAAAAATACAATGTTAGATAAACTCACCAATAATAAATATGTTCCAAATAACTTATCATAAAATCTTTCCTTGTATATGTTGTCTACATAGTCTTTTAGTCACAGAATTCAAGGTATAACACAAGGTCTACAGAGTTAGTTTTCAAAATAACAAAAATTTATTATCCATTTAATTGGGGTTTAAAATTCATATAAGACTTTAATACATCTCCATAATTACTTACAAAATAAAATTTACAAGTTTATATGTCCGATAACTACCTAACAGTTCTTGGATTCTCTCTCAAGAACATTAAGAGACTTCTAACTACCCATCTCCTAACACACTTGTCAAAATGACTAACCATATGATTTAAGTATTTTATGAGCTAAAATTTACCCCTTATATAACCTAAACAACAATACTACATCTTTTAATTCCTTTTAATCATGACTAAAACTTGATAAGAGAGTTTAAAAATTTAAATTTTTAGAAATGGCAGGAAAATGCCATATGAGCAAAAATTCAAATTATATGACCACCTAGGAATCATAAAAATCATAAAAATATTTTAAAATACCCCTAAAATATATATCAACCTAAAATTAATAAAATTGAATATGTGTTTAGATCAGTGATGGAGGTATAACAATACACTAAGAAACATCTGATTATGCATTATATCCATACAATATGTTTGTTTTAAAGTGTTTAAATGGTTGTTTATCTATAGGGCATGTATATAAATTCCCCTTGTGTATAAAATGTACACATGGATGCATAATATATGGTAGTATAACTTTTATTTCATTCATCCATGGTCTACCTAGAAGTAGGTTATAGCATAAGTGATTAATCATTAGATGAAACATAGTAGATGGACTCTTAGGTCCCATTGTGATATCCAGAGTAATGGAATCTAGAGCCTGGAAAGGCACATTGTCAAATCCTTTAAAGTTATTGTATTATTTTTTAATAAAATCCATATTGATACCTAATGTTTATAAAAATGTAATGTTCAATATATTAAATATTGATTCATTATTGAGTAGAACACTCTTGATTACCTTATTTAATATTTTACTTGAATAAATAATATAATATGATGATCTTTATTATTTTGAGGAGGTAAGTAATCATGTTCAAAATATATCATATATATAGTACCCTTCAATGTATTAACAACAAACGTAGAGTAAAAAGGTTTTGCATCATTATTAAAAGTTGTGTCATACAAAACTACGTAAAGAATGTCATTATAGACTTGTAACCTCTTAAGTAATTCCAAAATATAAAGTTTAACTAGGGTATTTATAAGTTTATCAATGATATTATAACCTTTGTTTTGATTGGTTGGTATTGAAAGTGGTGGTTGGGTCAAGGAGTAATAATTTGATTTCCTTCATTCTGGTGCACATAATGGGGCACCCTAGCTCTTATAGTTTCAACAACATGGACCACGTGACCCAATATAATCCTAGAGTGAATAATGGGAGTATGATGGTAACTATCATGACCTTGAGGTCTATGGGAAGGAGGCATGAAAGGAGTCATTTGTACCCCTTGACATCTAGTAGTGTCTGGTGGGATTTGAAACTTAGTAGTGATTAGAAGGATTTAAAAATTAATATTAAAATATAATGAATTACTAAAGATGTTAAAATATTTTTCATCTTTGAATTCAACCTTAGTTGTGGTAGATTTGATTTGCTTCATTACATGATTGTGAAATATTTTATAAATTAGAGGAAAATAACAAGAAATTTTGAGTATCATACAAAGAATTAGAATATAGACACTATGCATATCCATTATAGCCATGTGTAAATTATGATTGAGGGAAATTAGAAATCAGGTCTAAAAATTAGAGTTAAGAACTAAAAATTGAAACCTTGGGGAAATAGAAGGAAACCCTAAGGATATTAAGGTTTGTTAATGCTCAATAATATGAATAATTTCACCTATATGTTGTATTAATTTTAGGATTTATGTCACCCTAATATCTTAAAATGGTTGAATAATTCAGATTGCATGAAATGTATAATTACTAAACAAATATGATTACAACAAGCTAAATATAGTAAGTTGTTGTATCTAAAAAACATTAAAATAATGATGTATTTAGCTTATTTTAGGTGAATTTATATCTATGACAATGATACAATCTTTTTTAATTAATTAAAATAGGCCTATGAATGTTTCAATCTAGAAAGTGAGAGCCTGTGCACACCTGGAAAACTTTATGTTTCCTAGACACATTCTTAGTGTGACCCTATCTAATATAATGCATGATTTTCCATTGTATTTTTTTTATTTATGACTTTTTCAATCATTATGTCTAGGTCTTATGAGGATGTCTATATGTTTTTATGTCTATGGATTCACATGAGTATCTATGTTTGTCTTCTCTTTACTTCAAACCCTATTTGTGCACTGTAAAACAATTGTAAAACTAAGATAAAGGGCGAAATGGAACGATTGAGGTAACCTTATCCACCCCATTATGACTAAGTGTTACTTATGTATAAAATGATTTGAAGAGGGAAGTCAAATAAAACTTATTTTTCTTGCTTAGTTGAGTGTGTGCAATCCTATGTATCTTGTGTATGGGTTTCAACATAACCCATGACATGACCTTAAAAGTGGTATTTATCCTTATCTTAGGGTTTTTATCCTTTAAGGGGTTATTTATAGTGATAACTTAATATATACTACGTAAAATCCAAATAAATAAATGATTGGGCTTGATTTCATTATATAGTTGAATCTTTGGTTATTTTCCTCCAAACCAACATGTGAAACATATAGACTAACCCATATGAGTAATTTGAATTTTAGAAACTAGTCATTAAAGGGTGCAAGGATAAGTCCACTCTAAGTACATAAATCCATGGTAATGGACCTATCTTAGAGGCACAAACTTGTCTAGGAAATAGGAACAATGACCTAAAGCCAGTAGATAATTTTAGAATGATATTAAGTAGTTTCAGCATATACTAAGAAGATCCAATGTAACAATAATTATAATTTGGAAGGGTCAGGCTCATATATGAAATAATGTCTATGAGGAATGGCAAATAAGAGTCATTTATGTGAACATAAGTCAATTAGGTTAAGGTTTTTTCAAATTACACATTGTCAAGTGTTTAATACCAAATATGAGTGTCTACAAATACTTAGTAGATAATGTGCATAAATAAAAATATGAACTTAGTATTTTGAATTTTAACATACAATAAAAACTTGAACAAACAACCATCTTGGGAAAATCATGAATAGTCTTATGTAAGATGCCAAAACATATTATTTATTTTTCATCAATTGGTTTAGAAAGGTCATACATTATAATTATATTCCATAATAATTTAAACTCATCAATTAAAGGTTTATGGTAAACATCCATATTTTTAACTTAATGTTTACTATGCACCAATAATAAACATTAGATTTTCCTTACAAATCATTAACCATGGAGGAATATTATAATTTATCAATCCTATTAGCTAAATGGAGTAGCTAGTTGATAAGTTATAAAATGTGTTCACAACATCCATTTCCAAACCAAACCATACATTTCATGGCCTACTTTTCAATTTTTTCTTGTTATAATTGTTTAATGTCCCTCATTGCATTTGAATCTGAAGGAACATGCCAAACTCCGTCACTATTTTTATTCTTATAATGTCATGTAATTAACCATGCAAGTGAATTACAATGTAAAATGTGTTTTTTGTCTATGAATTATTTGAAAGTTTCATAAGACCTTATTTATAATGATAGCACCTTTAACTCCTTATCAATATTATGGTGCTCTGAATTTTGAATGACTAATGTTTTACTCATATTCCTTACTATATAAAATGCATTCATTTGTGCATATGTTATAGTTGATATAAAGAATCCCTAAATTTCATGAATTTGTTGTGCCCCTTGATATGAGTATGGAAGTGTATTCTTTTCAAAAAACAAACTAATTTTAAGGAGGCTACATTAAAAATAATAAAAATATATCATTAGATTAAATACAAAATAAATTAGCCCCATGGGTGAGACCAGTTGGGTGGGTCAATTGGATTTCAACAGCCACATCATAGTTTGAAACCTAGTTTATAACCTCAAGATGTGTACAGGCTTAGGGCAGGCATGCTCCCCCAAGGATTAGGGGGTGGGAGTACACAAGTTCCCCTTACGGGGTGGGATGTTCTCTAATGCAATTGTCAGATAGCTAGGGGCCTTCTTGATACCTCAAATATCAAAAATAAATATAACATAATTTATGTTTATATAGATTATAAATTTCCATCTAACCACAAAAAACATTCGTATTGATGTTTGATGATTCAAATATTGATTTCAAGTCCATCAACATCAATATAACACTATTAAAAATATATAATTTCTTATATTCAACATAATAACAAAAGTACATAGAGGTAAGGGTATATATAACTAAAACAAGAGTTATCCATAATTTTCTTAGTGGCCACACTAATAGTGGAATTTACAAAATGTGGTGTCACATGTGACTATCATATAAGTGCATATTTAATATTTTCACCATCACTTATTACATTTAATATTTTCACCAACACTTATTTATACTATGATCTAATTAATTATTCTAACATTCTCCCCCTTAATTCATTGTAATATTAAGAGTACAAGAGAGTGAATTTATGAATGCCTCCAACTTTGCACATACAAGTGAATTAGTGAAGACATCTGTGAACTGATCTTGAGTGGGACAAAATTAGAGTTGAATGTTGTCCTATTGAAAATTATTGCGTATGAAATGGATTTGATCTATGATGTGCTTCATACGTTCATGAAACACTAGATTATGAACAAGTTACAAAACACCTTAATTTTCATAGTATAGAATTATTGGTTGTACTTGTGGTACTCCAAATATTGAAAGTATGTGGTATATCCATATTGCTTCGTAGATAGCTCCTTGTGATTCATGATATTATACCTCAGTGGAAGATCAATAAAAAAATATAATTCTTGCTCCTCAATGAGATAGAACTAAATCCTAGATAGAAAACAAATCTAAGTGTGGATTTCTTTCCATCAATAGAGTTTGCATGATCTACATCTATATATCTTTTCAAGAAGAACTTATAATTATTATTGTATTCTAAGCCATGATTTCAAGTATTTCAAATATATCTCAATATTCACTTTGTTACTTTCTATCAAATCACCTTTGGTTCTTGCACAACTCTTTCAAAGACAATTGACAACATAGTTGATATCTGGCCTATTTTAAATAAATGAGACTCCTAATCAGCTAATGATAGAGAGTGGAATCTACTAGTCATGATAGATTTGAATGATTCAGCTAAAGTCTTATTTTCATGGGTGTTGCAATAGGCTTTCTATCCATTATTCAAAATTTATCAAGCATTGTCATGGTATATTTATATTGAGACATAAATATGTGATGACCTTTTTACCATACCTACAAACCAAAAAAATATTACAATATCTTGAGATCTATCATGTCAAATTATCACTTAAGATCATTCTTTGTTACATCAATCATCTTCACTAAGCTACCAATGATGACTAGATTGTTGACATATACAATCAAAATCATAACCTCCTGCTTGCTCCTTGAGGTAGAGGATTGGATCATATAGACTCTATTGGAATCCATGTTGAATGAGATGCTTGTCAATCTTGATATACCAGTCTTGAGGAGCCTATTGGAGACCATACAATAACTTGATGAGTCTACATACCTTTTATTCTTGACTTAGTGTGATAAAAACCTCTAGTTGTGTCATGTAGACTTCTTGTACATCTCCACTTAGGAAGTAATTACTTGCATGCATATGATGAAATTTCCATCCAAACTACGTAGCCTTAATAAATACCATTATGATAGTCTTTATCTTCATTCTGGGAGAAAAAGTATCCTCATAGTCAATGGCTTATTTTTGTGCATAAACCTTTGCTACAAGTATTGCCTTATACTTTTCACTATTTCCATTTTCTTTGTACTTGGTCTTATACCCATTTGTAAATGATAGGCTTATTCTTATTATAAAACCAACAATTTTCCATGTATAGTTCTTCATCAGTGACTGTTACTTTGCATCCATCACTTTTTTCCAAGGTTTTGACTCTTGGGCTTCACAAACCATTGAGAGATCAAATGATTCTATAACTATGCTCATAAGGGCCAAATTCACTTCTTCATGAGTCATGTTATGAGTGCTTAGTCCTAAAGTGGAAGTGTTTAGGAATCTATCCAGTTTTGAATCTTGAAATGTACTTCTATACCACTTGGGCATGCATTGTAAAATATTAGTGGGTGGTAGAGTTGGAGGACATGGTTGACCATCATCATCATCCTCGTCCTCTCTATTATTATTAAAATTATAAATTTTTACAATAATAATGCATGTATTAGGTGCCTATGTGGAGGGTAGACTCGACTCACCCTTCTCATTATAGACAACAACTATGCTGATTTATAACTTCTTGGTCTTATGATCCATGAGTCGTTAAGCCTTCAAATCATCACTATACCCAAAAAATATAATTTTTAAAGATTTTTCATCCAATTTTTTCCTCTTATTTTTTGGAATGTTCATATGTGCTTTGGATCCAAAAATAAAAAGATGAGAGATAGAAGGATTATTCCCTTACCATTATTCTATTAAAGTGATAAAATTGAGTGTTATGGCTGGAACATGGTTCAATAAGTAAAATGGTATATGAACTACTTCTATCCAATATAATGTGCAAGGTTGGCATATTTCAACATGCATCATATCATTCAATAATGGTACAAATACACTACTCGATAACACTATTTTTTTATAGTGTATAAGGAGCAGCTAGTTGATGTCGAATGCCATGTGCTATCAAAAACATAGATAATTAATTGTTAGTGTATTCCCCCTGATGATCTGAGTATAGGATATGTATGTGATGACTATATTAGTGTTCAACTGGAGATTTGAACTATTTGAATACTTGGAAGGCTTGGTCATTTATATTCAAGAAATATACCCAAATTTTGCATGAGTAAGCATTAATAAATATTTGAAAATATTTACATCCACTAACACTAGGAGTAAAATTTCCACACAAATCAATGTGCACTATATCCAATGGACCATTATCCTAATATTTACTTATTCGAAATGGATTTCTATGTTGTTTTCTAGCTAAATATTTAGAGCACATATCAATGGTCTTATTAAATGAGGGAAGGCATCTCACCAAGTTGTGTCTGATTCATGCAATAAGGTATCCAAAGCTAAAATTTCCATATCACATGTGCCACATCTTGGTTAATTATGTATCTTTGATAACTAGAGCTTGATTTTCCTTGTGGACAACATCAAGCTAAAACATTTTGGCTACCCTATAATCTCTTGCAACATTTTTTGAGCTTTGAGACTTGTCTCAAATAAAACACATTTTTTCATCACTTTTGTGATCAAGTTTAACCTTAAGGTTGTGATCAAAAACATTATTTACAAATAATATATTTTATCTTAGGCCTAGAACATATAGGATGTTAGTAATTATATATCCATGATTACTAAGTGGTAAGGAAATGTTGCCTATACTTTGGATACTATATGATGTTTCATCTCCAATAGATACATTACCATGATATGATGAATGGTTCAAAGTGGTGAACCAATATTTCCAGCTAGTCTTGTGCCTTGTGGCACTAGAATCCACGTATTAGATTGAATTTGGAGGAGATATCTTGTAAAATTTATATGTATCACAGATAAAATCCTCATCCAATGAATCATTATATTCTTCAATGTTCCCATGTTGTTGCTATGAGGAAGTATTTTATTTCCAAGTAGTATGTCATTTCAATATTGTTGTTATGTGGGATTCTTATTTTTAGATGATCTTTGTGTAAATGTGTTATACCAATAATCCTTTAGTTCTTTACATGTCTTTCCAAAAATTAGATAAACCTTTTATGAATGACATTTGTTTCTGTATTGGTGTTATTGAATTTTATCTATAGGGAATTGTTTTAATGGCTTAATGGGCCTTTTACCTTTTTTTTTATGATGCAAGTGCATGTTATTTTTCATCAGCTTTTGTTTTGTGGATGGAAACTTCTTATTGAAACATATTAACCAACTTTTGAAAATTTAGATTCATCTATAAAATATTCAAAATAATAAAAAAATATCTCATAGGTGAGGGGTAGTGATCTTAGGACAAGAGGTACCAGTGAGTCATCTGACACTTCTTCACCCAAAGCTTGGAGCAAGGCATGTAGTGTTGCAATAGGATGAAGAAAACTTTCAAATTTTTCACATGTCTTCAACTTGATACAATGGATCTAGATTTGTTGATGAATAATGGTATTTTGGTTCTTGGCCTCATAGATGGTGTTGATATTTTCCCACACATCTTTGGCTGAAGTAGCATTTTGGATATGAGGCTCCACCTCATCTGATACCATGACTATAATGAACAAATTTTTCTTCTAGTTCATTTTATCAAATTTATGTTATTGGTTAGCATCTGTGGTACTTCACGTGTATGTGTTGTCAATAGCCAAGTAAATATCTTCAATTGCTAGGTGATTTTTCACCTTGGTCTTCCATGAAACATAGTTATCACCATGAAAAAGTTGTGAATCTAGTAGAACAAATCTTGGACCATTCCCAATCCTTTGAAAAAATTATGTATGGGAGATGGAATTATTTATTATTACTCTAATATATCTCACTTTCTATATATCATAAACCGATATACCAAACCTCTCAATATATTCTACCTTATTATATACCTAACAATAAATGGAAGAATCTTATCCTTTCTATATACAAGTTGGTACATGAAATGGGCATTAAATCACATGAGAATAAAGTGGCACATGGTACCTAGATAATATTTTAAAAGGATTCATTTTATCAATAAGACTTGCTTAGAGGAAATTCTTGTACACAGTCATAACTTCCCAATATACTTAGAATTTAAATCTTTCAATATTTATGTCTAACAATAGTGATGAATGATTAATGGAGGGAAAGGTAAACATGAAATTATGATCCTTATTTATTCCTAGCGATTTGAATGGATGATGCCATAAATGTCATTATTGAAACTATGTTAGGCATTGGATGCAGTAATTAAACAAGATGACTTTACTTGTGAATGGGAACCAAAGACACTGCATATACTAAACATTACATATGTGCAAAATACACAGTTTTTTAGAGTTTAAAATTTTATTGATTTGCCTAATTTATATTATATATCTGAAAATAGAATTATGAATTAAAATATATCTTTTTTTTATTTGCAACTATACAAAACAACACTATATATGATTTATTTTCCACAAGGATTGCATAAGAAATTATGAAAAATTAGGTCTGTAGGGTCAAATTTAGATTTTGATATCTTCATTGATAATTATCATAGTCATTATTTCAACCACTTATTGTAAATATCTTGAATTCTTATTTCTAACAGTGAAAGAACTATTTGAATCAGCCGCATGTGATGAGAAAAACCTTTGACAAGGTGATCACAATTTTTTGAATAAAAAATCTCTAAAATATCTCCAAAAAATCCCTATTTTGTTAGGAAGAAAATATAATTATTTTATCTATTCTTTTTATTTTATCTTAAAAAATAAACAAAGGAAAATAATATAATTATTATGCCACGTAAAGCTTGCACACATGAAGAAGAATAATTCAAGTGCTTATCTTATTTCTTTACTTCTCACCCTTTATTTATTTCCCAATCAATTTAGCTCTAAATATTTTCATAGGAAAGCCTGTGCTTCTTGCAATTAGAATTAATAAAAAAAAATCCATTGTATGCCTTAGATACATTTCCATACTTAAAATTAATTGCAATAAAATATATATGAAAAAATATGAAGAAGAAACCAATGGTCTGTTTCTCTTTTTAATTGCAATAAATATAAGTACTTGAGGCGTTTCAATAAAATTATCACTTATCCTTGATCTCTTTTCTCCCGCTATGATACTAAATGATATCAAAAATATGATTTCTTATATACAACATAATAAAAGTGCATAGAGATTCACTAGGATATTTCAAATGTTTTCATGTGTTGCTTAGGATGTGTTCATAGGTGTTGGTGGAAAGACTATCAATATGGATCAAATGCTTTAAGTGTCATTGAGTGAGCCTTTATTTTAGGTCAAGGAATTTATGAGGGAAATGGTGTTTGAAATATGGGTATCTGATTTCCATTTGAAATAAATTTTCATCATACAATGTAGAAGCATTTTACAGGTTGTTAATAAATTTATTGGGATGATGTTTATGGAGATGATTTTTAGGGTGAAAGTTAATTCTCTAGTGGCATTTTCATTTGTTTGGAATGTTATTTTTGTCTCTAAAGACAAGAATGTGGTCCTAGTGGTGGTTAATAGGATTATTCACCTAGAATTTCATGTTGGTTTGGAGGAAGCAATGGAAGGACTCTCATGGGGTGGTCTTTGAGAGTCTGGGAGGAGTGTTTTAGTGTGTTTGTGGAGCTTATCAAATATTTGCACTATTTTCTTAAAAAACTTGGCTAAGAGGGAAGATTTCTAAATGTGATTAACATGGATGCTTTGATAACTCCAATGGCATCGATGGTGGTAGCTATGAGCATGATAAAATCATCCAAGATGGATTCTATTGTGAAAATTCTAGCTCACCTCTATGAGGTTTCCCCTTAATTGCCTCTAGCTTCACTTGGATTGGGTGAGGGTAATTTGATGTGATAAAGATCAATCTCATCCCATTTGTAAGTGCATTTACCTTTTATGAAGGTAGCACCAAGTGTGGTATGTGTGATGGTAATTAAGTGGATGGGTATACCTAGGTTACAGCAATGGAAATTTATAGCATCAAAGGCTAAGGGGCTCACTAAAAGTTTGGATATAAGTGAGACTAGTATAAGGAAGTGGCATGGCTATAATATGGATGAAGTGATGAGAGAGAATCTGGTGGTGTAAGTGGATGGATGGTGGTGGTGGTACTAGTGCTCATCCATTGGTGGTTAGTGCCAGTGGCCCTTAGGTGAGCAAGGGTCAGTCGATGGCCTCTTTTTATTTTTTTTCTAATTTTACCATCCTCACTGTGGTTGTTGTTTGGGTTTTTCAATGCACCTTGGGAATGGTCTTGGCTGACCTATGTGGATCATTTTATTTAATTTTTTGGTATTTTTGGGTTATTTTATTTCAAGTGTTTCTCATTTTTTTTAATATTTGTTTTCTTGATTAATAAAATGGGTGAGAAACCCCCTAATCATCAAATCACCTATCAAAAAAATAAAAGTACATAGCGATCAGGATATATGTAGCTAAAATAAGAGTTATCCCTATTTTAATTATTGACCACACTAATGGTAGCATTTATAAAAGGTGGTGACACATGTGACTATCCTATAGGTTCATATTTAATATTTTCACCATCACTTATTATATTTAATATTTTCACCAACACTTGTTTAGACTGCAATCTAATTAATTATTTTAATAAACACCCAATATTGATTTTCTTGAATGTCTCAAAATAAAAAAAGGAGTTTAATCAAATCTAATAATTTTACACTCTCATTAAATGTCCTCAATATTATCATCAAAATTATGTTCTTGATAATTACCACTAACATGATCATCCACATCATCCTTGTAATGATTTTCATCACCAATAGTGGAAAAGAAATGGATTACCATATCTCTAAGCCCAAATCCCTCTTCTTAAACATGTTCATCAACATTTTCATTAGTAGGTGGTTATTTCCACAACACTCATAGACTTTAGGCTCTAAAAAAATTTAAAGTATATTTTTTTATGACCTTATGATGTTATAAGGATGAATATCACGATTAGGATCAAACAACATGAACTCATACTTTATTTAGTTTCTTCTTCAAGGTATTTGAACATCAACATCATTATTTGAGTATTCACTATCAAAATTTTAGTCACTAAAATTAACATTCAATGTTAAAAAAATGCACTTGTGACCATCCTCTATGCACACTTAACCTATGCTCAATTCCATGGTTCTAAAACACTATTCCTCTACTTCTATGTGGATGATCCTCTATCCTTAGAAAATTATGATACTGAATATTCATATTATTCATTTCAAGCAACTTAAACCCACTATTAGACTGATTCACACTTCTAATTTAGTTGCCTCTACTCCTTAGACAAGTTTTTTCCTTGAGGATAATCTCATTGGTCAGTAGTATCTGAAGCCAAGTTTTATCCTCCCACCAAAAAAAAAAATTATCAAACTTAACTTCACCTAAAAGTTCATCCCACATATATTTCAAGCCCCATTAGAGGAAATTCCAAAAAGACAACTATATAAGCACATTTTCTATTCATTGTATTCGCTAGTTGGTAAGAGGCTTCTATATTCAAAACACCAAAATTGATTTGACTGCCCAAGTAGCCCTTTTCTAGGTTTGAAAACAATAATAAGGTCACAATTCCTTATTGAATCACATTATTACACTAGGATCTATACCAACATATAATATTGCACATGTATTTCGCACACATCACCCTAGCATAGGATAAATACATGGAGCTTGATCCCTCTTTAGAGTATTGGTATGTGATAATTTCTCAACATATAGGGTCTTGAGGTCAAGCACAACTTCAACCCCTAACCCCTTTCTCCCCATTTTACTTCATTTGATCCTCTTTATCATTGAGCTATGGTTTCAAGTGAATAATAAGGCACATAGTAGCTCCCATAGAAAATTAAGTGATCCCAAATAAATACATAGGATCTATAGGGGAAGGCACATCAGTCACATTTCACATAGAGGGAAAAAAACCCTAAAGGACACTGGTGCACCATATAGATGATAACGTAGGTTAACCTTGTCCAAATAACACGATCTTGTCCAAGTATCAAATACAACCATGTTTTTGTTTCAGAGTGACATCACTCAGTCACATAATTGATCACACAGTCCCTATTATAGTCCATCAGATCTGAGTGCTAGCTAATTTATTTGTCTTTAGTAGTTTCCCATTTTAGCATATTTCTAAAAATATCAAGTTCAAAATTAGTTATTTGTATTTATTACATATTTTATATATTTTGATTTTGCTTGACAGTTTGTCATAATTAGATTAACACTTGCTTATTCCAAATTTTGATATAACATACGAGTGAACCCTTTTATTTTTGAATATTTCAAAACCCTAACCATTCACATTTCTAGGATTTCTTCCCTTTTTATTTTTTTTAATCACTATATTAGATTTTTCATATTTGATAAATTATTTGTTAAAAATAATCTTCCAAGTTTCTATTTCATATTTTATGCAATTTAAGAAATTTGTTTCTAACTCTCTTAGAAGAAGTGTTAAACTAAGTGATACTCAATTAAACATAATATAGTTTTGGTTGATAATACCATAATGGCATAATCAATTAATACATTTTGGGATAATAATAAAATATATTTAATATTATATATTTTCAAAGGATCTAGATATGCAAGATGTGCTTTTTAAAATTGTTATAGAGGAAAGGAAGGAAGCATCTGAATGAAAATCATTTGACATCTCTAATGTTATGGTTTCCCTTCCTATCTCTACATCACTCAATATAAATTTTATAGCAACATATACAGAAAATTACTATGGGGATAATCAAAGGGTTTTACCAGATCAATATGTCGATCTCTACTCAGTCACTTTTCACACCACCTTTTGTTATCACACATTATATTACTGATGTTAAATCCCTTATGTATAACATTACAACTCTATATACTAAAGTTTTACATTTGTAATAAGGTGATTTGAAACCTAATTGGGCACTTGACTCACAAACTTTAATACGTACTCCATTGGCTCAGCATATTTCAACTTATCCTTTACCACCTAGTTTTGTGGCATCTAAGATTATAATATATGATACAAAAGGTGATGCCAAGCAACATTTGAAATCATTTCAAGTAGCATGTTTGGACTATTTGTTCAAAGATATATTGTTGACCAATTTGTTTCCTAGGATTTTAAAAGAGTATTCTCTATGATGATTTCATGGTTTACCATATTAGTCAGTTAATGCATTTAATCCTTTGGCATACTTATTATTTACACATTTCTTAATTAATATAGGTGAAAATATTTCACATGCTCAGTTGTTCAGCTCAAACAAAAATTCAAAACTTCTATCACATATTATGTACTAAGGTATAAGACCATGTTATCCAAAATGATGAATCCTATGGTAGACAAAGAATTTCAAGACATATTCAAACAAAGTTTGTTTCCACCCCTAGATTAATATATTATGTTAAAAATGTTTCTATCATTTATGGATTTATGTCATATAGTTAAGTAAAAAGAGGTTAAGTTGTTGGAAATGAATAAACTAAATTATGCAACCAACCTAGTTTCTACCTCTGATAAAAATAATCTGAGTAATCAGCCATATATGGTGAGACCAAGTGAAAATAAGAGTGACAAAAAGACAACAGTGAATGTATTTTTTTTAACCTACTCCATGTATTGTGTTATCTACTCATCTAAGGAGATATTTTACCAACTTACCAAAATCTCTCTATAAGATGTTACAAAAGTTATTGGAATGTCACCTCATATCACCCCCCCCCCCATTAAAGAGGTTGATGTGAGTAAACCTTTTCCAAAAGGATTTGATCAAAATAATTTTTTTAATTTTCATAGAGAATTAGGGTATACTACCAACATATGCACTATTTTTAGACATAATATATTGGATATAATAGATGATAACATCATTGATGTGGGTACATCTTCTGACAATATAAAATCACACCCAAGTTGAGTATAACAATGAAGACATTTAGTGATCCTTTCCTTTAGCATATAGGTCAAGAAACAATAGATAAATTAGAGGTGCATTACATATATAATTCACACCCTCCACTAGATTCTTATCATCCTCATACAGAGGCATGTCATCCTTTGAATGGAATAATTGGTATATATCATGTTTCAGTGCCATGTAGACCACTGATCACATTTGTAGAGCATGATATAGTTGACGATAATTTTGATTTAAAATATTTTGTCATTCAATCTTACATTGATCATTAACCTATATATAACATCATGGTTGATAATATTTCATGCGTGAATATGCGTACTATTACACTTATCTCTCATTTTAGATACGCAGATAAGGATATACTTCTTATAAGACCAGTAATTAAGTGATTTAATGGTCATGTTCATATTTTTATTGGTGAGATCATATTATAACTATAGGTTGGTCAAGCACATGTGGCCACTAAATTTATAGTATTACCTAGTGCAAGAGTATTCGATATGTTATTAATACATCCTTGGATTCAATAGATACATGAAGTGCCTTCTATAGTACATAGATGTTTGAAATACCTTTTTGCTAATGAGGTTATCAAATATCATAATATTTCATATGAATACCCCCTCTAACCAAAGTTTATTATAGATTCACTGTAAATATCAGATGATCAACCTAAAAAGGTACAACCTATTTAGATAATTCAAAAAAAGTGGCCAACTTTCTAAAGATACCTATCCTTAAAAATCCATTTAATTGATGATTTGTCATAGATTCTAGAGAGTCACTCTCTACTCTATCATGTCCTAGATTGATACTATAAGGCATTAAGAGTGTTACACAAAGAACACCAACAAAAATTTATTATAGTCCATAACAAGTTCCAAAGAGTCTTAAACCTCACCGTGCTAAACACAATACACAACATACTATAGATTATCATCATGATAATTTCACTTATGTTACAAAGTCAAATCAGTTTTTAGATTCCAAGTTGAGACCAACTACTTCATAGTGGTGAGATAATTTCCATTCACAAGAGGTCATCCTTCTTATTTTATATACAAGACCTATTAATTATGAGGCTTATGTGGTAGTTATTGGTTAGTATGTTTTTTTTCTCAGTTATATATTTTCAAAAATACAAAAAATCAAATATTTCAAAAAAAAGGATTGATGCAAGATATGTGTAGTTCATTTACATTAATTTATTTATGAGCTTAAATATATGCAATACTTCTCTATATCTATTTTTATATCAAATATGCTTCACAAGTGTACTTGAGTGAATTTTAGAACATGTAAGTTGTCACTTTTAGATGTTGTTGCAGGTGGTGATATTACCTCAGACCTAGAAAATTTACACATAAAAAATGCTCTCTTTCAAATAATAATGCATTACGCTCTTGTCCAATTCTAAAAGACTTGTCCTAGTGAACACAAACTCTAATTTATCAAATCCAAAACAAGCATGTAGTATTGCAATAGGATGAATAAAACTTTCAGATTTTTCACATGTCTTCAACTTGATACAATATATCTAGATTTGTAGATGAATAATGGTATTTTAGTTCTTGGCCTCATAGATGGTGTTGATTTTTTCTAACACATATTTGATTGAAATAGCATTTTGGATATGAGGTTATACCTCATCTGATACCATGAATATAATGAACAACTTTGCCTTCTAGTTTGATTTATCAAATTTATGTTATTGGTTAGCATCTGTGGTGCTTCAAGTGTATGTGTTGTCAATAGCTAGGTAAACATCTTCAAATTCTAGGTGAGTTATCACCTTGGTCTTCCATGAAACATAGTTATCACCATGAAAAAGTTGTGAATCTAGTAGAATAAATATTGGACCATTTCCAGTCCTTTGAAAAAATTATCTATGGGAGATGGAATTATTTATTATTACTCTAATATATCTTATTTTCTATATATCCTAAACCGATATAACAAACCTCTCAATATATTCTACCTTTTTATATACTTGATAGTGAATGGAAGAATCTTATCCTTTTTATATACATGGTGGTACATGAAATCAACATTAAATCACGTGAGAATAAAGTGAAACATGGTACCTAGAAAATATGTGAAAAGGATTCATTTTATTAATGACACTTGCTTAGAGAGAAATCCTTGTACGTAGTCATAACTTCCCAATATACTTAAAATTTAAATCTTTCAATATTTATGTCTAACAATAGTGATGAATGATTAATGGAGGGAAAGGTAAACATGAAATTGTGATCCTTATTTATTCCTAGTGATTTGAATGGATGATGCCATAAATGTCATTGTTGAATCTATGTTAGGCATTAGATGTAGTATTTAAATAAGATGACTTTACTTGTAAATAAGAACCAAAGACACTGCATATACTAAACACTACATGTGTGCAAAATACACAGTTTTGTAGAGTTTAAAATTTTATTGATTTGCCTAGTTTATGCTATAGATCTGAAAATAGAATTATGAATTAAATTTTTTTTTTTCAACTATACAAAACAACACTAGATATGATTTCTTTCCACAAGGCTTGCATAATAAATTATGAAAAATTGGGTTCAGAGGGTCAAATTCAGATTATGATATCTTCATTGATACTAATCAGAATCATTATTTCAACCACTTATTGTAAATCTCTTGAAGTCCTATTTCTAACAATAAAAGAAATATTTGAATTAACCGCATGTGATGATAACAAACTTTTACAAGGTGGTCACGATTTTTTGAAAAAGAATATTTGAAATATCTCTAAAAAATCCCTAGTTTGTTAGGAAGAAAATATAATTATTTTATCTATTTTTTAGATTTTATCTCAACAAATAAATAAAGGAAAATAATATAATTATTATGCCACATAAAGCTTGCACACATGAAGAAGAATAATTCAAGTGAAATGCTTATCTTCTTTCTTATCTTCTCACCCTTCCTTTGATTTATTTCCCAATCAATTTAGCTCTAAATATTTCCATAGGAAAGCTTGTGTTTCTTGCAATTAGAATTAATAACTTTCTACCATTGTATGCCTTAGATACCTTTCCATACTCAAAATTAATTGCAATAAAATATATATGAAGAAGAAACCAATGGTGTGTTTCTATTTTTAATTGCAATAGATCTAAGTACTTGAGGCATCTCAATAAAATTCTCACTTATCCTTGATCTCTTTTCTCCTACTATGATACTAAATGATATCAAAAATATATTTTCTTATATACAACATAATAAAGTGCATAGAGATTCACTAGGATATCTCTAATGCTTTCACATGTCACTTAGGATGTGTTTGTAGGTGTTGGTGGAAAGACTTTCAATATGGATCAAATGCTTCAACTAGCATTGAGTGAGCCTTTACTATAGGTCAAGGCATTTGTGAGGGAAACAGTGTTTGAGGTATGGGTGTCTGATTTTTGTTTGAATTGAATTTTCATCATACAATCCAAAAGCATTTTATAGGTTGTTAAGAAAGTTATTGGGATGATGTTTCTGGAGATGAGTTTTAGGGTGAAAGTTAATTCTCTGGTGGTATTTTCATTTGTTTGGATCTTGATTTTTGTCTCTAAGGACAATAAGGTGGCCCTAGTGGTGGTTGATAGGATCATTCACCTAGAATTTCATGTTGGTTTGGAGGAAGCAGTGGAAGGACTCTCATGGGGTGGTCTTTGTTCACTCTTCTTCTCTGAATAAGATGACCAAGGATTAGTTCCTCTAAAAAAAATTTGGGACCTAGAGGAGTGTTTTAGTGTGTTGGTGGAGATTATCAAATATTTACACTATTATATCAAAAATCTTGGCTTAGAGGGAATATTCTTAAAGGTGATTAACCTGGATGCTTTGAGAGCTCCAATAGCATTGATGGGGGTAACTCTGAGCATGATAAAATCATTTAGGATGGATTCTATTATGAAAATACTAATTCACCTCTATGAGGTTTCCTCTTAATTGACTCTAGATTTACTTGGATTGGGTGAGGGTAATCTGATGTGACAAAGAGTAGTCTCATCCCATATGTAAGCTTGGTTGACTTTTATGAAGGTAGCACCAAATGTGTTATGTGTGATGGTACTAAAGTGGGTGGGTATACCTAGGTTGCACTAATGGAAATTTATATCATCGAAGGCTAAGGGGCTCACTAAAATTTTGGATAAAAGTGAGATTGGTATAGGGAAGTGGCATGGCTAGAAGATGGACGAAGTGATGAGTGGGAATATGGTGGTGTAAATGGATGGATGGTGGTGGTGGTACTGGTAGTGCTCCTTCATTGGTGGTTAGTGGTGGTGGCCCTTAAGTGGGTAGGGGTTAGTCAATGGCCTCTTTTTATGTTTTGGCCAATTTTACCAACCTTGGTGTGGTTATTTTTGTGGGTTTTTCAATGCACCTTGGGGATGGTCTTGGTTGACCTATGTGGGTCATTTTGTTTACTTTTTTGGTATTGTTGGGTTTTCTTAATTTCAAGTGTTTCTCATTTTTTTAATCTTTGTTTTCTTGATTAATAAAATGGGTGATAGACCCCCTAACCTTAAAATCACCTATCAAAAAAAATAAAATTACATAGAGATCAGGACATATGTAGCTAAAACAAGAGTTATCCCTCTTTTAATTATTGGCCACACTAATGGTGGCATTTATAAAAGGTGGTGACATATGTGACTATCCTATAAGTACACATTTAATATTTGCACCATCACGTATTATATTTAATATTTTCACCAACACTTGTTTAGACTGTAATCTAATTAAATATTCTAATAAACACCCAATATTGATGTTCTCGAATGTCCAATAATAAACAAAGGAGTTTAAGTAAATACAATAATTTTACACTCTCATTATATGTCCTTAGGATTATCATCAAAATTATGTTCTTGATAATTACCACTAACATGATCATCCACATCATCCTTGTAATGATTTCCATCACCAGTAGTGGAAAACAAATGGTCTACCATATCTCTAAGCCTAAATCCCTCTTCTTAAACATGTTCATCAACATTTTCATTATTAGGTGGTTGTTTCCACAACACTCATTAACTTTAGGCTCTAATTTTTTTTAAAACATATTTTATTATGGCCTTATGATGTTATAAGGATGAATGTCACCATTAGGATCAGACAACAGGAACTCATACTTTATTTTGTTTCTTCTTCAAGGTAGTTGAACATCAACATCATTATTTGAGTATTCAATATCAAAATTTTAGTCACTAAAACTAACATTTAATGTTAAAACAATGCACTTGTGACCATCCTCTATGCACACTTAACCTATGCTCAATTCCATGATTCTAAAACACTATTCCTCTACTTCTATGTGGATGATCCTCTATCCTTAGGCAATTATGATACTAAATATTCATATTATTCATTTCAAACAACTTAGACCCACTATTAGACTGATTCACTCTTCTAATGTATTTACCTCTACTCCTTAGACAAGGTTGTTCCTTGAAGATAAGCTCGTTGGTTGGTAGTGTCAGAAGCCACTATTTTTATCCTCCCACCAAACAAAAAATAATTTCTCAAATTTAAATTCACCTAACAGGTCATCCCACATGTTTTTCAAGCCCCATTCAAGGAAATACCCAAAATACAACTATATAATCACATTTTCTATTCATTGTATTTGCTAGTTGATAAGAGGCTTCTATATTAAAAACACCATAATTGTTTTGACCACATATTAAGAAGAGAACACCTATTCTTCCCAATTCTGAGTCCATACATCCCAAGTAGCCCTAACCTAGGTTTGAACATAATAATAAGGTCACAATTCCTTGTTAAAGCACATAATTACACTAGGATCTACACCAACATATAATATTACATATGTATTTCACACACATCACCGTGGCATAGGAGAAATACAAGGAGTTTGATCCCTCTTGAGAGTATTGGTATGTGAGCATTTCTCAAAACATAAGGTGTCAAGGTCAAACACAACTTTAACCCCTAACACTTTTCTCCCCATTTTTCTTCATTTGATCCTCTTTATCATTGAGCTATGGTTTCAAGTGAATAATAAGGCACATAACAGCTCCCATAGCAAATTAAGTGATCCCAAATAAATACAAATGACCTATAGGGAAAGGCACACCAATCACATTTCACATAGAGGGAAAAAACCCTAAAGGACATTGGTGCACCTTATAGACAACAACATAGGTTGACCTTGTCCACATAACATGGTCTTATCCTAGAATCAAATGTAACCTTGTTTTTGGTTCATAGTAACATCACTCAGTCTCATAATTGATCACACAGTCCCTATTACAGTCCAATAGATCCGAGTGTAGCTAAGTTATTTGTCTTTAGTAGTTTCCCATTTTAGCATATTTCTAAAAATATCAAGTTCAAAATTAGTTATTTGTATTTATTACATATTTTATACATTTTGATTTTGCTCGATAGTTTGTCATAATTAGATTAACACTTGCTTAATCCCAAATTTTGATATAACATATTAGTGAAGCCTTTTATTTTTGAATATTTCAAAACCCTAACCATTCACTTTTTTAGGATTTCTTCCCTTTTTAATGTTTTCAATCACTATATTAGGTTTTTCATATTTGATAAATTATTTGTTAAAAATAATCTTCCAAGTTTCTATTTCATATTTTATACAATTTAAGAAATTTGTTTCTAACTCTCTTAGAAGAAGTGCTAAACTAATTGATACTCAATTGAACATAATATAGTTTCGGTTGATAATATCACAATGGCATAATCAATTAATACATTTTGGGATAATAACAAAATATATTTAATATTATATCTTTTAAAATAATCTAGACATACAAAATGTGTTTTTTAAAATTGTTATAGAGGAAATAAAGGAAACATCTGAAGTAAAATCATTTGACATCTCTACTGTTATGGGTTCCTTTCCTATCTCTACATCACTCAATATAAATTTTATACCAATATATACAGAAAACTACTATGGGGACAATCTAAAGGTTTCACCAAATCAATATGTCAATCTCTACTCAGTCACTTTTTACACCACCTTTGGTTAGCACACATTCTATTATTGATGTTAAATCCCTTATGCAAAACATCAAAACTCTACATACTAAGCTGTTACATTTTTAACAAGGTGATTTGAAGCCTAATTGGGCACTTGACTCACAAACTTTAATACGTACTCCATTGGCTCAACATATTTAAACTTATCCTTTACCACCTAGTTTTGTGGCATTTAAGCTTATAGCATATGATGGAAAATGTGATGCCAAAAAACATTTGAGATCATTTCAAATAGCATGTTTGGACTATTTATTCAATGATATCTTGTTAGCCAATTTGTTTCCTAGGATTTTAAAAGAGTATTATCTATGATGGTTTCATGATTTACCATATCAGTCCATTAATGCATTTAATCCTTTAGCATACTTTTTCCTTTCACATTTCTTAATTAACATAGGTGAAAATATTTCACATGCTCAAGTTGTTTAGCTCAAATTAAAATTCAACAATCCTATCACATATTATGTACTAAGGTATAAGACCATGTTATCCAAAATGATGAATCCTATGGTAGACAAAGAATTTCAAGACATATTCAAACAAAGTTTGTTTCCACACCTACATTAATATATTATGTTAAAAATGTTTCTATCATTTATGGATTTATGTCATATAGTTAAGGAAAGAGAGGTTAAGTTGTTGGCAATAAATAAACTAAAGTATGTAACCAACCCAGTTTCTACCTCTGATGAAAATAATCTGAGTATCCACCATATATGGTTAGACCAAATGAAAATAAGAGTGACCAAAATATAATAGCAAATGCATTTTTTTAACCTACTCTGTGTATTGTGTTATCTACTCTTCCAAAGAGATAGTTTACCAACTTACCAAAATCTCCCTATAAAATGTTACAAAAGTTATTGGAATGTCACCTCATATCACCCCCCCCCCATTAAAGAGGTTGATGTGAGTAAACCTTTTCCAAAAGGATTTGATCAAAATAATTTTTTTAATTTTCATAAAGAATTAGGGCATACTACCAACATATGCACTAGTTTTAGACATAATATATTAGATATAATAGATGATAACATCATTTATGTGCATACATCTTTAGACAATACAAAATCACACCCAAGTGAGAGTATAACAATGAAGACATTCAACGATCCTTTCTTTAAGCATACAGGTCAAGAAACAATAGATAAATTAGAGATGCATTACATATATAATACATACCCTCCACTAGATTATTATCATCCTCATACATAGGCACGTCATCCTTTGAATGGAATTATTGGTACATATCATGTTTTAGTACCATGTAGACAACTTATCACATTTGTAGAGCATGAGATAGTTGATGATGATTCTAATTTACAATCTTTGTTCATTCAAGCTTACATTGATCATCAACCTATATATAGTGTCATGGTTGATAATAGTTCAAGTGTGAATATGTGCACTATCACACTTATCTCTCATTTTAGATATGCAGATAAGGATATACTTCCTACAAGACCAGTAATCAAGTGATTCAATGGTCATGTTCATATTTTTATTGGTGAGATCATATGATAACTATAGGTTGGTCAAGCACATGTGGCCACTAAATTTATAGTAGTACATAGTGCAAGAGTATTCGATATGTTATTAGGATGTCCTTGGATTCAATAGATACATGCAAAACCTTCTATAGTACATAGATGTTTGAAATAAATTTGATTATCAAATCTCATAATATTTCATATGAATACCCCCTCCAACCAAAGGCTCTTATTCCTTCACTGTAAATATTAGATGAGCAACCTAAAAAGGTTCAACGTATTTAGATAATTCAAAACAAATGGCCAACTTTCCAAATATACCTACCCTTAAAAATCCATTTAATCGGTGATTTATCATAGATTCTAGAGAGTCACTCTCTACTATATCATGTCCTAGATTGATATTATAAGGCATTAAGAGTGTTACACAAAGAACACCAACACAAATTTTTTATACTCCACAACAAGTTCCAAAGAGTCCTTAAGTTCACCATACTAAACACAATACAAAACATACTATAGATTATCATCATGATAGTTGCACTTATGTTAAGAGCCAGATCAATTATCAGATTCCAAGTTGAGACCAACTACTTCACAGTGGAAAGATAATTTCCATTCATGAGAGGTCATCCTTGTTATATTAGATACAAGACCTATTAATTATGAGGGTCATGTGGCAGTCATTGGTTAGTATGTTCCTTTTTTAGTTATATATTTTCAAAAATACCAAAAAACAAATATTTAAAAAAAAAAAGAATTATTGCAAGATATGTGTAGTTCATTTACATTAGTTGATTTGTGAGCTTAAATATATGCAATACTTCTCTATATCTATTTTTATATCAAATATGCTTCACAAGTGTACTTGAGTGAATTTTAGAACATACAAGTTGTCACTTTTAGATGCAATTATAGGTGATGATATTGCCTCAGACATAAAAAATTTACACATAAAAAATGCTCTCTTTCAAATAATAACACATTATGCTCTTGTCCAATTCTAGCAGACTTGTCCCAATGAACACAGACTCTAATTTATCAAATCCAAAATAGTCCTAGGTCTTTTAAAAATTATGTGCATCACAAGTCCATTGGGGGCATATTTTACTCAAATTTTATCACTCTATGACTATCCCTTTTTTTCCTACTACACTATAGTAAATTGCATAAAATATTTCTATATTTTCTCACTTACTTTCACATGCAATCTTACTAGATACCTGATTTTCTAAATACACTAATTTTAAAAATTACTTGTGTAGATCAATTTCACGTATTCATACAAGCTTGCCTTATTTGTTTCTTTATTTCATGCTTTGTGTGTATTCATCACTTTGGATCATGGACATTTGAACATGTCCTTATTTTCAGATCTAAAACTTATTATGTGTTTCTATGTATGTGAGTGACATTTTATCATGTCCCTTGTATGCGGCCTCTTGGATTTCTTGCTTATTTTATTGTTATTGTGAGTTTTATTTGTGTATGCATCATGGCCATGACTCTTGTCTGTTATCATTTGCTCAGTTTTCAATGTCATGATAGATATCATGCATCTCCATAGTTTTTTGATGCCATGATCATTATTGTGCATCTTACCTGAGTAGTTATATATCAGTTTCAAGTACTCATTATTGATCATTTATTCACTAGTCCCTAATTTTTAACATCTATTTAGACATAACATTATGTATGTTTGGTTTTACATATATCATACACTATTATTTTGATTATATTTTCAATATGATTCCATGATCTTCAATGTTATCATTATTACTCCAAATTTCAATATTTTATCTAACACCATTCGCATAACTTTTTATTTTGAGTTAAGTTATTGTGTGGACTTCACAACTGACCAAAAAAGAGGGGGTGTATATAATGGCTTGTATTAGAGACTGAGTTGAAATAATCCACTACATATAGATAAAAATAAATTACTTTCTTAGTTAATTAGAATGCATACTCAGTTTTTGCCCAAAAACCATATTCAGATAGAACCACGTCATTTGGTCAATAATGCAGGATATAGTTGTCCTCAATAGTGTGGTTTCATCCCAGAAGTTAAAAAAAACTTTATATATTTATCATAATTATACTCAATCCATAGAATAGTTTTTAGTGTTTACCAAAAATAAATTTTAGATTTATACTTAGGATTATCTCAGTTTTTGCTTAGATTGGGAGCATTGTGTGTGGCATGTGTTCCATTATTTTCATAGGTTTGCCCATAAATTCAATTTTTATTACTCATTATAATAATTAATATACTTAGATATAAGATTGGGTTTATGTGCATGACACATGATCACTTTTTTGCTCAATTTTTGCACCATTTTTTCTCAAATTTTTCACCAAAATAAATCTTATTATGTCTGCAATGGTTGATTCAAATTTTTACACCGGTCTTGGCACCAAATTTATCTATTAAAATTCATACATGGATTCAAATATACTATACTACCTTAAGTTTCATAACAATGGAATCAAGTGAATCTTGAGTCCTTAAGCACATTATCCTACCAATAAGGATTGGAACATGCACAATCTAATCCAAGTTTTACAATGAAAATAAAATATCCAAGGGTTCCACCCTCTTCAAACACCAATTTTTTCCTTGAAAACATAATGGTTCATGTACATTAAAAGGTGTATTCATGATTTTTTATTTGATCTATAATTTTTTTGTCTTTATTTTCATATTTTCATCCTAAGAAAGGACTGATTAATGCATGTTTCATTACAGGTTTTCATGAAGCACAGTTCAATGTGTGGTCTACATTCAATCTTACTTAATGCATGTAATCTCAGGTATAACTTTATTTCTTTTACTCTATTCACTTTTATTGAATTACCATAATAAAATGGGGGGAAATTTAGTCATTAAAATTAGCATTAATGATAAAATAATTCACTTGTGACCATCCTTTATGCACAATTAACCTTTGCTCAATTTTATGGTTGTAAACTGTTATTCCTCTACTTCTATGAAAATGATCCTTTATCCTTAGTAAATTTTGATACTATCATATTCTTAATTGAAATCAACCTAGACTCAATATAATATTAATTTATATACCTATTTTAGATGTCTTTGGTCCTCAAACAAGGTTGCTCCTTCAATTCAATTTTGCTTGAAGCTATTGGTTTCATCTTCCTACCAAACAATGGCTAATTGCTCAAATTAAAATTTGCCTAATGGTTTATCCCACATGTTTCACAAGTCCCATTCGAGGAAATCCTAAAAATACCACTATATAAGCACATTTTCTATTTATTTTGTTCACTATTTGGCAAGAGGATTTTTATTAAAAACACTAGAATTATTATAAATGAAAATTAAGAGGAAAACACATAATCTTCCCAATGTTGAGCCCATACAACCCAATTATCCCTGCATTAAGTCTAAACATAATAACAAGGTCACAAGTGTTAGGTTGTGGAGCTAAAAGCTTCACTAATGTAGACATGGAGGAGGTTGTTGAGAGGTTGCTGAGTTGCAGAGCAACCGACGTCGATCTGATCAGCTGACGTCGGTCATATATAGTGAGAAGAGCAACCAACATCAGTCAGGGATCAATCAGCGTCGGTCACCTCCAGGCAGATAGGGACTGACGTCGATCGCCTGTGTAGTTTCAAAACTGTCGGTTGCATGAATAATTAGTTAACGAACTGGTTGTTTGCATGTAGAAGGCCAATTATAGACTTCAAGCTACGGATCTAATTATTGTAATTAGGTGTCTAATTATTGTTTGCATGAGATCTATATAATAGACTCATGGGTTGTATTGTAATTTGTGATAGAGATTAAGAGAGCAAAAATTAGCTCCTTCTGTGTGTGAAGAGAGCAAGGTGTGTTCCTCATAGTGCCACACTGCCAAGTATGGGTGCTGGTTTGGAGAATCAAAAGGATTCTTCATGTATGTAGGATCTTGGTTAGCAGGTGTGCAAGGCCATGTTTGGAGATCTACATGGTAAGTAAGATCATTGATTTATAGGTGTATGTGTGTGAAAGATCTAGGTTTGTAGGTGTATAAAACTAGGTTGGTCGATAGGTGTGCAAGACCAGATTGATCTGCAAGTGGCAGCAAGATCAGGGAGATCAGCAACACAATAGGTAGCAAGATCAGGCAGGATCTACTTGGAGTACGGTGTGTACTCGGTCATAGAGCAAAGAGGAAGGCAAGGTAGATCCTTTCAAAGTAGGATCATTTGAGTTGTAGGTTGTTGCAAGTTCATGGGAGATTTACTTGGAGTGCGTTGTATACTTGGTTGAGTATGTGTGTATACTCAGTGTACTAGCAGTAGTGGATACTGACTGGTTGGAGGTGAACACCAATTTTGTGTTTGAGTTGTGTGTTGGGACCGTAAGAGAGAGAGTGAGCTCTTGAAGATATTTATTTTTTATGCTCTAGATGTGTGTGAGCTCTAGAGATGTAAAGAAGAAGACGGTGGCATCTTCTTTGTTGTATTCCCTTCTGGAAGAGTATTAATACAATTGGGTATTGTCTCTCATATTCTGTGTTGTTTTTTATTCTAGTTACTTGTTACTTCTGGTTATTTTTGCATGTTTAGTTGCATGGTAATCAATTGTGCTACCTAGATCCTGACAAAGTGGTATCAGAGAATGTTTGTTGTTCTAGATTACCTGAAAAAGTGGTATCAGAGAATGTTTGTTGTTCTAGATTACCTGACAAAGTGGTATTAGAGCATGTTTGTTGTTTTAGATTCCTGACAAGTGGTATCAGAGCTAAGGTTGCAGGGAGCAGGTTTGTGTTTGATTATAGGTCACTCTCAGGGGTTTTTGATTGAGTGGGAGTAGAGCAATGGTAGAAGAAGGTAAGCTAAGAATGGATGAATTGAAAATTATGAATGGTCAATTACGGTGTTATGGAAAGAAAGAGTAGGTAAAGAAATATTGTTGGTTGGTAGCAGATCAGCATGAAGGAACTGAAGAAGTAGATGTTGCAGGTGTTGTTGCACAGGATGCTCTAGGATGTTCCTTGGATAAAGTAGAATCTTGGTTTATAGATTATGTTGCCTCTTTCCATGCAGCCCCAATTAGAGGGGTTGGTGAGCCTTGTCAAAGTATTGGCAAAGGGGAAGTGTGGCTGAAATTGCAGACGGCCAACACATGGGTGTTGAAGGAGGTCATGCAGGTCCCAGTCTTGGAGATGCAGATAATTTCTTCAGAAAGTTGGGTGATGAGAGATGCACAGTAACTCTCACAGCAGATTCTTAGAATGTTACCAAGGATGCACTTGAATTAGCATGTGGTAAAAAATTAGGTACTCTTTATCTACTTGATTGTATTAATGATTCCACTTCTGTTGCACAGGTGTAGCTTTGTAGGCTTGGTCACATGAGCAAGAAGGAGATGCATGTTCTTAAGAGGAAATCAGATGTCTTTGACAAACTTAAGAACTGGAAAGCCTTAGTGTTCTTAGAGGAGATGACAGATAGAGATCAGCAGATGGGGCTGGATAACTCTAAGCAGGGTAGTTTAGACATGGGTATGATTCAAAAAAAGCTCACGAGTAAAAATTCATCACTCACAGGCATACACAGGTATCAGCATCAGTCAAAGGTAACTGACATTGAATAGATAGGTACCGACATCGGTCATGTGCAAACCAGAGGAGTCGGTGGTGTCGGGTAGGTGGAGACTGACATTGGTAGGATAATCGGTGTCAGCGACCTGGACAGTCGCATGGAACCGACGTCGATCGGATGCAGACTATGTGGTGATCGAGGTCAGTCATTGGAATATATTTTGGGTGGACAAAAAGCTGTCAAGGAGTCTCAAACACCCATGAGGAGGACTGAAAGGGTAAGTAAGCCTCAAATTCATTTTTCCTCTTCTTTATACTCGTTGCTCACTACAGAGTAGGAAGGATCCAAGAAACAGTGGGAGCATGGCATGAACAGGATGCAAAACCAAATGGGAGATTTGGTAGGGTTGCCAGTTGGTATGAAATCACTAAAAGATGAATGGATACCTTAGTTAAAGAATAGATAGAATGGACATGTGAGATGGAAGGCTAGGTCATATGGTCTTGAGGAAGGTGCAGGACAGTGGTACAGGTTTTGACAGGTGGATGACAAAACAGGGCTTTAGTCAATGTCAGTGTAACCATTGTGCTTGTCTTACCAAGTAGATGATGGTCGCGACATTATCCTATTGTTGTATGTGGAGGATGAGCTTGGTGTAGGTTCAGACATACAGGGTTTTGCTAAGCTAAGGGTAAGGTTAGTTCAGTGGTTTGCCATGAAGGATTTGGGAGCAGCAAAATTCTTTAGCATGAGTAATCCTAGAGACAGGGAGATCACATGTTGATGTTGTCACAGGATGATTGTGCGAAGGTAGTGTAGGATGTAGAATAGGGCAGCACACCTATGGATGGATAGTTCACAGAATAGGGTCCCCAATCACATGATGAGGTTGAGTACATGTGTACTCCCTGAGTTTGCCCAAGCAGTGGGTGATGTCAAAAATTTTGTAGTTAATCTGAGAAAGAAGCACTGGAGGGAAGTTCAGTGGATTCTTAGGTATCTGAGAGGGACTAGCAGTAGGTCGACATGCTATGCAGGGTCAAGTTCTTTTCTACATGGGTTTGTAGATGTGGATGTGGCAGGTTACTTGGATGACAGGGTTTGCACCATAGGATGTGTGGTGGTTGGTCTTCAGGGTTGAGCTTGAAGAGGGATACAAGCCAGGAAACAAATTAGATGGTGTACAGGTATAGGTACAGTGTAGCTATTTATCTCCAAGTGGGAGATTGTTAGGTTGTGGAGCTAAAAGCTTTACTGATGCAAACATGGAGGAGGTTGCTGAGAGGTTGTTGAGTTGCAGAGCAACTAATGTCGGTCTGATCAGCTGACGTCGGTCATATACAGTGAGAAGAGCAACCAATGTTAGTCAGGGATTGGTCGGCATCAGTCACCTCCAGGCAGACAGGGACCGACGTCGGTCACCTGTGCGGTTCTAGAACTATTGGTTGCATGAATAGTTAGTTAACGAATCGGTTGTTTGCATGTAGAAGGCCAATTATAAACTTCAAGCTACAAATCTAATTATTATAATTAGGTGTCTAATTATTGTTTGCATGAGATCTATATAATAGACTCATGGGCTATATTGTAATTTGTGCTAGAGAGTAAGAGAGCAAAAATTAGCTCCTTCTGTGTGTGAAGAGAGCAAGGTGTGTTCCTCCTAGTGCCACAGTGCCAAGTATGGGTGTTGGTTTGGAGAATCAGAAGGATTCTTCATGTATGTAGGATCTTGGTCAGTAGGTGTGCAAGGCCATGTTTGGAGATCTACATGGTAAGTAAGATCATTGATTTATAGGTGTATGTGTGTGCAAGATCTAGGTTTGTAGGTGTGCAAAACCAGGTTGGTCGGTAGGTGTGCAAGACCAGATTGATCTGCAGGTGGCAGCAAGATCAGGGAGATTAGCAACACAACAGATAGCAAGATCAGGCAGGATCTACTTGGAATACGGTGTGTACTCGATCATAGATCAAAGAGGAAGGCAAGGTATATCCTTCCAAAGTAAGATCATTTGAGTTGCAGGTTGTTGCATGTTCATGGGAGATCTATTTAGAGTGCGTTGTGTACTCGGTTGAGTATATGTGTATACTCGGTGTACTGGCAGTAGTGGATACTGACTGGTTGGAGGTGAACACCAATTCTGTGTTTGAGTTGTGTGTTGGGACTGTAAGAGAGAGAGTGAGCTCTTGAAGAGATTTACTGTTTATGCTCTAGATGTGTGTGAGCTCTAGAGATGTAAGGAAGAAGACTGTAGCATCTTCTTTGTTGTATTTCTTTCTAGAAGAGTATTAATACAATTGGGTATTGTCTCTCATAATCTGTGTTGTTTCTGATTCTAGTTACTTGTTACTTTTGGTTATTTTTGCATGTTTAGTTGCATGGTAATCAATTGTGCTTCCTAGATCCTGACAAAGTGGTATCAGAGCGTGTTTGTTGTTCTAGATTACCTAAAAACAAGTCATTGTTGAAGTATAAAATTACGCTAGGATTTATGCCATCTTACAACATTGCACTGGTATTTCACACACACTACCATATCATGGGAGAACTACATGGAGTTTGATCCCTCTTCAGAGTATTGGTATTTAGGCAACACTCAATAGATAGAGTTTTGAGGTCAAGCACAACTTCATACCCTAACACATTTTCCCTGATTTTATTTAATTTAACTCTCTTTATCATTGAGTGAGGGTTTTAAGTGAATAAGGCATAACATCTCCCATAACGAACTGAGCGATCCTAAATAAATACATAGGACCTACAGGTGAAGGTGCACCAATCAAAATTCACATAGTAAAAAAAAACTAAAGAACACCGATGCACCCTAAAGATGATAGTGTAGGTTGGAATTCTCCTAGAATCAAACAAAGCCATGTTCCTGATTCATAGTGACCTCACAGATCCCCATAGTCAATCATGTAGCTCATTGATATCTGAGTGCCAACTAAGTTATTTGTCTTTAGTACTTTCCACTTTTGAAATATTTATAAAAATAGAAGGTTCCAAATCAGTCATGTGTATTTATTGTATATATTATACATTCTAATTTTACTCAACATTTTGTCATAATTAGATTAAAATTTAATTCCTAATTTTGATAAAATAGAAACTCATGTTTTCTCTTCTTTCTCTTAGGTTTGTTCTACTAATGCATCCTCCTCCTTGCTTCTTCTATTTCCAAAACTACCTCAATGAGGTTCTTATGACTCTCCATAAATATATAAAATTGAAAAAAATAGTTTCTAAATATTTAAGGAATGATAAAATTGAAATAAATATTAAAACAATTTTTAAAATTACATAGAAATGTGTATTTTACTTACAAACTCATGTGATGCACATATAATCACTAATATGAATGATGTGTGTAGGAGATCAACCTAGGATATATGAATATCTCTGTATAGGGAATGTAAACTTTGTACATTTTATGTATTGATAACTATATGTATGGTAGATATCTGATGATGACATTATATCTATGACACCAAAGGCAGTTTAGGGTATTATCAACATCTTTATACATAAATTGTGTCTGCTATGTGGGATCACAGATATGTTGATCTCATTTATAAATAATGGCAACCTAGTGTGACAAAGCTCTAACTACATAATATTCAATTGTCCCATATCCCACTATTTTGTCTTTGAGGTATGATGTGAATAACTTTTGGAGTCTAATAGCTTACTGGTGTACCACTGGTTATAGATGGCCAAAGTTTTCTTATGGTTAGGTTGTGAAAATTCTATGGGTCTTCTGATATACCTGAAGGTACTTGGAATATTAAGAATAAAAATATATTATTTCTAGAGTCTTGTGATGATGGGTCAAATCCCACCTCAATTAACATAGGATTCTTTGCACATGCTTAAACCAAAAAATAAAATTGTGAGGATACTTAGAAACCCTCAACATAAGGTTTCTAGCCAAAAATATAAATAAAATACTAGAAAAACAACTTTGGCAAACTAAGTTAGTACAAAAATGTTTAGAGCCCCTACTTCTAATACCATTTTTTTATTACCAAAATATTGATAAGTTAAAATGAGAACATACAGTGGATAATCACACTAAACTTTTGATAGATAACTTTTCCTATTTCGTATGTTATCTACTTAAAAAAACTAAAGACAACTAATATTTCCCATAGATAGGGTATATCTAATTATTAAGCATATGCACCCAATTATCTTATTTAATAACTAAAAATTTGAATGAAAACAATTGTGTCACAAACCCATCATGAACAGTGTTATAATTTGTGCAACAAATTTTCTCTAGGTTTGCACTGCAAAAAAGATAAAAAACCAAAAAAAATGAAAGAGAACAATTGATGCAAACATGACCCAATTTGTAGTGTTATACACATGAAATGTACTAGTGGTAAAAAAATAACACACAAACCCAATGCAATTAAAAATGCCCAGTCATGTCGGCCATGCACTAATTTTAAGCCACCAAAATCGATGAAAAGTCTTGAAATTTTTAAGGTAAAAATAGCCTAAAACCATCAATGTTCAACACAAATCTGACCCAAATTGGGGAGTAAACCACACTTATTACAATATTGATTCACTTACATCCCACCCTCTTTCCTAAAAACTCTATGGCCCTCAAATGTTCTCTCAAAATATGTATTGTTTTTGAAGTTAGATAAGATCATCCACATATAAGAGTAGCTTTACTACATAGCTAACTAGGTGAACACCCTCTCCACCAACTTTGTTTATCCACTCCTCTAGCTTATCTATGTATATTTAAGATAATGTGGGTGATAGTAGGCAACCTCATTTGACACCAATCTCACTTCCAAATAATTTTTACATTCCTTTACCTATTCTTATTTTGGATCAAACTTTATCATAAAAGTTATGTAATGTCACTCTATACTCATCTAAAATTCCAAATTCCTCCATCATCCTCCATAGTTTTATGTTATGCATCATGTCAAATTCATCTTTGAAAATAAGAAATTAACCAAAAAAATCTTCTCATTGGTTATCCCATACTTTTTCAATCATGTTCCTAAGAGTGATGCAGTGGTTTGGTCTAAAACATGCAAGTCCTATCACTCATTTTTCCTCTTATTTTACCAGTTGCAAATTTTTCACTCTATCATGCTTCCAATTAGTTTATCAAGATGATGGTTAATCGTGATAGTTTTATGGGTTATTGATATCTTCAATTTTATAAAAAGGAATAATGACACTAGTCATCAAATTTGTCGGGAGCCTTTCTGAATGGCACCATTGAATATGTTTTTGATGTGTAGTGTGAAAACTTCTAAACACAATTTTAGATATTATACGTTCATCCTATTTGTCTTATGTCTTATCCCATGCTAGCCTCTTTATACCTTGTTTAATGTCTATTTTTAGAAAATATCATTTATTGTATTGTTTATGGGGGTGTCTTTATCTTGATCTCGTTCATAAAGTACTTTTTATATTTTATCCATATAATATCTATTTTATTACTCTTTGTTTGTTTTATATTTTTTTGTTCTCTCCAAAAGCATTTAGTGTTGTGTTTCTTAAGATAAATAAATGATTTCTTCTTTGTGATCATATAACTATCCTTTTTATATTGTATCAATTTTCATAAGCCTTCTTATTTTATTTATTCATCTCGAATTCTCTCAAAATTCTTTTTGTTGCCTTGCATTCTTCATCATACCACATATTTTTCTAAAATCTACTTGTGTTTTTCCTCTTAGGTCTAGATTTTTTGCATGCACTTACTGATTTTTGAATTATGGGTATCAACATATTATTGTTTATTTGGAAACAAACATACATTATATATTATTATTCATTTCATGTAGTTTTAGGTTCTGCATACTAGGTCGACCCAGTCGACCATGTACATTTTAGGCACTCAGCAGCAAGTTTTTATAAAGCTTGATCGACCCAATCGACCTAGTTATCAAAATTTGCAAGTATATATCAAGGTTCTTGAACATCAATCTTAATTATCTGCATCTCTGATCCACCAAGGTTCCTTTCTATATCTTTGTATCTTTATTTATAGTCTTTACTTTTACAGTTTGTAGTCTTCAAAACTACCCTTGCATAGTCAACTGGATCGACCTTGCCGACCTAGTTTTGTGTGTTGTCTGGATAACTAAGTCGACTCTATCGACCCTGTTCATTTTCAGACCTTGCTTCCACAGTACAAGTTTAACCTTGTTGACCCTGTTCTATATTTTTTGCATACACTTTTAACTATATCAACATTGTACCTTGTTTCAAAGTTGGAATTGACCTTATATGCTAGTAATTAGTTTACATTTTATTTTATTATTGCTTACATGCTTAGAATAGATCACATAGTTTAATTAATTGGTTTTCAATAATTTTTTTAGTTTCACTATCTTCTATTTTATGTACACATGGCCAAATCACAAAATCTAAATAAGCATTTTAACATTTATCTACCCAAGGGCAACGGAGATGGATTTCATCACTAAGGGGGAAGCTGACTTAATATTTTGGTCAAGAATAAAGCATGGTTAATGGTATATTCTAGTTAATCACCTAACACCCTTATCATTTTGATGTGTGAAGTGAGGGGGTAGGCCCCAATACCAAGCTTGTATCATTACCACTATAGTCCATTTCAACCCAAACTACCTGAAACCATCCTTAGATTGTCATTCTAGTTCCTTGCTTATAGCCAACTTCCCATCACATTTAAAATCATATCTTAATAATCTAATTAACATTTAGTTTGACCAATTAGTTAGCTCTTTACTTTGCAAGTTGATTACTTGCTCTTTGCTCAATTATATTTTGTATTGTAAAAACTTGCATTAGTCAGCATTGGTGCAAGGTTTTGTGTTCTATGCCTCAATTGGATTGGCCAGTGTTAATCTAATTGGATATTTGTTTCCTTTTTTTCATTCACTTTTTAAATCTCTTGAAAAAGTTATCTTGTTTCATTTCGTAACCTGTCATAAGTTTCTTAACTTTCCCTATCTGTTGTACTAGGTTGACCTAGTCGACCTTATATCTTTTTCAACTTATGTTCATTGTATTGGATCGACCCATTTGACCCTATACTATTTATAGACCCTAATTTTCCCTTTTCTAATCTTTGTGTACTATACTAGATCAACCCAATCAACCTTGTACTATTGGTAGGCCCTATTTTATGTGCTTGGTTGACTCAATCAACCTTGTATTGCTTTTTGCCGTCCCTGTTTATCAATCTAGTTCTCTATTTCCCCTTCAAATTTTGTTCATCTCTCTTCAGTCAGAATGAATTATCCTATCATAATACTCTTGAATAGCTTGAATTCATTTAGATACTATATGGGATGTTAATTTCTCCCTCTCTTTTCCTCCTAAGAGCACCATCACTCTTGGGGCACCCCTCCTCATCTTTCATCCATGAACTGCAATATGGTGCAAATAACACCTCAAGATGAAGTTGATGGATCTAATCCTTTCTATTATACTTACCAAGAAACTTCTCATCTTCAAAATCTATAGACTAATGTTGGAGCAATTGATACAAGTTTACTTAACAATCCCACTAATAATCCTTCTTCTAGTAATCCTCCCCCTAATACCAATTTGGGGAGTAATCCTACCAACACCAACCCACAACCTAATAAAAATCAACTTTTGGCCCAAGTTATCCAACAAATGAACATAATTCAAAATTTTAAAACTAACCAAATGATGCAACTTCAACAACATTTAATAAATGTGGCTAATCAACCTCTAACTATGCATCATTAAGCTAATCAAAATTTCATTCCTCCACCTCTTTGGGCTACCTCAGAAAATGTTAATCCTCAACCCATAATAAATAAAAAGATGCTTCAAACCATTTAAAATTATCCTTTATCCCCTTTCATTATATCTATTAATATTGGTAACATATCTCCAACTATCAAATATGATGGGACTAAAGACCCTGACTCATTTCTCAAAACCTTTGGCAACCTTTACAAAGAGTGGATCCAAACTAATACCTTCACCACTACTAAACTCTTAGTGAAAAAATTCACTGGTGATGTATTAGAATGGTATAATAAACTTCCCCAACATTCTATTTGGTAACTTGAAAATTTGGTCAATCCTTTGGGTAAAGAGTTTCAACACAATGATCTTCTCGATAATTATCTTAGCCATTTCATTAATGGTAAGCAATCTCCCACTGAATCAGCTCATGACTTTATCAAAAGATGGAAATATTTATCTCATAAATCTAACCATAACATGACTGATGATAACTTATTCAAACTCTTTATCATAGATTTAACTCCCATTCTTCAATATAAGTTTCAAACCTTTTCTCCCCAAACACTTAATGAAGCTTTTGACCAAGCTAAATGTTAAGACTTTCTTATGAAGCAATTCAAACCTAATCCTAAAATTATTAAACTATATTTACAATCATCTAATGCTATCACTAGTAATACTCCACAAACCGAACCAAGATTTGCCAAAACCTATATTCCTTTACCTTCTCATACACCTCTTTCGGTTCAACAAATGAAATAATTTTTACCGCCATTAAAACCTTTCATCTATCCAAATTCTCTTCCTAAGTGGTATGACCCCAATCTATTTTTTTGGTTCCATGATGACATTGGGCATTCTCATTAATCTTGTATAGGGTTCACCAAATTTATTGTCTCCTATATGCTTGGTGATTCATTCAATCATGAAGCTATGATCAATCTTCGTCATCAAGAATACACTATTTCTTTTCAAAAATGACAAAATTCTAAAGCTTCTACTTAAAATAACCAAACATCTTCAAATTATCAATCAAATACAAAGGATGTTTGTGCCATTGATGCCGATTATGACCAATATTTTAACAATTCTTACTATGTCAATATTGCTAAGGTCAATTATCATCATAAACCAGCTCATAAAGATCCTGTTACAAAGCCTAAGAATCCATCGTTGGAGGAACAACTTATTAAAGATACTACCACCACTAATATTGCTTCAAAATCCCAAGAGGAACCATCTCCTCTTTTCAATCCTCCAACTACAACTATTCCTCCAAAAAATAAATTACCTCCTAAAACTCATGTTGGTTTTTCTAAGTCTCATTGGAACTTTATTGAAGAACTCAACTCCATTCCTTCATAAATCCCACTCATGGAGTTGGTTTGTACTTATCCCTATCATCGTAAGTTCCTTATGCAACAACTCCAATAAATTGGTGATCCATCCTCCTTAGATTAAGAACTACCTTCTATTGAATCTCAACCTACCAACGTAAATACCATTGAAACTATGTGTTCTTCCAAGCCCTCTATTAAATTTCTTGAAGATGACATGATAAATGATGAAATTCTTTTTTGTGTTGATGATCCACCACTTTTCATCAAATTAGCCATTAATACCACTCTTATCCATAAAGTTCTAGTTGATGAAGGTTCTAGTATTAATGTAACATCTATATGGGTCATCCAACAACTCGGTTATAACAAGTATCATCTCAAGCAAACCCATCTTACTTGTCATGGCTTTGATAAGACAAATCAAAAGCCACTTGGTTGTATTTGGATTCTATTAACCATTAGACCTAAGATTGTTCAAACCAAGCTTATGGTCCTTGATCTTCCTTTATATTACAACATACTCCTTGGTTGTCCATGGACTCATCGAATGCAGGTCATTGCTTATTCTAATATCTAATGTATTAAATTCTTACATAATGGAAAATGGTATAAGCATGAGGTTGATCCCAACCCATGGAGCACTCAACTTCCTAATCCTAAATCATAATATCATATTCCTGCCATTCCTAATATCAATAGTGCTCCTTTACCCGAGTTCATCAACATGAATCCTGATTTACAAGTTACTCTTACAGATTATGATGATGATGAGCCTAATGATTTGTAAAATACTTGCAATACTACCAAATTGCCTCCCTATATTTCACAATGACTTCCTCCTCTATTACCCAGGGATTGTACTATTCCTCTTATTGATGAGATTATCAATTTTCCCCCTCCATGAAATGCTTAGGAGCCTTATTTACCTGAATATGCCTTCACTTGTAATGATTTTGGAGTGGACAAATTGTTTTAAGATCCTCTCATCATGTCTCCTCATACATTGAGTAACATCAGGATTTCAACTTCTAAATCTCCCCTTGATTCTCAAGCATGTAAAATTTCTCCAACATATGATGATAACTATATAATGGACCAAGCTCAATCTAGAGACTTGGATGTCCAACATTATCAGAAAACCTTATCCCAAATTCATGATTTTAATTGAGATGTTCATACCATTTCTATGGATCATACCTTAGATCCTGAGGGTCATGTGCCTCCTACCAATCCTCCTCTTATCAATACTCCTTGGGTGGTAGAGAAAATTATTCCTTTTAAACATCCAAAAAAATTTACATCTTATTTATCACCTATCGATCCAATTGTTACATCTGATCCTTCTCCCATCATTGAATCCATTGATATTCCAACCCATTCTACTCCATCTACTTTTTCTACTCCTGACATTACATTAGATGCCAAGGCAACCAATGTTCATCAGATACATTCTAAGTGTGATCACCATGGAAATAAAATTATATATCTTGAAGTAGATGTCGAGTATTATGGTCCTCTTCCTACCTCGGCTAGTGATGAATCTATCCTTGAGTTACTTTATGCTCGAGAACCTCAACTTCCATGGTAGCATCATAAACTTGGAAATTTCAAGACTAAAACCCCTTGATTTAAGAACTTTGTTTATAGCATTGATCTTTTAAAAAATCTAATTTATGCCTTACCCAATGTACCATACCACTTTCAAGATGGTAATGCCACACTTATTGAATAAACCACTCACATTGAATATGGTACACCATCTTGTTCTCGACCACTTAATGTCTCTCATGAGCTTTCACCTACTAAACATGATAATTTTATCTTATTCTTTAATAAATATCATGAGGCTTTCATTTGGTCCTACGAGGACATGCCTAGAATTGACCCTAGCATTGTGGTGCATAGCATCATTACTTATCTTGATGTCAATCCTGTGCATCAAAAGCAAATAAAATTTCCACCTGAAGTTTCCACTTTATGTCATAAGGAAATCATCAAATTACTTGATGTTAAATTTATTAAACCAGTGGATTATTATGAATGGGTTTCTAACATTGTTCCCATTTGGAAGAAGGTTACTATGGTCATTCGCATTTGTATTGATTTTCACAATATTAATCTTGCTTGTCCTAAAGACAACTTCCCTTTACCTTCAATATATGTCATTATTGATTCCACGACTGGTTATGAAATGTTATCTCTTATGGATGGCTTCTCAGGATACAATCAGATTCATATCACTCCTAAGGACCAACATAAGACTACTTTTACCATGGAATGGGGCACCTATTGCTATGTCAAAATTCCCTTAGGCCTCAAAAATGCTAGATCCACTTACCAAGGAGTAATGACTCACATCTTTCATGATCTCATTCACAAAATTATTGGAACCTATGTGGATGATCTCATTTCTAAATCTAAACATCATAAGAATCATCTTTTTGACCTTGCTATCATCTTTAACTATCTACTTAAATATAAAGTTAGGCTTAATCCTTACAAATATGTCTTTGGAGTCACATCTAGAAAATTGTTAGGATTCTTAGTCTCTCTCCATGGCATCAATGTTGACCTTACCAAAATTAGTGTTATCATCAACATGCTCATTCCTCACTCTATTCCTGACATTCATACTTATTTAGGAAAACTTGGGGTAATTAGATTATGTATCCCCGAAATGCCATATTGAATTCACTTCGTCAATTCCCTTCTTAAGAAAGGTACTGCTTTAGAATGGATGGATCCATATCAAAAAGCCTTTGATAATATGAAAGAATCATTGCTTCATCCACCTACAATTCATCCTCCTTCCAATGATAAACCTTTGATTTTATATACTTCTTCCACACCTATTTCAGTTGGGGCAATGCTTGCCCAACAAGATGATATGAGAAGAGAGTATGTTATCTACTACATTAGTTGAGGCCTCATCGACTATGAGACACATTATACCAAAATTGATCATGATTGTCTCACCATCTATTTCATAGCTAAAAATCTTCACCACTATATGCTTTACCAAACTACTTATGTCATTTTTCATTCTGACCCCCTTCGTCATTTCTTCTCCAAAACATTTCTTCCTAGAGATGTAATTGGTAAATGGATGGTCCTCCTTATGGAATTTGATCTCCACATTGTCACTCAAAAAGTTGTCAAAGGAAAAATCATAGCTGATCAAATTGTTGCAGCTCCCATTACATCTACTTCTCTTAAAGATAATCTTCCAGATGATAATATCCTTTACATCGAAGGTTTTAATCAAGTTATTTCTCTCAAAGATTATTTTCATATCTTTACCACCGATCTTAAATCCAATAATTTTTATGAATCCACTACTCCCTCTGGTACTACTAAACTAATAGTAGTTATCAAGGAGCTTCCTAAAATCAATGTTAACTTACATGAGGATACTTAGACCCTTCACTTTTATGGTGCTAAATGCCTTCAAGGAGTTGGGGTAGGTTGCATTCTCACATGTCCTCTTGGAAAGATCATTCCTTTAGCTTTTCACTTCACCTTTGATGTCACCAATAATATGGCCGAGTATGAAGCTCTTATCTTAGGCATGAGATTTGATCTTGATTTATACATTCAAGACCTTCATGCTTTAGGTGATTCTCAACTTATTTTCCACCAAGTCAGTGGTGATTATCAATGTAAAAGTGAGAACCTCATCACCTATCATCAAATTGCAACCACTTTTTCTAAGGATTTCATTTCTTTCACTATTGAGCCTATTCCTAGAGATCAAAATTCTATTGTTGATTCTTTTGCCTCTTCAACATCTCTCTTTCATCCACACCAACTCCTTTTTGATCCTATTTTTCTTATACAAATAAGAAAATCTCCATCCTCTACTCAACCACTGCATTTGCTTATCTGTCATACCATTCGATAAAACATGTGGTATCAAGACATCATTCAATTCTAGGAACATCAAATTTAACCTCCTAATTTAGACTCTCATGAAAAGACATGCATTCATAAACAAGCTTTCAAATATGTATTTCGACACAACATCCTTTATTATCATAATGTTCAAGGTACCTTGCTCCATTGTCTTATGCAAGATGAGGTCCCTTCTTTTCTTGAACAAACACATGAGGGCATTTACAGTGGCCATTATAACGGACATGCTACAGCCCGCAAATGCCTATGTATGGGTTACTTTTGGCCTATTCTTGAAAAGGATGCAATTGAATATGCTAAAAAGTGTAATCCTTTTTAGCTTCATGATGATCTAATCCATTCACCTCTAGCTGAACTTCAAATAATCAAATCTCCTTGGCCATTTTCCACATGGGGATTCGATCTCATTGGTAAACTATCTCACTCTTAAGATGGGTATGTTTTTATCATCACTGCTACCAAATATTTTACCAAGTGGGTAAAATTCATGCCTCTTCTTAACGTCACTAGTCCTACCATTTCTAAATTTATTCTTAATCAAATCATTTGTTGCTTTGGTGTTCCCCATACCATCATTTCAGACAATGGTGGTAACTTCAAAAAAAAACATGTTAAACAACTTTACAATAAATTCAATATCAACCATAAATTTTCTACGCCTTATCATCATCAATTCAATGGCTAATCTGAGGCCATTAATAAAATTCTCAAAAAAATTCTTCAAAAGATAATCCATGAAACCTGTATAGATTGGCATCTTCATATTTACCCTGCACTTTGGGCCTATCAGACTAGCATACGTACTACCACTGGGGCAACTCCGTTCTCTCTAGTCTATGGTTCTAATTCAGTTCTTTCTCTAGAAATTGAGATTCTTTATCTTCATATATCTCTTCATGGTATTATTCGTGATGAAGAATTGCATGAAGCTCATCTTCATGCCCTTGATCTACTTGATGAATTTCATCTTTTTGCCTTATAACATAACCACCAATACAAGGATCATATTGTCAAACAATATAACAAACATGTTCAAGTATACACATTTAACGTTGGTGATCTTGTCCTTAAATTAGACTATACTCATGATAAAGAAGGAAAATATGCCCAAAAATGGTGGAGCCCATATCTAGTCAAAGATATTCTTGGTCCAAGCACCTACCATCTTCAAACAAATTAAGGCCATGTTTTCAAAGAGCCCACCAATGCACATTTCCTCAAAAAGTATTTTCCCAAACATTTCCTTATTTTCATGATTTCTATCTACATCTAACACTTTTTTTAGGTTACTTACACGGGTCTCTCCCTTTGCAGCAAGTACCTTCCTTTCAAAAACCTTTAGTCCTCCTTTTTTGGTCTTTTAGTTTCTTGATGTACCATAGTCTTTTTTATCATCTTGCATTTTCTCTTATTTTGGCACCCCTTCGGTTTTTTTTTTGTGAGTTGCTTCATAAGATCGTGGATAGGACCTGGCATTCCTCATAAAATTACCATCTTTTACTTCTTCTCTCTTACAATTTTTCATTTGCTTTTTCACACCCCTTGGGTTTCTCTTTTATGAAGTTGCAGTGTAAGACCAGTGATAGGACCTAGCCCTCATCATAAAATTATCATATTTTCATCTTTTTACATCCTTGTTCTCAAACTTTAGCTTTTGCTTCTTTTGTTAGATGGAATTTGTGCAAACAATCTATTTTAACATGTTTTCTTCCATTTCCCTCGTTCTTATGATAAGGAATCACACTTTACTATCATTGTATCCCTTTTTTCCCTTTGTCACATTTTTTTTGTGATTTGAAGCAATTCAAATTGTTTCATGTGTCACTCCTCTTGATTTTCCCTTTCTTTTAACTCTACATTGGATAAAACAACGTTGAAGTCAACTTAGCACTTTTATTTCACCTAGATTTATGAGACTCTTAGACCCCATGATCTTTGGAGTTATCTCTCTTAGCAACCTTATCCCAAGTATTCAAATGAAAGTCATCTTTAGCACCCATGTTTAGTTTTCCAAATCCGTATGGAGGAGGAATATAAAAAGCCTTGAATAAAGTTAAAATCCCAATCATTTGAATCAAAAGGCAATGATGTCTAAAAGGAAACATACAAATCTTAAAATTCAAATTCACACCAAAAGACATGATTACAAGCACATCTCCTATCTCCAATCGAAGCTCAAACTCTAGTTGGACTCACATAGAGCCAAGGTCCTTTGGGTGTGGTAGGCTAGTATATTGGAATAGGGGAATTCAACAAACTCTATGGTGCTACCTTATTTCTCACACAAGTACCCAATCTTTTTAGTAGATCGATGGCTCTATAAGGGGTCCTAAGGAATGGGGAACACGTTGTGGGAAGGTAGGTCCATTTTAATTTTCATGCATATAGCCTTCATGGGATGATCTACATACTTTATTTGTTGACCTAAGACTTGTGTAGCTAAGATAATTTCTTCATAGTCCTTAAGGTTGAAAGTCCTTTTGTTTTGACAAACCAAATTTGAGTCTCTTGACTTCGATAGAGAGTAGCTCTACCTTAGTTTTTCCTTCATTATCCCCTCCACCCATTTCATTTGCCCCCTGGTGAGGCAAATTTTGATTCCAAATTTGTTTTCCCTTCTTATTTAATTCATTCTTCATCTCTTAAAAATATGCTAGCACTACTTTGTTTCAGTTTTATTTATCCCTAGAGCGAAATAACATGTTTGAGCAACTATGGATTTCTTCTTTCTTTTTCACCATGATTTTACATTTATAGTCTTGTCTTACTTTCCTCTTTACCATTTATCATTTATTTTACTATATTGTTATTACAAACACCTGAGTTTGTACCTTTTTCTATTATTGAGTGAGGATGGCTTGTTACTTCTCACTCATCAATGTTGTTTTCCCTTTTTATGCATTTTTTTCCATTCTTGAGTGAGATAAGGATTGTTACTACACACTCATAAATGTTTTTTTACCATTTTGTTTCTTCTTTTTATCATTGTTTTGTTTAATTTCCATCCTATTTGACATGTATCCTTGGTTTGACATGGTGAGTTTGCCTTTCTTACTTAAGGATAGCTTGTTTGAGTTTTTTGGTCTTTACTAGTTGGTCTTTAGTAGCCTTGTATTTTTGGTTACCCAATTTAATCTTGTTGTTTGACTTGGTCATTTGGTCTAACATAGCACTTATCACCCCAACTTGCCAAATTTCCCAAGTATGTCCTGTCATCATAGCACCAACTATTTTGGCTTTTCTTGTTTTTTATTGTTTTTGCTCTTTAATTTTGTATTCTTGGGTTTGTCAAAAGCAGTATCTATGCCCTACACAATTAAAACTAACACAAAAAACAACCATCCTAGGTAAAGGTACGTCAAGGTATGCATTACATTTACTTTTTAGTCATTTACTTTTCAGTCATTTATTTTAAGTCATTTTTGCTTTAAAATACTACAATTTTTTTTAGCATCAGCGTTGTGTGTTACTATGTTCTTTCTCAAAGCACCATCCCATGTTGCACCTTAGTGACACATGATGAGATTCAAGTGGGGAATATGTATACACATAATATTTTCAACTTTTATCAAATACTAATGCTTTACATCTTGCAGGAACCCATCGAGTCTCAATCTCTCTGAGTGCATGCCTTAAGGGGTACATAGGGAAAGGGGTGGTAGACCTTTGGTGTTTCACAGGATTTTTATCCCTTATTTCCACATTATTACCAATCCAACTATCTATTAAAACTATTACCTAAGCTATTACTCCTCCCTTGCACACTCCTCTAGTCTTTTTCCTCTTTCCATCCCTCTTTTCCTCACCTTGATCCCCTTTAGCCAATTGACTGTACTATGTTAATTGGGTTGACCCTATACATTTTTTATACTTTGATTAATATACATGGTTTATTGGGTTGACCATATACTATTTAGGGTATTTTTCACTTTGAGTTTCGTCAACCCTTCAGCTGACCTAGCTCAGGACCTAGTGATTTATCTCCTGAAAACATACAGGGTCGACTAGGTCAACCTCATATAGCTGACATCTTTAGTAAGATTAGGGTGAGATCCACCTATAAATAAAATATCATTTTTTTCATTATTTTAATATGCAATCAAGAGTTATTATTCATTCATGCTTCTTTACAATCTGCTCTTCCACCATTTTACTTGAGGAGTCTTAGCTTAGGATTTGTACTTGGAGATTATAGTCTTGTGGATAAGTCTTGGATGCTTTGGCATTACTTATTTATCCTTACAAACCATAGAAACCTCTTGTGAATCCCCATTTTCCAAGAGAGATATTGAGTCTTGACAGGTTCACATTCAGGTAAGTATATTTTAACTTTGTTCTCCTCTCTTTAATAGATAAAAGTAGCATAAGTATTGGCTCGAATAATATTACTCTTCATATTCCATGTATTAGGGTCTTACTCATACTTAGCTTAATTTATATTCTCTTATACATGTTTTTATTGCTTTACTAACCCCTCATATTATGCCACAAGCTTTGGTGTGCACTAGATTAGATTTACTTTCTTGTTTATTAGATATAGAGTGAACATTAAACCTATGAGTCTCTTAGGGTTGTTGTGTGATTGTGTTAGACTGTAGGCTTTATAACCCTTCCTAACATGATGTTTTATGACAAGTGATCCCCTAATCAAGTCTAGAGGATCCCCATATTTGTCATGTTCATGCTTAACAAATATATTCTCAATCGGAAGTATAGGTATGTTCTATCTTCTCTGAGCCAGGATTGATTTATATACATGATGCATTTATGATTTCATACACCATCCATCTCTATCACATCACACAAAACCTTATATGCATAGCTACCAATCGTCATCTCCACTTTGCATTGTTCCTTCATAACATTTTCTTGACACTCTATCAACCATGACACTATGTATGGTCTTGGATGCATATTTTGTACCAATCCCAACTTCCTCAAGATTTATGCAAATACAAATTATTTATGCTTCCATTATTTGTTGTGTAACATTTACCTCTTATCATACACTTGGTCCAAAAAAATATCTCTATCATTTCACTTATTCGATCTTTCCTGTGACCGTCACAACTCTACTCATTTCCAATAAACTTTCTCCTTATATAAGTTCATCTTTATGATGCACATGCATCTTCTCAGATTTTGTATCTATTTGTAAGACTTGTGAACGACCATTTCCTCTCTTGTCACTATCCAAATGAACACTAGGGCACTAAAATTCATGATGTCCTACCTCCCCACATATTAAACATGTTCTTCTAAATCTTCCACCTCTACTTCTGCCTCTACCACCTCTCATAGAAGATGATCCTCCCCTTGCTTGTGATTTTTGAACATTATTTACATTTTCATTACTCTTTTCCACTAATTTTTCTTTGATAATGTTGGCATTTTCTTTGCCTCTCTTAGTACTTTATCTACATGCCAACTTATCCTCTACTCTTAGTGCTTACTAATATGCTTCCTCCACTATTTTCAATTTCATTAATGTTGATCTCATCTTCATTTATCCATCATAGTCCATTAATGTACCATGTTACATTCTCTTGGTCCATCTCACTATGACCAACTTGGAAAGTTATTTTGTAAAATTCTTTTGTATAATCTTTCACACACAACTCATTTTGTTGTAGATTATGTAACTTGTTCAATAGATCCAACTAATAATCTCTAGGCATAAATTTGCCTTTTAATTTAGCAACCATCCTTTCCCAATGGGTATTTTTGTCTTAACCCTTGTGATTCCACTCAAGTTTTACCTCCTTCCACCATAGAGTTTCATGTCCCTTCAACTTTTTTTGTGTTGCCCTTTTCTTATGCTCATCTGCTACTTCATCAAATTCAAAGTATTCTTCCATATTTGTTAAGCAATTTATCAACTATTTTGGATTCAATGTTCCATTAATACATGGAACCTTCATTCACATCCCTCTTCCAATCTTAGATATGGATTTAATAAGCCTCCTTTCTCCCTCATCCAATTTCTCATGCATTGGATCTTCTTCTTCATCCTTATTTTGTGATTTAATTCTGCATCGCTCACATCATCCCTCAAGATGAATCCTCTTAATTTATCTTTCTCTATTGTATCCAACCTTGTTTACATAATTCATAACATTTATGCAATGCCACTAATATTCCATTCATATTCATAATTATTTCACCCACTCACCCTAATCTTTTTGGCATCATCTTGACTTTTCACAACCTTTAAATATATTGTCGTACCACTCACAACCCTGTGTAGACCTCTTTTGTGCACTCCTTTGTTGTCTACCCACCTTCACAAAGAACAGAGAACAAAAAATTTGATCTCTCAACACCACAGTTATTTTCCTTGATTTGATACCAAATGATGCAGTTATGATTAGAGGTCTCAATTAAGAGATGTCTTCTATTGTGCAACCCACAAATATACAACATAAATTCATGCAATAATAACATAATTTTATTGCTTTAAAGAGAGATTTCACAACAATAGATCGATTTCCAAAGATACAACATTAAAATTATCAAACACACAATCATAAACATAGCCCACAAACTTACAAGCATCAACCCAACACTACAGTGTGGTTCCAAATGAATCATTTCCACTAGTCCTTCTCAAATCTATGCACATAACAACTTGTAATACTCCTTGCAATTGTGTTTAAACTCTTTCTCCAATCTTGAATCGATGGTATTTTTCAAGTGTATGGGATGTGTTTATATACACACAATCCACCCATTTAAATTAATTACTTTCCAAAATCTACTAAGGCCCCAAATATTAACTGCTCGTGACACATCAAAATGCACTACAATCATTAAATGCACATATCTCTTGATGGTAATACCCTAGATAATGCATCACATATTTGATACACCATAACAAATCATATATCCATTTACCTATTCTCAATGTCATCGCAAACCTCATATGAGACATATTACCACTTATCAATGCAAGGTACCCAAATGACCACCATTAAGCTCAAAGAAGTGCAAAATAAATATATACAGAGCTAAAGTCTAGAATTAATTTCGTTGAAACTGCACAATTGACTAAAGCTAACTCTATAAAATGACTCACCATAGATTACCACAAATCATTTAAAGTAATAAATCAACTTATGCAAGGAACACCTAAAACACAAATAAACCAGAGCAAAATCAAAAAGAAAATAGAACATGCAGTGACTAAAACAAAAAGCTTGGTACTTGTGACCATACCACAAACCACCAAACACCTAAAAATGCTATTGTACTAAAATTAACTACACTCATTTTTTGTTGATGCAATATTAAATGTGGACCTGAATGTTCATATATCAAGTGATAGAAGAATACAAGTATGTTGGTCTTAATTTCCATAACAAGCTTAGTTGGGAAACTTGTAGGACAAAATGAATATAAAGGGCATGGAAATCTTTATAATTACTACAAAATAGATGGAATAATGTCAAATTACGGGATTTGGAAAACCACAAGGAGCTTATTTGGGTTGCTTGTCATGTTAGTGGTGCTCTACATATGTGAGTTTTGGGGCAACAGTGTATTAAATCTAAAATGGAGGCATATAGAGAGACTCCAAAAACACCTAATAATACTTAGCCTCAAAACTAAAACATACGTTTCAGATATTTTATTGGATGAAACAAGTAATTTCCCATTGGAGGCATCAATTGTGATTTGGATACTAAGTTACTTAAAAAGAAAAAAAAATTGAGACTCGTCATTGGTCCAAAATGGTAGAAGATGAAAAGTTAAGTAGGAATAAGAATACATGGATGAAATAAAACAAAAGGTAAATGAGTAAATGGGGTATCAACATGTAAGGGTGCACAAACACTAATGAGGAAATAAAAAGGTATGTGAGAGAAAAAATCAAAGTCACCATGTGGACAAATAAACTTGGCTGGGAAAAATAATGATGTCAAAGAATTTAATCCCACTTGATCATAACAAAAAATCCTACATAGGAGAAAAAATCAAGTGGAAGAAAAACAAATTAATGGCTTAGCCAAGGACTAATTTGTATTATCTTAGATGTGAAACAGATAAGGAGTCAATGCCTAAAGAAGAGTAAGAAAAGAGAATGTGCCTATTTTGTACTTTAGGGTTGGTGGAAATAGAATGGAATTACATCTCAGGGTACTTCACTTATAGCGACATCTAAATTAAATATATTGATAGCTTAAAATTTGTCACTTTGACCGTCTTGATTCAAGAGATTAGACTAGATAAAACAATGACTTTTCAGATCAAGATTCATAATAGGAGATCCTTGAGCCCTTATCTCAAATTATTTTTGTAAACAACACTCTTTATCATTGGACTCATTAATCTCATGGACATCATGAAGAATCTTTCATTCGTTCGATGGCATATCTAATTATATGCTACTTTATTGTTTATAAAAATTGAAATGGACGTGACTCATGATAACATACTTTTAAATTGTAAAGATTTCTGGATAAAATTGTGTTAGATTTTTTAGATCAATGTTTCGGCTCACACTCCATGAACCATCATTAGGATGAGAGAATATTCTCTCATCCTAATGATGGTTCATGGAGTGTGAGCCGAAACATTGATTTAAAAAATATAACACAATTTTATCCATAAATCTTTACAATTTAATTCATGGACGTGGAAGTACTATCTAACATACTTTTAATTTTTTTCTATGGAGTTGGAATAAAAGCATATGAAAATTTAAGTATTTTCGCCTAAGGAATAAATTACAAAATTCAATAAACACAATCTAAGTGCATTTAGACCACACATGTTAGCCCCTTCAATTTGGAGTGTGCTTCTTTAACTCTTAGTATCTCAGTTGCTCTCACAAACTATAGTTTGCATAAACATTAATGCCCTTTTATACCTAGTTAAAAAAAACTTAGTATGAACACACCTTGTAGTGTATTTTAATGTCGTTGCAAGGGGTTAAATTATTTCAAGTTTCAAAAGTTTAAATTTGGAAACTTCATTATTAAAAATATTAAAACTAAAACATTAGTGATTAAAATTTATATAATTCTTCCATGTATGTATGTATAACAACCATGTTTCGCATGCACAACTTCTACCATTCTAAATTTGTATTATATTGTATTTATATTTAAATAGTAAAAATTAAAATATGATTGAATTTATATAATTCTTCCATGTATGTATGTATGTACGTATGTATGTAGAACAACCATGTTTCGCATGCACAACTTCTACCATTCCAAATTTGTATTATATTTTCATTGTCACATTTTTTTTTAAACCATAGTTACCATGTTTAGTCGAATCAAGGCAATATTAGTTTGGACCTAATTTTTTGAATCCACCAACATGTCGAGTTCAATTTGGATGTTTTTATTTTTTATTGATTAACCTTTAAAAAAATTATTAAATATTAAAAAAATTACAAACCTAGAATGGTAGTTATTGTTTTCTTTGCTCAAAACTGTTGAAGTAGTTGTCAAAGTATATAACATATGATTTTCTTGTTGCTACAATTTTTTTCTTCTCACTACTAGATTTGTTATTGCAGACAGTTTATATCTTTTTTGTTTTTGTATGGAAATGACCAATCTATGCCAAGGAGGCCATATAAACAAGGAAAGTCATGGCCTTAGGGCCACGGCCTTATTTTTTAAGGTGGGGGGGTGAGATGAGGCTTAGGGAGGCTGAGTGGGGCTTGAGGAAGGCCTTCAGTGTTGTAGAAGTGTGAAGGGCCCTTAAGACCTTATGGGTTTGGAGATGGACTTAGGGCCTAGAACAGGGCACAAAACCTCCATATGCATCTAAGCACACACCTATACCTACAAAAAAATAACAAAACAAACAATGTATACTTTGAAAATAGTTCTAAAACTAATGGAAACTCCTTACACATGGAGTTAAGTCTTATGGACTTTTTACTCAAATGAAATTATTTCTACACTAAAATTATGCAAGCCTCTATAAAAGTTATCTAGTCCATGTAAATTTTCTTGGAATTTGAAGGAGAAGGGATAAGGCATGTGCAAGCTTGCTTATGTTGCAGAGTCCCCTCTCTCTATATCCTTCTCCCAACCTTGTTTATGTTCCAAATGAGCCTCTAAACTTAAAAGCTTATTTTGACCTTTGTAACGGATTATGACAACTTTTTGGGTTTGCCCAATATAATGGTGCTAAATGAACCTAATCTAAAGGCAGAGATTATTTGCTCCACTTTTGGAGGGAGAAGTTTTTTAAAACTAAAGTCAATTTTTAAAGTGTTTTTATGTTGACTTATACTACATTAAATTGTGCCCTTTTTTGTGTGTGTTTGACTTTTTATAAAGTGAAATTATAACTTAAAGATTAGGCCCCTCTATACATGTGATAAGACCCAATAGGTCTAATAGGACATGTTCATTAAAGTACCAATTTTGAAATGAAGTGGCACCAATAGATGTTCAACTTGTATTCAATAATTTTTCCTAGGAGCTAATCACAACATGCCACTTATGTTGCATGGATATTGGAACACCATTCACTGTTTCAAAGCTAACTTATTTTGTTGTAAATCAATTCAAAAACTATTTTTCCTTCTAATTCAGCACACAAAATGAAAATAGTAGATTAAGCACACTGAGCTTATTGTTTTCAATTTTCCATGCAACATTTAAACATCATATGATGGTTTATTAAATCCCCTAAACATAGTCATTTCCCCTACATGTACAACATACTTGTTTTTAATAAATTTAAACCTTGTTGTTTTTTAATATTTATATATTTTAAATATGTTTTTTATTTTTTATTTACATATATATGTATGTATATGTATATGTATATGTACATTTATGTTTGGTTCTGAAAATATATATATTTTCAGAACCAAACAAATCTGTACTTAAAATTTAGAACTTCTCGGGTTGTTCAACAGAGTATTTACCTATGTTGTGAGAATTCCATATGTAAGTCGGTTATTTTTATTTTTTATGTAATTCAATTATTTTTCATCTTCAGGAACAAAAGAGGCTTCGTCTCAACATTGGTTACACCTTTTTAATATATTTTTTATTTAAAAAGTTGGTTGTTACAACAGCGTGAAAGCTACCAACCATAAAGAACATTAAAAAAAAACATAATGCACAAGGCAAGAGCCATTACAATTTCAACATGACATTCGTTTGGTCAATTTCGATCTTCTGAATTTGCTTTTCAAATTTTGTTAGTTGTTGTGCTAGCGTGGTGTCACTCTGAAGAACCCTAAAGAGAATATGCAACTATAAACAATAGTTAGAGTAAAGCTTTTGAGTAGCAACTAAAAATGGAATACAAGAATTATTAAACACAAATGCATATATTCTTCCATACGTGGCTAATAATCAACTGCAAAAAAAGATTCAACGATCACATTATGAGAAATATTCAACCCTAGAAGAGCTTGTTTCTAGGACAACCAGTGTCCAAAAATATCAAGGAAATCATTGTATACAACAGCCCATATTCTTTTAGCAAACTTGCATCTCCAAAAGCTATGAGTGACAGAGTCAAGGAGATTGAAAACAGGACACTTGTGAGCGTTGATAGCAAGAAAACAGATGTTGTCACCAATAGGTATTTTTTTAAAGAGAAACTTCCAAGCAATAATTTGAGCCATGGCATCAACTTTGGACTTCCAAATGGTAGCTCTTAAGGCATTGCCATTTACCTTCACTAAATTTGCATTTCCACTTTGAATTAAGCCTTTGTTTGAAAAGCAATCCAAGTAGGAATTTTCAATAAACACATTTGAGCGAGAAGTGATCAAACCTATTGTTGTTAGGCCATCTCTAATTCTTCACAAAATTGTTTTGAGTCCAAGTGGACATCTTAACAAGTAATGAACTATCCACGAGTTGCAGAATTTCATTTATAATAGACATGTAAGAGCTCTATAGGAGAAAAAGATCCTTTAAAAGCGACTAATGTTTTCATTGATAGCAAAATAAGTGCCATAAATCTCTAAATTGACATGTACCTTTATTAAACATGTATTTCCCTTTCAGCGTATTTTGTGATGCAAGGGGAAACCCATTAATTTGAACATGTCTATTCCACCAAATAGAGGAAGTTGGAAAGCTAAGACCATGTCTAAGGTAGTATCTTTCCATTCCAATAGTTGAGAAGTTTCTTGCTAGGGTTTCCACATACTATTTAAGGAAGGCAAAAGCAAAAACTCTGAAATATTTAGAGAGCGACAACTTATCACGCATGTGCACATCTTTCCATTGACCCTTATAAGAGGCAGAAACTCTATGACGAACAAAGATTTTCCATGCTTCATAACCATGAAAATCCCTAATTATCCATTTATAAATCAGACACTTACCTTGCGTCAAAGGATCCATAACACCAAGGCCTCCTTTGTCTTTCCACTAAATGCATTGATTCCAGGAAATGCACTACCTACCTTTGCTTCCATCCAATTTGGCCCAAAGAAATTTTTTATAAGCTTGGCAATTCTGTTGTAGCATATTTTAGAAGAAAACTAGCATGAAGAACAATAAACATGTGTTGCAACAAAAATCTTATTAGCAACTTCAATTCTATTGGCGAAGGAAAGAAATTTGGATCCCCAACATTCAAGTTTTATCTGAAATTTGTTCAAAAACCAATTCCACAAGTCACTAAGAAAGACTCCAAGGCCAAAGGGGATACCCAAGTACCTTGTAATTTCTCCATGTTGAAATTTCCACTCAAGTGGATTCCAATGGGGAGTGGGATCAACGTGAATCATAATAAATTCAGTCTTATGCATCACAAGTTTAGACCCTGAAATAGCATAGTACGACTCAAAAGATATCCATAACATTGTTGATTTCCTCTTCATTGTCATGAAAAAAAATCATGCGATCATCAACAAAATGAGAGTTAAGGGCATAAGAGTTTTTAGGAAGAGTGATCCCTTTAAGAAGATTAAAATTATGTGGCCTTTGCAGAAAGTATCCAAGAGCATTGCAACGAAAACAAATAGAAGATGAGATAGTGAACAACCTTTGCATATGGATCGTTGAAGCACAAAGGATTCAGTGAGAGAACCATTCACTGAAATTCTACCTAAGGCATCATTGAACAACATTTTAATGCGATGAATCATCTTTTTGCAAACCCTAACCAGTGTAACATATTAAGAATATACAATCATTTCATTATGTCATAGGGTTTGTCAAAGTCAAGCTTAACAATTAGCGAGCTTTGAGTTTTTTTTGTGTCCAATCTGCATATTCCCATGCCAAGACCAAATTGTCTAGAATGAACCTCCCACCAATAAATCATGTTTGCTCAGGGCTAAAAATCCCTTGCACTTCTTTTTTAATATGATGAGCAATAGCTTTAGCAATGAACTTATAGGAGGTATTAAGAAGAGTGATAAGTCTCCAACTGGCTGTTATCTCTATTATTACCTTTAGGAATGGTTGATAAAGGTACTAAGGGAGCCAGTTTGTCCAGCGTTGAGATAAACTTAGTAGAAGTCCTCATTATACTAGGCCATCCGGACTTGAAAATTTCAACCGGTAAACCATCTAAGTTGGGGCTTTTTTCGTCCACCATAGAGAAAAGAGCGTATTCCAATTCCTTGGGGTTAGCACCCTGTCAAGATGATCATACATCTTGCATAATTTTGGTAGGAATACATTGGCTCACTACATTACTTAGATCAATGTAGGCAGCATCATGCACATTCTCGTCACTAAAAAGAGTTTTAAAATGATGGTTGAATACATTTTTAATTGCAACTGAAGAGGAGCAACAATTTCCATTGTGGTCTAATATGGACATTATCCTCTCTCTTTTATGTTTGTGCTTAAGGTATTGAAAGAAAACTCGGAGCCTTTATGCCTAAACTGATTTTCAGTAACAGTGACCATCTTTTGAAGATTTTCATCCAAAGGGTTAAGACTAAAGGAGTTTACGTCCTTTTTCAAGCCTTCTTAGAAGCCTTTCCTTTCTCTTCTTGGCCCAGTGAACAATGTTACCATAAGAAGGTAGAAAAGATGTGCATCTATCAAGAGCAGCTTGCCACCAAAGAATCCAACTTGCCCCTTCTTGAGGTTTGATGACTGAATTCTCAAGAGCATCGAGGGCAGTTATACAATCCTTATTAGTCAAATGAGTCATGTTAAATTTGTACGGTAAATTACAAGAATTATCATCACCACCACTATGAGAAAGTTGCAAAATAATGGGAAGATGATCAGATAAAGTGGCAGCGTGATCCACATACAACATTTTCCCCTATGATGATGAAGTAACTTCAGGATACATAGAATCTATCCAAACAGCTGAATTTTTTGTCAACCTTGATCTACAATTTGCCCATGTGAACCAGTGTCCCTATTGAGTATTAAACTTCCCATGTATGGAGTCAAAAACCCTTAAAGGGTTACTGCAGTGAAGCCAAGCCCCAAATTCTAATGGGGATAATTTATGATCACCAAGCCAACTTCTATCTATTTTGTTTTCTACCATTTTAAAATCACCTTGAACAACCCATTCAGTAGAGGGAAAGATATCTCATATCCATTGCCACAGTTATGTGCATTCATAAAGATCATTGGAGGCATAGAGCGAGCAAAAACCCATAATTTTGTTTTGGGCAAAGCAAGTGATCCAAATACAACAGTGGGAGGGACCTTCCCCTTGTCGAACAATATATTTTTAAAATTTGTTGCACATTCTTCATTTGTGCACGCAGGACACCATTTAATACATTCCTAGCAAATGACATTCATCGTATAAGAGCACTTTTGAATCAGTTATTTGTGGCTTTCTATACTATTTATGCTTATTTAGACTGTACTGTTTATGTTTATTCAGGCTAACATAACGATTAGTTCAGGGGACTGCAGCTCCTAAAACTTTTTGAGTTTTAAAAGTCTGCAAAGAAACAAATGAAAGAGGCTACAAGGAGTGAAATGACAATAATTTTCTTCTAGGAAACATTTCATACAAGCGGAACCCTAATCATTCATATTGAAAGGGTAGAAATAATGAAATGACAATAGTATCCTTCTTGGAAGCATATCATATAAGCACAAGCACAGTTGTTCATAATCAGTCTACATTCGTGTAAGTTCAAATCTGCACGAATAAGATATGTACCCTCAAGGGTTAAATTTGATGGTCAACTTTGCTTGTCTTTTAAAAAAGTTATAACAGTTAGTATTTTTTAAAAGTCCAATCAAATTTTGCCCAATCATCCAAAAGTTAAAATATGTTCATGTGGCCACACGTGGACACCTTGTATTTCAAGCACCTAATTTAAGTGTCTCTTGCATAATGGAAGTACGAGGTCATCTCTTATGTTGTAAGTTACTTGCAGATCTAAGCAAGGACCCGACATCATGGACCTTAAAAAAACGCTTGATCATTAATGGATTTAGTTTAGATACCGATTATTGTCTTTTTCCAGAACGCATATCATACAAGCAATGTCATTCAATCAGTCCACACTCAAGTATAGCTAAAGGTCATAGTTAAATTTTATCTATAGATTCTGCTAAGGAAGTTGTAACACTATCTGGTTTAGCAAGTGACTTGTAATGTCATCCATTGACAATATCACTATCAGGGTAAATAACATTACCAAGCAAACAGAATTGAAATGACTATGGCAGACATGGTTGACTAAACTTGCAGATTGAATATTTCATTATTGTTCGAGTGCTTTGGTTTTGATACCACTTTAAGCATAGTTTCAAGGTGGATAACCAGTGAACAAAAATAGAGCAGCTGATTAAATTATAAATTGGAAGTTGAATGGTTCATATCGTCAAGGTATATAAATGTTATGCAAGACTCCTGATGCGGTCACATTCAAAATTTTAAGTATTTCTTATTATCATATTATATTTTTGCATGTTACGATTACTTATCATTCTGGGCATTTGATATATGACGGAATGTTTTCGCTACTTATTCCATATCCCGATCTTTTGCTAGAGCCATTATTTTGCACATATACCTAATTTTTGTGCTGACATTAAATACTAATATATTATCAAAATAGTATTATATCAGTACAAATTACATTACAGATGGACTGTCTTGACAACCATAAACTAATGGAAAAAGGCCAACAAGACGGCCACCACGGAGAGGGCCAGGGATGAGATTTGACACACATCTCACCCATTTCTAACAGTTTGAACTTAAGAACTTTGTTGTCCCTACAAATTTATTTATACATTATGCTTTAAGTATTTATATCATCTTAAAAGTAAAGTGAGGATGCAGTATGTCTTTACCTTACATTTGTATTTAAACTCAATTTCAATATAATGATGCATGTATAAGTTTTATTGTAGAATAGTTGTTGAAAATTGAAAAAATTATTATGACCCTGCAAATCAGGTTTAACCAGCACCAAATTTTCCTTGCCAAATCTCAACCCTGGACAGCGCTATTCAGAAACAAAATATCAAAGTACATAAGAAGTATATCAGTACTAAGTTCTTCTAAGATGCAGATAACAAGAAGATTTCTTGTATTTGGTGTGTAACAATATAAATGCACTCAGAGACTGTCCCAGACAATCACGGACAGCACACCATCCTCAACACCCTACCCTTGCTAGATCTGGTGCCCCATATGTAGATAGGGCCTTCCCTATTGGGAGAGTGCCCCTATGTATAGATATGGAACCGCCAAACCGAACTTGCTCCTAGATACTCCCTCAACAATATTCCCATACAAAACGAGACTCCCATGCCTATATATAGATAGCACTTGACCAACAAGCGTCCCCCCTATCTTCTGATGCATTGCATTATTGCCCTCACAAAAGAAGGGAATAAGGGCAATAATCAAGGCACCCTTATATGTAGATTTCGCTAGATCGATGGGTCAATCAAGAGTGCCCCCATCTACTCTGGGGGCACACCCACATACCCTACCCACCTATATGGTTGGGGTTGGGGTTGGTTTGGGAATACTCCTGCAACTTGAAGAATAGTTCTTCTATTCTACTTCTGGGACCAAACAACTTGAAGAATAGTTCTCCGCTCCTATTCAACTAGATACCCACATCCCATAAATAGTTTGTTATTCATTCATTCCTTCTAGCTGATGAACATTCATTCTGGTCATTCATTCATCACTCGAGTGGGGACATTCATTCATTCAATCATTCCTTCTGGTCATTCAATCATTCCGTAAATGTCATTCATTCATTCCATAAATGCATCAAACTCCAAACATTAATCACCCATGACTTCATCCAGTTGTCCCCTGCAACCGAACTTTCAAGTCCTCTGGCCAAATGACCATAAACTTATTTATTAGGGTGTTTATTATATCAGCCAGGGCTTCGTCTGTCAATGCTTTGATACTCTTATTTCTACGTCTTTTTTTCAAGCCTTCAAGTTCTATGCAATAACTTTGCAATAGTGTTATCTGATGAAAAATATTGGATTGAGCTCTTTCAAACGCAATATGTTTGCCAACTTTGTCATCTCAATATCAATTTAATTTCCACTTTATGGTTAGAGCTCTAGGATATCTTTCTTTTGAGTTATCATGTTCTGTTTAGGTCAATATTAAAGATTTTATATTTCCCCAGTCCATAAATAATATAGATAATTTTATGGGAATTAACTGTGTAAGGATCTTTTATCGTCGTGAGTGATCCAGCATCAGGATACAATGAATGTAAAAACAGGTTCAATATTTTCCAATACCCGCAGAAATTACAAATTGATATTTGAAAATTCATCAAGGGTTTCTTTATTTAGAATAAATTAGAATATTCAGAGCATGTCATGCTTTTGAAATGTTCCAAAACAAAAAAAATTGCCCATTACATAAGCAACAGTATTAAATTCACATCAAATCACTCACCGATCTCTTCTTCGAAATACTCTATTGAGCTGTTAAAAAATTGCTCTCTTAAAATAGGGTCTTAAAGAGACATCCAATTACATGCATTTATTTCCATGGATTCTTTTGCAAATCTCAAACAGCGTCAGTCCAACACTGATCATTTAACCATTAATAAAGCCATTTCTTCTGGCATAACTGTAAAAAGCACTGCTCAACACAAGATCGTATTTCTTGATCAGTCTATATAGGATTCCACAAACCTTACAGAAGCAGGAGACTAATCGGTAAGTCTTGGGGTGAGAATTTGAGACTGCAAGAGTGACACAAGATTCAACTTTCCAACCTATGTGATGCAGAAACTGAAAGCCGAGAACTCCGATTTTGTGAAGAGCAATACCTATGCAACCAGTAACAGTACAATTGAATTAGGCAATACTGAAATCACATTTACATCTGTATACCAAAAATATCACAGAAAATGATTCAGATGCCCTGAAATTCAGAATAGTAATTATCTAGGTATAAATAAACAGAAAGACAGCCCATATCTCATGGGTCCACATTTACATGCAAATCTGTAGGCATTTACACGCAAATCTGGAGGCAGGAAGTATATGTCTTAAAAATCAATAATCTTGGTGGACAAACACATTCGAAAAATCATCTTGCAAAGTGATTCGAGTAGAGCCACTATCTTGCAAGAAATGCAACCAGTAACAATGCAATTGAATTAGGCAACACTGAAATCACATTTAAATATATATTCGTATACCAAAAAAATCACAGTAAATACTGCAGAAACCCTGAAATTCAGAATAGTAATTATCTATGCATAAAAAAACAGAAACACAGCCCATATCTCACAGGTCCACATTTACACAAATCTGTAGGCAGGAAGTATGTCTTGAAAATCAATAATCTTGGTGGACAAACATATTGGAAAAATTGCAACAAAGAGATTCAAGTAGAGCCGCTCATCTTGCAACAAAGTGAATCTGAGTAGAGCCGCTCATCTTTCAACAAAGTGAATCAGGTCGAGCCGCTCATCTTTCAACAAAGTGAATCAGCTCGAGCCGCTCATCTTTCAACAAAGTGAATCAGCTCGAGCCGCTCATCTTTCAACAAAGTGAATCTACCAAAGCCGCTCATCTTGCAGCAAAGTGTATCTACCGGGGCCGTTCATCTTGCAGCGAAGTGTATCTACCAGGGCCGTTCATCTTGCAGCAAGTGTATCGACCAGGACCGTTCATCTTGCAGCAAAGTGGATCGACCAGGGCCGTTCATCTTGCAGCAAAGTGGATCAACCAGGGCCATTCATTTTGCAGCAAGGTGAATCACCAGAGCAAAGTGAATTGACCATATTAGGACTAGCATAGGTACTTAATTCACCATATGTGGATTAATAATAAAATTGTAATTGTTTTTATTTTACTAGCTTAGTTGTCTCTATCTCACCATTTGGGGTAGATTAGGGATAATATGTTTTATTTAAATATTTTGGTTTTATCCTGTAATCTGCATCCTCTGCTTGAGGATGTGATAAGGCAGTGCAATCCTATAATGATTGCTGCAACGATTGGTTAATGTGATCAGAATTTCATGATTAGTATATTATACTCTGGTTTTCGGTCAAGAGACCAGAGCGAAGTGAATCAACCAAAGCAAAGTGAACCCACCAGAGCCGTTCATCTTGCAACAATGTGAACCAACCAGAGCAAAGTGAACCATTCATCTTGCAACAATGTGAACCAACCAGAGCAAAGTGAACCATTCATCTTGCAACAAAGTGAACAGACCATAGTCGTTCACCTTGCAATGAAGTGAACCACCCAAAGCATTCATCTTGCAATGAAGTGAACCAACCAGAGCCATTCACCTTGCAACAGAGTTAACCAACCAAAACCCTTCATATTGCAACAGAGTTAACCAACCAAAACCCTTCATATTGCAACAAAGTTAACCAACCAGAACCCTTCATCTTGCATCACAGTGGTGAACCGACCAGAAACCTTCGTCTTGCAACAAAGTTAACCGACCAGAACCCTTCATCTTGCATCAAAGTTAACGTACGTTGCAGGGGTATGCCCTCCCCCCTGGCGCCTCCTATTAAGAGACGCCTCCGGTGCATGGAGGTCCCGGAGGCATCCGTGGCCGTGCCGGGAACGTCCGGCAAGGCCACGAACGCCTCCTGGAGTACCCGGGACATCTCCGAGCGTGCCCAAGGGATTCTGGTAGAAAAATAGCGAAAAACTTCTTTTAAAAAAGCTCAAAAAATCCTTTAAAAAAACCCTAAAAACTAAGCAACCCTAAATGTAAATCCAGTCCGAACCCAACAATATATAAATAAAATATAAACATTTAAGTATAATACTTTTAAGTTATATTTTATTTATATACTTTCAAGATGTTTGAGAGGGGTTTCGGACTGCTAGGAGCTATAATGCAAATTCTAGGTTTTGGAGGATCCTATCATATTTCAGAGTTAGTCAGGTTTCAGGGTTTCAGAGTTGGCCATATTTCAGGGTTTCAAGATTTCAAGGAGACATCATAGGAGGTATGAAGGCTGCATGAAGGGATGTATGCGTGATAGAATAGTATGAGAATATCTCTCGCAAAGTGCCACAAGCCAATCCCACCCCATTCCCTGTGCACCCCTTAAGGCATGCACTCGTGAGATTCAATGCACTGATGAGCCCTTGTGAGAGAAAGTGTCAGTAAATGATAAAGTTGAAAAATAATGGGAGTGGCATTCATGATTTTGTGGGCAGTCGAGATGATTTATTCTAGATTTGAATGTACATCTTGTCTTTGAAGTAATGAATGAATATTATATATTTTTAAGTGTTTTATCATTTATAGACAAATATTTTCATACTGTGTAGTTTCAAGTGTTTTACTAAAAAAATGAGTAATATATATATATATATATATATATATATATATATATATATATATATATATATATATATATATATCCAGACGTACCCACGACGTATCCAAATCAAGGTTTTTGAAAAATGACGTAACTGCGTACCCGAGACGTCCCCATACCCGTACCTATACCCGTACCCAAACAACATAGAAGCAACCTTAGTGATTGTCACAACTTGTGGGTGTAAAAGGTTACTAAATTTAACAACTATTGACATATTAACATGAAACATTAGGAATTAAAAAACCTGTGCTCTGACGGCACAAGACAATATTTTATCAAACCTAATGTACAAATCATATTTTATTGGACAAAATAATTTAATAATTTATTCAACCCCCAGAATGTCCAAGTGTGAAGGACATCTTAAATCAAATGCCCATAACCATTAAATATTCGATGAGACTATCCAAAAGAATGCCAGCATCAAAACCCTAAATAACAGAGAACCAAACGCATGAAATCCTATTCCCAAGTTATGCCTTTGACATAAAGATTATATTAGAGGCAAAAGTTTCCGACTCATTTGCAGCTTAGAAGCTACAAATTTATACAAAGATTACAATGCCGCAAAGACAAACGACTTGACCCGACAAAAGCATTAAGAAAATAAACCCCAATAAATTTATAGTCTGAAAAAATATCCATCATCTTCAACATATATACATTACATACAACTATTTAAAAAACCCAGAGTAAAAGAATTTTGCACAACATCTAGAATGACACTATACAAGGAAATGTGAGGTATAAACAAACAGAAAAAGGAAATATGGATAGGATTGGTTGATTCACTGAACAGAACTGTACTTCAATTCAAATAGCCCTTTGATGGAGAAGAAAGAAAAAAAAGAAATTATATTAATGTCCATAGCTGACCAAAAGTAGGTCAATGGACTGAAGGATAACACCAATAGCAATAGAAAGTTCTAGGAAGCAAGAATCCTAGAGGCAAACCAAAGAAATAAAGTACAATAGACAAAATAGACCAGTGTACCACTAATGCAAGTGACAAAGAAACCAATACTAATAGCAATGAGGGGCAAAACAAAAGCCCCAAAAGCATGTGCTAATGAAGACTAATGGCAAATCTCACTGAATGCCTTTGTCTGTCCCTGAAGTGGAGTCATCTGAGACGTTATCGATCACTATGAGAGATCTGAAAATGTTGTCTAGTGAGTATATATAGGGTCAGAGGAGCCAAGTTGGGGGATCCTAAGAGGAAGCAAGACACTTCCTTTAGAATCTCCCTTAACATCCAAGGCCGATGTAACTCCCATAGTAGAAAAGAAACTCGTTATATCAGTTTGCCCTAATATCAATTTGCCCCTGTGGTCTAGGGGCCAACTAACAAGTAGTAGATCCATGTCACTGGAGAGTGGTAGAGGCACGCCAACAAAACAGAGCAAAACCACGATGCCGAGAGAGAGTAAGCCTATAAATCTGAGGAGTCAAGTAGTAATGATGTGCTGAGAGAATAGACGCCCAACTAATCTATCAACTTTGATGTGTGATACACTAGTGTCCAACATTTCAAAAAAAAATATTGAAAATATAAGAAAATACAAGAGAAACACAATAAAAAAATTAGAATTTTTTGAATTGATCTACATTTATTCTGCATTATTTCTGAAATATTATAAGTGTGGATCATAACAAGTGTATCAGAGCTTCGATTTGGGCAATTTGTGGGTGCTGAAACCCTAGTTTTGTGGAATCATCAATATATTTCGATTGGTTTTGAATTTTTGCACAATTTTTTACTGGATATGGATAATATTTTAAGACACAGTAAAAAAATTGAAGTTTTTTTATCAGTTTTGTGGGAGTTATTCATATTTTCGGTTTTTTACTAATATGTCTATATCTTCTGAAATATGAGTTTCTCTTCGAAATTTTTACTGAAGCTATAAGAAAATACAAGAGAAACACAGTAAAAATTTCAGAATTTTGTGAATTGTTTTGAATGAGTTATTACGATTTTAATATTTTTCACATATTCACTCTACAGGTCGCAATTTGTGAAAATTTTTCACAATTTTTTTTCTAAAGTTCCAATATAATAGGAGAAAGCTACAGTAAAAATTTGGGACAGTTTTGATATGATTTGAATTAGTTATTGACATTTTTGGGTTTCACAAACCCTAGTTTTTATTTGTGAATCATGAAGTTGCAAAAATTTTCAAGGGAAGATGATATTGATGCTAGAGAATGGTGGCTCTTTTTGGAGAATCATTTTTAAAAAACTTTTGGGCAAAGATGATTATTGCCTTTTTTGGTTTGATCAGTTGAGTTGTACAGAAAGGTTTTCTTCATGGAAAGAAATGCAACAGATCTTCCTAGATCGTTGGGCTATAAAAGAAGCAAAAAAAAAAAGTAGAAGCAGTAAAAGAAGAAGCGGAAAAAGAAGTAGAAGAATCAACAGAAGAAGTAGAAGCAACACAAGAAGCAAACGAAGAACAAAAAGAAGAAAAAGAATTGGATGATAAGGGTTCAAATAATTTGGCTCCAACGAAATCTGAGTCAATTTTTCAATTTCATGGGTGCATTCAAAAGAAAGTTGTTGTGTCCATAAACCCTACCAATAAGTATAACTTCATCAACATGAATGTGCCCAAGCATCTACATTTTCAAGCAAAGAATATCAGGAGGTTCAAATAGATGGTAAAAATATTTCAATGTTTGAAGATTTGAAGCTCATTATGGAAAAATATGTTTTGCATTCAGATTTTTATGCTTGAGATATGGATGATATGGATATAGTTCTTGGATATCCATGGTTAGAGACTTTGGAAACAATCAATATTAATGTTCAGAAAAAGTTCATAAAATTTTGGTATAAGAAAAAAAAGATCATTTTACAGGATATCATATTAGGAAAGGTACCAATAACAAGCAAGGAAGATCATCAAGATGAGATTGAAACAAGTGACGAAGAGCATGAAGAAGATTCAGATAAAGACATACTACAATCAGAAATGAACACTTCATCTACTCAAGAGACAAAGAAGAACAAAGTGGAAGTGGTAGAAGATAAGGTGGAAAAAGTTGAGGTATATAGACACTCGCATCATCATAAGAGGAAACAATCATGGAACCAAATGAGGGAGTGTCATAATAATAATCATTTTGGCTATAAAAAAAAACAAATTTCTAATCATTATGGCTATGCATGGAAGCCAAAGAAGAATTACTATGGTCAGGTATGGAATCAGCGAAATGCAACAATCTATGGAACATGGAATGAATGGGGAAATCACTCTGATTATGCATGGAAGAATACATACTATGGTCATGGATGGAATCAAAGTAGCGCAACGAAATATGGCACATGGAATCAAAAGAGGAATAGTTATGCATGGACACCAAAGCAGTACGGTTATGATTATGAACAAAATCAAAGGAGCATACATGGAGAGCTATCACTGGCTAAGATCACATATGAGTAGCTTGAAGATCGAGATTGGAGACAAGTGTGCAATAATTTGAAGCATACTCATTATTTAGTTTCTTCCTATGTTTCATGAACAAAACATGTCAAAGAGGGAGGTAATGCTATGTACCTAGGGATATGATATACTATTGTATATGGGTTGATGGAGATGCCGACATGTGGCACACATCCCCCTTAGTAGTTATATAGGTCCAATATATTAGTAATGAAGTAACTTGTGGAACTAGTGCATTGAGTAATAGTCGACCTACATTGGGATTAAGAGGTTACCCATCCATTATAGGTCTATATAAAGGAGATGATTATCATTGTAAAGATATCAAGTAAGCATTGAATTTTCTATTGTAAGAGGATATTGGAGGTTGTACCCTTGAAGAGACATTGTGGAGTTACTCCTTCCTAAAGGAGTATTGTATGGTGTTGCCCTACCTTAAGGGTATTCTGCATATATTGAATATTTGGACATCTTGGTCCACCAATATCTATGGTGTTGAATTGATCTACATTTATTTTGCATTATTTCTAAAATATTACAAGTGTGGTTCATAACAAATGCTTAATGCTACCAATCACCTGGATGGGCTGAAAGAAACAGGTGATCAATATGGGAGTTCTAGAGCCTCTAGGTTCCTCCTATAGGAATTTGCACCTGAGGTTGACAACCTCATGAAGATAAAGACCAAAGCATCGCTAGTTTATATATATGAAGAAAGTAGCTAGTGTTGTCCAAGTCTCTATAAAGGCAATGATATATTTCCCAAAACTCATAATAAATGGGGCATCTAAAAATTAAGTGTTCCTCAATCTCCACCTCCTAGAGGGAGCACAGACAACAGATCCAGTCCTGACAAAGAATGTGATGGTTTGTTTCAGCCCATAATCGGTGAGAACAAACTCTCATCTAGCCAAGGTAAAACCTCGAGCAATGAGACCAATGGCACTAGAGACAGTGAGGGCAACGAATAATATCATCCCCCACTTGTAGGAAATGCTTGGCATAAAAAGCAAACTTGGGGCTGCACGACTCATGGGGGGAGATCCATGTAGTCTGAACATACTATTTGTAGATGTCCTCTATAACAATCCTAGTGATGACAGCCTTTGTGGAAAGGAGTCTCAGGGGGCGTCTAAGGAATACATGAAAGGGGTTAGCCTATCAATAGAAATGCCAATAGAGAGAAGCGGCCTAGTCTAAAAGTACCAACAATGTCAACGTTTGGTGGGAACTAATGAAGCAATCCCCTCTAAAGAGCAAAGTGCTAAGTAGGGATACCTCTCACAACCAAAAGTTGAGTCCCCCAAGGATTTGAGTTAGTGGATGTGGAAAGTAAGCTGAATATAGGCTCAAGGCGTAGCAGCTAGGTAGCAAATTCAGCTTGGATGATGCACCAAGGAACCATCTACTTGCAATAGATCATGCACTTCAACTTGAGAGTCCGGACCCTCTCAATATAGGCCCAATCAATTGCTCCTAGGCTAGGTCCCCAAACCTTTAACCATACAAAATTGTAGGTTTGATGATAGTATCAAACAAGTGTAACTTGGAAGGGATGTCCTAGAAGCCCCTTGCAAAGGCATGGTTGAGCGACAAACTTCACGTTAAAGCAAGTGCCAAAAATTTGAACCCCCATATTAGTGTACACTGATGTGATCTCAAGAAATTCCCCTTTGTAGAAAAACTATAATCTAGAGAGAGAGGCTTAGAGACATTGAAGATCACAACCTTAGTTTTACTAAAGTTGACCACAAGTTAGTTTGCAAGAGCGAGCAAGGGCATCCATGACCTTAGTTTTACTAAGGTTGACCACAAGCTGTTGGAGTTTGCAAAAGCAAGCAATGGCATCAAGTTGTCGTTGTAATCCCTCTACAGAGTGTGACAGGAGAACAACATCATCGGCAAAAAGAAAGATGGCTATAAGAACCTCACGCAAAAGACACCCATCATCCATATGGATATGCTACCAAAGAAACTCCTCTAACTCATCAATGTATATGCTGAAAAGGGTCAGTGAGAGAGGACATCCTTTCTTGACCCCAATGGTACTCTTCACAAAGTCAGACAAATCGTGAGAGATACGAAGCTGCCCAATGACTATCTCATAAAGCCTCCAAGCTGCAATAATCAGAGAATCTGGAATTACAAACTCTCTCAACTTCTGGAAAAGCGCGTGTCTCAAAACTGAGTCAAAGGCTTTCTTGAAATCAACAAAACAACAAAAGACTTTGGAGGACCTGTAGCGTGCTTCTTTAATGATAGACCAGAGTGTAAAGTGTTAAGATGTGGTTAATAGTTTGGTAGTCCCTTCTGAAGCCAGCCTGCCCCTGAGCTCTGATATTATTCCTTTTCAAGTATTCTGACACCTGCATGTCTAACATTGAGGCATAAAGTTTGTAAAATGTATGCACAATCGTTATTGAGGGGATAAAGGGATCCCCAAACTTATGAATAGGGTGAATGATGAGTTAGGACCATGATTGAGGGAAACTGGAATACAACACCTGATTAAAAAACGTGGCAAAGGCAAAGGCAAGGGAATCCACACTGTACTTCATGAACTCAGCTTTGAGACCTTCACAATCAACTGCTTTGCTGGTGTGTAATTTCAAAATAGCTCTCTTGACAAAGGAAGTGGAAAAAACAGGAGGTTGTAGTGGAAACAGTGGCAACAAGATGGGTTGTAACATCATAGAGGGAACTGGCATAAGAGACCCAAGCTTCAGGTGTGATGTCAGAAATGGTGGTTTTCTCAGAAGAAGATAATGCCAAAAAATCTTAGGAGAGTGGTAGAGATCGGCAAGGGGTGAAAGCTGTTTAGACGCAAGAAATTTCCATTTCTTACGTCAAAGAAGGCAACAGTACTCCCTATGAAAGATGGGTATGGAGGGAGGGTCATGGGTTAGGGGAAACCGAAGTCTCTAATGAAGGGATTTACACTCATTATCATACAACCGGTTCATGGGGCAAGTTTTGTGACGAGATGGGGATCTGAGGGTCATAAAAAATGTGTGGGGGCAGGAATCAAGGGCAGCATCCCAGAGGGTTTTGATGTAAAAACTCATACATGGAATCAGTGGTGGGAAGATGTAAAAACTATTCAATAAAAACACTCCAAATCTTAGAGCATGCCCACTGCAGGACAAATAAGATAGAGTATGTGATTGGCTAATATCTACACATGAAAATAAATTCAATCTAGAAGAATGTTCATCATCAGATTCAGGTATCTCTCATCCACAGTTTTGGACTGTGTAAGAAGGTGTCCTAAGATAATGTTATGTTTCCTCATTTGATGAACAATCTATAAGCACCCTGCAACCATTAGTATATCTGGGGATTCAGACTTGAAGTTTGGAATCGTCACACACAGTTCGGTCCAAGTGTTGGAAAAAAAAAACATTCATCATAATTCACATGCACCGTAAACATACAAACACAATTACACACAGATAAACAACAATGAGCTTTTAAACTGACATAAGACACACATCATTGATAGATGAATATACATTACATTCAATGAATACGCAGTCTCATACAACATCTAGAATGACACCATACAAGGCCATTTGAAACAAACAAACAGAAAAAGAAAATATGATTAAGGTTGGTTAATTCTCAGAACAGCGTTGTACTTCAGTTCAAACTAGATCTCTCATAAAGAAACTTCCACCTGTAAAAACAATTCTATTAGAATATGCCGATTGCAGTGCAAATAAAATGAAGATAGAATATAATTGGCTAATGTCTACAGCTAAAATGTAAAAATCAGTATAGGATAATGTTCATAATCAGATTCAGGTCTCTCTCATCCACAGTTTTGGGACTGTGTAAGAAGGTGTCCTAAGATAATGTTCTATATCCTCATTTCATGAACAATCCATAAGCACCCTGCAACCATTAGCACATCTGGGGATTCAAAGTTGAAGTTTAGATTCATCACCCACAACTCAGTCCAAGTGTTGGATAAAGAAATTCATCATTCATTATAATCCATGTGCCCCATCAACAGACAAACACAAATACATACAGATATAACACCAATGAGATTTTATTCTGACATAAGACATGCATCTTTGACAACAGATATACATTATATTAAAGAATTTCATACAACATCTGAAAATGACACCGTACAAGGTCATTTGAGGCACAAACAAACAGACAAATAAAATATCATTAAAATAGTTCAAAATAGTTCTCATAAAGAAACTCAAGTGTGGAAACAGACGTTAAAACACTCCAACTCTTTAAATCATTCCCACTACAGTGCAAATAAAATGAAGCGAGAATATGATTTGCTAATATCTACAATTGAAAATAAAAATAAAAATACAGGAGGATGTTCATCATCAGATTCAGGTATCTCTCATCCACAGTATTGGGACCGTGTAAGAAGGTGTCCTAAGATAACGTTTTGTTTCCTCATTTGATGAACAACCTATATGAGCACCTTGCAACCATAAGCATATCTGTGGATTCAGAGTTAAGAGTTTGAATTCATCAGTCATAACTCAGTCCAAGTGTTGAATAAAGAATGCTCATCATAATCCACATGCCCCATCAGACGCACACAAATACATACAGACAAACACCATAGAGATAAACACAAATGAGATTTTAGTCTGACATAAGACAGATCATTGACAATAGATATACATTACATTCAACGAATAAAAGCCCAGAGTTGCAGAACTTCATACAAGGTTATATACCAGCAAATAGTTCTCATAAAGAAACTCAAGTGTAAAAACAGACATTCAAACACTCGCACTCTTAAAGCATGCCCATCACAACACAAATAAAATGAAGCGATAATATGATTGGCTAATATCTACAACTGAAATGAAAAAAACATTATAGGAGAATGTTCATCATCAGATACAGGTATCTCTCATCCACAGTTTTGGGGCTGTATAAGAAGGTGTCCTAAGATAATGTTTTGTTTCCTCATTTGATGAACAATCTATATAACCACCCTGCAACCATCAGCATATCCGTGGATTCAAAGTTAAAGTTTGAACTCATCACTCATAACTCAGTCCAAGTGTTGAATAAAGAACGTTCATCATAATCCACATGCCACATCAGAAGCACACAAATACATACAGATAAACACCATAGAGATAAGCACAAATGAGATTTTAGTCTGACATAAGACACAGATCATTGACAACAGATACATTATCTACATTACATTCAATGAATAAAAACCCAGAGTGGCTGAACTTCATACAGCATTATATACCAGCAAACAGAATAAAAATATATAAATCGTGTTGATTTCAAGTTAATAAGCTGCATTGCATTTTCCATCCATTCAAAGCAAAGAACAAAAAGACACAAAGCAAAGAACAGACAGACACAAATAGATGGCTTAGAAACCACTGAGTTTATTTAAATATAATTATTTACACCCTTATTAGAAGTTAAAATTACCAAAGCATCTACAGAATACAAAGCCACATAGGTAAGCATCAACAAGCTAAAAAATACAAATAAATAAACTTAGAAGTTTAAATTTCCAAAGCATCTACAGAATACAAAGCCACAGAGGCAAGAAACAACAAGCAAAAAATACAGATAAATAAACACCAATGGGTTTGTAGCCTGGGAATAAAAAGAAACCCCATCTTAAAACAGAAACATCATCGTTATCATTTTATAAATAAACACCAATGGGTTCAGAGCCTGGGATTAAGGAACGTCATCTTAAACAGACGCATTGTTGTCATCCTTTTAATTGGGTAGAAAAAATGTTTATTTACAAAACCTAGGGTCACGTTAAGTGCTAGGCTATTTCACAAGTCCTAAAATTATGCTTCAATTTAGGGTTAGGTAGGGTCAGGATACGTGCTAGGGCTATTTCACAAGCCCTAAAGTTACGCTTAGATTTAGGATTAAGGTGCATTCACTATGCAGAATTCTATCGTTGAAAGTGAACAATGAACAAAACGCCCGGAGTTACGGCATTTCATCCAGCATGTACAAAACCTTTGATTAAGATAAGTGTTAAGGCTAATTCACAAACCTCGGGTGGTTTAACTGTACATAATTATCCCGTTCAAAGTGAAGAATAAACAACATTCAGCAAAAACAGAGCCGAAAAAAATGCACATAATTTTTAAATGAAAGCAATAAAAGATAGATTTCTTACCAGGTTTTGGCGATCAAATTGCAAAACAAGTAAACGAACTGTACAGAGTCATTGGCGGGAACAGGATAAGTAATTCTTTTATACAACCCCAGCGAAATATCCGACTCCACCAGAGACACAACCGGTATCTGGTTCCTCGCAGCTTCCAATATGGCCGAAGACTCCCTCTCCGCATTCATCACAACCACACAGTCGGGCCTCAGGCTGGGACCACCCCCCATAATGGATCTGCCCCCTGCTTTCCTCGTATTCGAAATGCGAATCCTTCTGTTCTTCGAAGAGGATAACAAATTCATCCATTGGGCGTCGTTCAGGCAGCTCCGACCTAATTTGGAGGCCGTTTGTTCTGTTATCTCGTCGAATAGGGAGTTCGTATTGACGATCAAGACGCGGCCTTTTTCGCGAAAGAGAGATCCGAGAAAGTGAAGGGCGTTGCGTAGGCAGACGAGAGTTTTATCGGAGTCGAGAATAGCGACTTCATTGCGGAATCCATAGACGTAGACTTCGGAATGGCGGGAGGCTACACGTCGCCCCAGGTGTGCGTTTGTGGCCAGTAGTTTTTGAAGAACCAGACTGGTGAATGCCATGCCTATTCAACCGTAGCTTCCTTTCCTTCATATAAAGGCACTCTGGTTGGGGGTTTCAAGGCTGAGAAATGAATTAGAATTAGGGTTAAGGTTCTAGGGCTGAGAAAGATTATTCGGAATTAGGGTTACGGTCCAGGGCTGTGAGAGATTATTCCGAATTAGGGTTAGGATTTCTTTATCGTGAGAAGTAGTTTTAATTTTAATTTTCAAGATTACCTATTGGTTTAGCATGAGTTGGACGCTGTCGATTTTGGTTTATTGTTCGTTTTTTTTTTTTTTTTTAATATTATTAGATTAGATTGAGAAACAACCATTTTAATTTATTAGTCCTTTGGAGAGTATTAATATTTTAGTTGGGTAAATAATTCATATTTGTTTACTCAATTAAATTTTTTAACTTATATAATTATAATGATAACTTTATTAAAAAAATCATATAAATATTAGAGTATTTTCAAAAAATATTATTTGAAAATATTTTTATGTTGACATTATAACAATTAATTATTATGGTAATGTGCATCATTAGTAATTATCATATTAATTTTTTTATTATAATTATTTATTTCATTGTTTTTTTAATTGTGAATAATATTTAATTTAATGTATTTCAATTTTTAAAAATGGTCGCATAGCGGTTAGTCCCTGTTTTTAATGCACCAATTATATTAAAAATTGTAATGTAAGTTGTGTTGAGTTAACTTATGAAATTTAAGAGACAAAATTATAAATTGATAGAAGAAAATTTACATATTAAAAAGGCGCAGTTATTGGTGGTGGATATGGCGAGGGAGTGTTATAGCTATACCAAATGATATAATAATATAATATAGTAAATGTAAAAGAATTAAAATATGTCTTCTATATGAAATACCCTACATGATAGTTGATAAGACCCATAAAGACAATGACTATTATTGCAAGAAAAATGACATTAGGTGTGTAGTAAAAGAGAGGAGCAATGATCATGAGAGTGACCAACATGGCTATAACCATCTCTAGGTTTGGCATTGCACTTTTTGCATCTAGCATTGTAATTCACAGCGAAATGAGAGAAGGATCTTGCAATGGTGGTATTCATACTTCATTTCAAATTTAAATTGCCAATGTGTATATAGTTGAAATAAATTGACTCTACATTTACCAACTATTACTTGTTACATAGCAAGAGGTGTAGGGACCTGCAATGTTCATCAAGCCAATGCCCATCACCATCAACCTAGAAATCTTTCATTAAAACAATCATTGTTCCCACAACTATATCTCCCTACAAGCCAATATATATGTTCATCAAACCAATGGCCATCACCATCAATCTAAAAATCTTTCATTAAAGCAATCCTTGTTCCCACAACTATATCTCCCTACAAAATAACCACACATAATTAAAAACAATATATATATATATATATACATATATATATACATATATATATATAATTAAATATATATCAGAAATAATAATATATTAAAAATAATTATATAATATATATTATTGTTTCTAATATATATATAATTGTTTCTAATATATATATATAATTGTTTCTAATTGTTTCTAATATATATAAGAAACAATTATATATAATTATATAATTGTTTTTATATATATAAGAAACAATTATACTTACAATTATATATAATTATATAATTGTTTCTTATATATATTACAAACAATTATATATATATATATATATATATATATATATATATATATATATATATATATATATATATATATATATATATATATATTGTTTCTAATATATATAAGAAACAATTATATATAATTATATAATTGTTTCTTATATATAAAAAATTGTATATATAATTGTTTCTTATATATATTAGAAACAATTATTTATATATATATATATTTTATAGAAACAATTTTATATATATATATATATATATATTATTGTTTCTATAATATATATATATATATATATATATATATTATTTTTATAAAATATATATATATATATATATATTATAGAAACAATAATAATATATATATATTATTATTGTTTTATATATATTAGAAACAATTATATAACAAATTATATATATATTTATATATATATATATATATATATATCTATATATATATATATATATATATATATATATATATATATATATATATATATTAATATATTAGAAACAATTTTATATATATATATATATATATATATAATAGAAACAAACATATTCTTTTTATTGTTTTTAATTATGTGTGGTTATTTTGTAGGGAGATATAGTTGTGGTTAATGAAAGATTTTTAGGTTGATGGTGATGGTCATTGGCTTGATGAACATTGCGGTGATGGCTATTGGCTTGATGAACATGTACACACACACACATATGTGAATTCTTTTTATTTCTCTACCAAATTAGAATGGTAGTTATTATTGTGATAGAGATTGATCGAGTAACTAGGCATGTTTTTATAGTCAATACCAAATATTCACCACCAAAAAGTCCAGAAAGAAACCACGTAATATAATAGAGGAATCATAATGTGAATTCCATGTTTATCATTTCAAGTGGCGAAGACGAATAGAATGAACAAAATCACTGATTTTAATGGTGATGATGCAGACAATAAAAATAGTTTGGGTTTCCCCTTGCTTAACCATAACCATTAATGAAATTTAATTTGCATGAAAAAAAGGAAAAATTAATGTCCAAAAATACAGAGGAAAAAATGAATGTATTATGAACCTATAATGCAACATGCAACTAACAATAATGCATGCACGACTAAGTGACTATTGGAGGTATTATAATTTTTTCTCAATTTAATACATTCAATTTATAATATCAATGGCAATGATCAACTATTTTGCTAATATTGTTGGGGAAGATTAATAATAATTGGCATCAATTATGTGTGTTCTCTGCACACATAACATGGCTCTTAAAAGTGAGGATGTAATACAAACAACGCAAAGAATGGAAATATTCAATGCACAACACTGTAACTATTAGAGTTGTCACAAATTTTTCCTATTTAAAATGTGCAGTTTAGAATAATAGACCTACTTCTTTGTTAATTTTGTTGGGAAAGATTAATAATGTTTGACATTAATGACGTGTATTTTTTGCACATGTAATAATAAATTTGGACTATATAAATACCCAACTTTAAATAAAAGGGATGATTATTAAATGTTAAGAGTAGATTTATTCATCGTTGGCTATATAAAAATAGTGAGTTATTTTCATAGGAAGTGGATGTAGAATATGTAAATAAAAAGTTGACCCACTTCCCCATAAAATTCAATTAAGAAGCATATAATAAATTTTAAAAAGAAAAAATATATATTTGTTTCTAATTTTAGAGAAAAAATTAAGTCATAAGTCTAAAGACCTCACATTTATGTGAATCATGATTCATGTTCCTAGCGTTACGAAATCATAGGTACTAACTCCCCAATTGTTAAAACATATAATTTATTTATTAAACTAGTAAGGCTATAGGAGGACGATTAGTAAGGTGTATTAATGACGGCAATGGCAATAGCAACAACATCATTTAAAAATATGTACTGAGTACAAAAATAATTTTATCAGTTATCGCAACATTTTTTTAAGATACTTCATGCCAATATAATTTTGTGGTGGTAACTCTCCTTATGCATTGGGAAATTGTTAGAGTATCTAAATTATGTAAAAGACCAAATTGCATGGGATAAAACAAAACTATAGGCAGGTAGTCAGTAATTATATTCACTGAGTCATATAAAATAATTATAAACTGATAAAGGCAACAAGAAACAATTTTGATAAAAAAATATACACTATAAAGAACAGAGTACACTGATAATATCGTTTTATTTAGATAAAAGAATATACAATATAAAGAATAGAGTATACTAATAATATCATCTAATAGACTCTCTTGCGCTGAGTGAAACACCATTCGTTAAAATTTTGAACCCGACAAAAAAGTGGTTCTAACAATGAAGACTCCAGAATAAATTGAAAAATAAAAATAACCATTATTTAAAGAGCCAAAATCTTGATCATCTTCCCTCAAAAGTACAAAAAACAAGATTATCATATTTTGCATTGGAATTTTCGTACTCCAAATTCACCTTCAAAATGTAGTTTGTGTAAAGTGTAGGTATTGCCCAATATTTAGTCTTTTGATCATTACATTTGAAGTTTTTCACTTTAGGTGCAAGATGATGCAACATATGATGATGGAACATAGATTATGTTTTAATAGGAAAAGTTGAGGAAGGAATATATGCAGGTAACGATAAGTTTGATGGTAGTGATCCTTCCATTCATGAATGGAAAGAATTTTGTAATGCCATCTTAAAAGCACTAAATAAAAAATGGAATAAATTACAAAGCGCTGAGAAAAAAATAGAGGCAACTAAAGATGTTGCCCAATTGAAGAAAATGAGTTTTGGAATTACAAAGAAATGTTTGGAGATGCACAGGTATTATACAATATCTAGTTATTGTTACACATAAAGAAGGTAACTGGTCCAAATGGAAATGAAAGCACGATAAAACTAGAAGCACAACTGATCGATACTATCGGTGTTCGTTACGTGGAAATGGCAATAGATGGTAGTAGTGACAACTACAAAGCAAAGTTTAATATGGCATATGAGAGATATTTTAGATATGTGTTATCATATATGATACATGTGTGTGTTAGTAACATTCTAGTTTGTGACATGCATGCCATTAATGAGGAGTAAATTATTGCATGCATTTCACCCTTCAAAATCTCCACCTTGAGCGCATAATTGATCGATACTATCGGTGTCTGTTACGTGGAAATGGCAATAGATGGTAGTAGTGACAATTACAAAGCAAAGTTTAATATGACATATGAGAGATATTTTAGATGTGTTATTGGATATGATACATGTGTGCATTAGTAGCATTATAGTTTGTGACATGCATGCCATTAATGAGGAGTAAATTATTGCATGCATTTCGCCCTACAAAATCTCTACCTTGAGCGCACAACCTAGATAGTTGGCAAATCAAGTCCCTGCCATTAAATAATTTTTCTCAAAGATGGAAACCCCAATTTACACTCGACAACTCTGACACAGACACAACAAAGTTGAATCTACAGATTTTATTGGCATAATAATAGGGGGCACAATATTAGGCATAAAAATTGGTTGGAGTCATTTGAATATTTAATATATTTTATTTCCTAAAGATTTATAATATTAATAATCTAATGATTAACTAAACTATTTTTGCCGATATTTGTTTCAACAATTTGCATAAATTGCGGATTAAATGTCAATGTTATCAGGATATATGTACACTTGTTTTTTAATTATATAATTTCATAAATGTAAATGGAATATTTCATGAGAATATGTGTGGAATATTCCTTAATATTCGGTGTTAAACTTTGGAATGTATAAATATGTTATTTCAAAGCTTTTCACTGATTACAATAAGAAAATTATTTGTTCAAGGAATTAAATATCAATGTTATTAGGATATATGTCCATTTGTCTTTTAATTATATAATTTCATAAATGTAAATGGAATATTATATGAGAATATGTGTGAAATATTCCTTAATATTTGGTGTTAAACTTTGGAATGTATAAAGTATTATGTTATTTCAAAGCTTTTCATTGATTACAATAAAAAAATTATTTGTTCAAGCGATTCCTATAGGACCCTATAGGGCAGGGACTAAAAATTATCAATGAAATGTAGAAGGGTTGGTTGTATCCAACCTTACCCATAATTAAATCTCACAAAAGTATTTGTAGGATGATCGTTTGAGTTGACTAAATAATAACAATGATCCCCGACTCTGAAAACACTATATCATCTATATATATCAAAAAATTCTAAATAAACATGTCAAATTTTATTATAAATACTATTTAAACAATATTTTATATTTTTTCATAAATAAATTATTTATTAAAATATATTTTAGAGATTATGAATGTATTTTTTTTCTAATATTAATATTATAATTTTCAATTATATTATTAAACTTTTTTAATTGTTTTATATAATCCTTCATCTTCTTTATAATTCTTATTAGTTTTTTTAAGACATGGGACTAATAATTTCATTTAGGTAAATAATCAAATTTTTTAAATGCATGTGATTTTAACAATTCTAAAAAAAATCTTATAAATATTATGGTTTCACTTAATAAATAACCAATATTTTTTAGTAAATCAATTTTTTTTTTAAATGTATTTGATTTTAAAAATCACACACACACACACACACATACACACACACACACACACAAGAATATTTTCAAGGGTGTTATTTGAAAATATTATTACGTTACATTATAAGACAACTTATATCATTGTTAGTTTTAAAGAGATAACTATTGGAATCAATTTGCTTTAACATTTGATTAAACTATTTATTTTTCACCAATCAAAATATATTATTTTTTATGTATTGAAAAAATTTAAGATTTACAATAGTTAATATATGTATTTGTTAACAAAAAATATGGTCAAGACTATCAATATGTTATTATAAAACAAGTCATTGATGTCATCAACAATAATACTAGTAACTGTCAAATTTGATTACCTAAATATTTGAAAATTTGGAAATATAAACATTACCCTCTACAAATCAATGTAAACTAATCTACCAATAATTTATTGTAAATTTTTACTTAGTAGAAAAAGAAAGGTTATCTCTAAAGGATTGAAAATCTTTCAATCAATAGCATCATAATCAACTTTAATCCTATAACAATACATAAATACATTAGAATATTTCAAAATATTCCAAAAGTCCATCTTCCCCAACAAGACACAAAATTTGGAAAAAAAAACATTCGGGATGTGGGGTAGACTAGCACTGGGAGATTCCAGTCAAACTATGGTTGTCAAACCATTACCTCGATAACAGTGAAGGAAAAAAGACAACCTTACAAGTTGGTAATTTGGGTGGTTTGACCTTCAAGCCAACATGCTGAGCGCCAACTCATTAAAGCCTGTACAGACATTCCACAACACAGATTATCGATAATTGAGCCCCTCCTTCCTTACCTTCTATTGTAGCATTTACTTTTAATATCTCATTGGGTATTTTTGCAAAGGCCATTTGTCCTAGCTGTAACTTGTTATACACACTACAGATTTCTCGTACCAGCATTTATATACCAGTCCAACTGCAGCTCAATAACACAACCAAGATTATTAATAATGTGCTTATCATTATTCGGTTTCAGTGACATACCCAAGATGAAAGTTTGAAACCTCAAAGACAGGCCATTGGATGTCCAAATTCATGTAGGAGCCATTCTGAAGAAGGCCTACAAACTGAGGCCTGGCTACAGCAAGACCTTGAGGTGCAGTGAGATATAGAGTAAGTATTCTCCCCAAGGTCATAACATGTTTTATTATGATGAAAGCTATGAACCCTATGTGTGGATACATAGTGCCTATGTTTCTTGGTATGCTATTAAACAATAGTATGTAAGCCTAGATGAGTTAGAGGCATACAAAGTGTTGATGGTTTCTGAGAATTCTTTAAAAAGAACTTTGATTGTGCTCAAAATATCCAGATGATAGACTTCTTGACTATTTTTTTCCCTCAGCGGATGGAGTATTTTTGAGACTTCTTGTTTATGCCTAGTTTTTGAAGTTTCATAAGCTTTGGGGATTTTTTTATTTCTGTGAAAGGAATAGAATATTGGGTAGACGGCTTCCACAAAAGTATGAAGTCATTTTGGTTGCCATAGATACAATGGTGTATATGCTTGGGTGGTATTCAATAGAAAAAATAGCTTTTCAATTAAATTTAAACACACAAATCTTGCTTTGCCATTGTTTAAGATATACTAGTCAATTTGTGCTTTGAACATAGTACAATAGTCTTTTCTCAAATGAAGAAGTATTGTAAATTAGTAAAGTTGTCTTGTTTATACATTGGCAATATTTTTTTTAGGGTTGGGTTTCTAATTTATATCAGCATCTAGTTAAAAGTGTTTTTTGGACTTTCATTATGTCAAAATCATTTAAATACGATAGTAGATATAGATATGAACAGGGCCAAATTGACAATTTTTTTTTGCATAAACATCAATAAAATTCTTTTTTCCTTCATAATTTTACAATGAATTGCTCTACACAGTTATGTCTACTCAAAAACTAAATGAAATAAAAATTGGGTCTATTACAATCACTTGCAAATTCTATAGCTCATGATAGGATTTTCCACAAGAATTTATGAAGCATATAAACCACATCTCACACAATTTTGGGAAATCCCCTTGGTTTCTAAATGATTGGAATTTCATTGACTTGGTAGATGCTTTATTTAATACAAAATGTGGAGGTGATTTTACTTAGTGAAAGTGAAGAAACATTATATATGCGTGATGATCTTGAGAATAATAAGAATGAAACAATGTATCAATCCTAAAACCTAGTTTCTGATAAAGTGAAACAACAACAGTGTGCATAGGATCAACATGAAGGGTTATGCCTTGGACATTCTTCTTTGTTCTGCATTTCTGTACACTTGCCCTTAAAAGTGCTTATCCATATCCCTTCCTTCTAGAATCTTCCATAACTACAAGCTTGTTGACGGAGGCATGTAAACAGGAAGGCCATAAGTACATCACATATATAACAAGGCAATTCTTCTTCGCTCTAGGAGAAAGGGCATAAAGCATCCCGCTATTTATTTTCTTTAATTCCTTATACAAGGAAGATGTCAAGGACTCAGCTTTGGAAAATCCTCCTCTCTAATTTTACAATTTCCTCTACCAAGACCCTCTCCTTCTCATCCTCATACTCATTCGATTGAGGTTTTTTGTTTTCAGATTCAATGAAGTTATTGAATAGAATTTCTTTTACCACCACCATTTTCTTTTAAACATGTGTTGTCAACCCCTTAATCAACAGTTTGCATTAATAGACAATGCAAAGAATATTTTGCAATGGCTCCCTCCCATATGTAAATCTCCTTCCAAATTTATTTTATCTTATAAAAATTGGGCTCATTCAGAGAAAACCCAAAGATCATAAAGAGGGATGATAATGGAATAATTTAGTTCTTCCAATGGTATGTAATTTAATGGCAATGATAGGATGAATCTAAATTCGACTATATATACACTCTATTCTATGAATATGTATCGTGTATTTATTTTTAGACAAATTTTAAGCTCTCAAATGCTTTGAGTTGAGTTTGGGTGATGATTTTCTGTGCATGATTTGTGTTTCAACTCTAAACTTTTAAAAGTCACTGTTAAATGTACCATTGTAGTAAAAGCCTATAAGCCAAAGATGAATTTATATGTACATTTACATTTAATTTTTTGATAACTTAACATCCATATGGTGTATATTTGAATTATTTATTTTTATTGGTATGATTATTGTTATGATTGATGGGTTGTCATGCTGAAAGAAGTTGATAATATCTCTTATTTGCTTGTAATGTGTTAGGATCTTGCTCCTCAATTAGAGCACATATGATTACTTCTTGTATTAGCAATTAAACACGAAATTATACCAGAATCAATAAGTAACTAGAAATATGAAACAACACAAGATTTGAGAGACAATACACAATTGTATTAAATAGTTAGAAGAAAATACAATAAAGAAGATGCCACTTCTTCTTCCACCTCAAAGGTTTGCCATGCCTCAAGACCTTCTTCCCTCTCTCTCTCGGTCCCAATAATCAACTCAAATATAGAATTGATGTTCACCTCTCCAACCAGTCAGTAACAACGCTGCCATTACACCAAGTACACAACCGTACTCCAAGTAGATCTCCTGCTCTCTACTGCTACCTGCAAATCACTAGACCTTACTTACCATTGTAGATCTCCAAAAGAAGCCATGCACATCCGCTGACCAAGATCATACAAACAGGAAGAACCCCTCTGATTCTCCAAACTAGTACCCACACTTGGTACTGTGGCACTAGGAGGAACACACCATTGCTCTCTTACTCTCTGAAGGAGCTTATTTTTGCTCTCTTACTCTCTAGCACTGGTTTACAATACAACCAATGAGTCTCTTAAATAGATCTCATGCAAACAATAATTAGACACCTAATTACAATAATTAGATCCGCAGCTTCTAGTCTAAATTTGGCTCTTGACATTCAAACACTTGGTTCGTTAGCTAACTGCCCGTAAAATACTCAGTCCAAACCACACAGGTGACCGACGTCGGTCCCTGTTTGCCTGGGGGGTGTCGACGCCAGCCGACTCCTGACCAATGTCGGTTGCCTTCTGTCTGTACCCTGCCACATTCGGTTGTCCTGACCGACGCCGGTGACTGTAACACTCAGCAAACACTCTGCAACCTCCCTAACTCCTCCTGTTTGCATCCTGGTGAAGCTTTTAGCTCCACAACCTAACAATCTCCCACTTGGAGATAAACAGCTGCACCTGTACCTGTATTTGTACCCCATCTAATCTGTTTCCTGGCTTGTATCCCTCTCCAAGCTCAACCCTGAAGACCAACCATCACACACCCTGTGATGCCTTTCCTGTCATCCAAGTAACCTGCCACATCTGAACCTACATATCCATGTAGTGAAGTCCTTGACCCTGCATAACATGTTAACCTGCTGCTGATCCCTCTCAAGTACCTGAGAATCTACCTTCCCCAAATTGGCTCCAAACTCTCTGACAACTCCCACTGCTTGGGAAAACTTAAGTCTACACTAGACCTCATGTGATTTCAAACCCTGTTCTAAGCTCCGCTTGAACTGTCCAGCCCTTAGTGTGCTTACCGATTCTGCATCCTGCGTAATGAACCTCACCAACACCTCTTCACATCAGCTCCCACTGGAGACCAAATCTCCATGTCTCTCATGCCAAAGAATTTTGCTGCTCCAAATTCCCCCTGACATACCTCTGAACTAACCTTACCTTTTAGCTCAGCAAATCCCTGTATGTACAAAACCTGATAGCAAACCATCCACATACATAACTGGATAATGTCACGACTCATCATCCACCTGGTAAGAACAAACACAATAGTTACACTGACGTTGACTAAAGCCATGCTTTGTCATCCTCCTGTCAAAACCTGTACCACTGTCCTGCAGCTTCCTCAAGACCATATACCTTGGCCTTCCGTCTCACGTGTCCATCCACTCTCTTCTTTAACTATGGGAATCCATCCGTCTCTCAGTGCTTTCTTCCAGCTGACAACTCTACCAACAAACACCTGTTTGGTTCTTCTCCAAGGACTCACACTCCTCATCCATGCCAAGCTCCCACTGTATCTGGATTCTACCTGCATTGCCTCTTCACATCTTCCTAGTTCTCGACCATCAGTAAGCAATATAAAGAAGGTGAACAATGAATATGAGGTTCACTTACCCTTTCTGACCTCCATATGAGCGTTTGAGACTTGTTGACAGCTTGCTGTCCACCCAATATCTGTTTCAGTGACCGATCTCGGCCATCTCCCAATCTGCTCCTGACTGACATCGATTTTCTGTGACTGACCCTGTCTGTCGACGTCGGTCCCATTACCGACGCTGATGTACCTATTGCCGACATCGGTCACTGTATGACCGACGTCAGTTCCTGCTTCCCGACACCACTGACTCTGCTGATCTACACATGACCGACGTCGGTGCCTGTCTGTTCGACGTCGGTTCCTCTTGACCGACGTCGGTATCTGTGTTCGCCTGTGAGTGATGACTTTTTACCCATGAGCTCTCCATGGATCAAAACCCTGTTCAAATTAGCACAGCCCTGCTCAGAATAATTTAGTCCACTCCACTGATCTTTGTCCATCATCTCCTCCATGAACACCAAGGCTTTCCAGTTCTTTAGCTTGTCAAAAACATCTGTCTTCCGCTTCAGAACATGCATTCCCTTCCTACATATGTAACCAAGCCTACAAAGCCACATCTCTGTAACAGAAGGTGAATCAGTAATATAAGTAGATAGATAAAGGATACCTACTTTCTTACCACCGTCTAATTCAAGTGCATCCGCTGTGAGAGTTATTGTGCATCTCCCATCACCTAACTTTCCTGAAGAAATTAGACTCATCTCCAAGACTGGTACCTGCATAACCTCATTCAACACCTGTGTGTTATCCGTCTGCAATTTTAGCTTCACTTCCCCTTTGCCAATCATTTGACAAGGCTCTCCAGCTCCTAAATAAATCTCTCCAAAGTCTCCAAAGACATACCCATGAAAAGATGCTCTATTTCAAACTGCATGGAAAGAGGCAAAAGAATTTGTGAACCAAGATTCCACTTTATCCAGAACATCCTGTGCAACATCCCCTGCAACATCTGCTCCTCCTTGCTGATCTGCTACCAACCAACAATCTTTATTTCCCTGCTCTTTCTTTCCATCAATCAGACCATTCGTGCTATTCAGTTTCTCCATTCGTAGCTTACTTCCTTCTGCCATTGCTATACTCCCACTCAATCAGAAACCCCTGTGAGTAACCTGTAATCAACAAACACTATCCAGATCTAAAACCACCTGTTAGTAACCCAACCAAAAGCTCTGATACCAACTGTTAAGATTGGTATCAACCTGGTCCACCTGCTCAACCTGCTCTGATACCAACTTGTCAGGATCTTGCTCCTCAATTAGAGCACATATGATTACTTCTTGTATTAGCAACTAAACACGAAATTATACCAGAATCAATAAGTAACTAGAAATATGAAACAACACAGGATTTGAGAGACAATACACAATTGTATTAAATACTTAGAAGAAAATACAATAAAGAAGATGCCACTTCTTCTTCCACCTCAAAGGTTCGACCACCTCAAGACCTTCTTCTCTCTCTCTCTCTCGGTCCCAACAATCAACTCAAATATAGAATTGATGTTCACCTCTCCAACCAGTCAGTAACAACGCTGCCAGTACACCAAGTACACAACCGTACTCCAAGTAGATCTCCTGCTCTCTACTGCTACCTGCAAATCACTAGACCTTACTCACCATTGTAGATCTCCAAAAGAAGCCATGCACATCCGCTGACCAAGATCATACAAACATGAAGAACCCCTTTGATCAGCTCCAAACCAGTACCCACACAACTGTGGCACTAGGAGGAACACACCATTGCTCTCCTACTCTCTGAAGGAGCTTATTTTTGCTCTCTTACTTTCTAGCACACTTTTACAATACAACCAATGAGTCTCTTAAATAGATCTCATGCAAACAATAATTAGACACCTAATTACAATAATTAGATCCGCAGCTTCTAGTCTAAATTTGGCTCTTGACATGCAAACACTTGGTTCGTTAGCTAACTGCCTATAAAATACTCAGTCCGAACCACACAGGTGACCGACGTCGGTCCCTGTTTGCCTGGGGGGTGCCGACGCCGGCCGACTCCTGACCGATGTCGGTTGCCTTCTGTTTGTACCCTGTCGATGTTGGTTGTCCTGACCGACGCCGGTGACTGTAACACTTTGAGTTTCTTATCCAACATATTGAGGATAAGGTATTGGAACTTGCGACCATAAGCATCCTCTTTTTTTAATTTGTTTAGAATTACCCTATGAATGAGGGTTGACATTGGGTGACTTGGCTATTGAACTCAGCAGAATGAACCCAGAAGATGATTACATGGTAGGGTCAGCGTAACATGTCACTTAGGCCATGCTAAATGACAACTATGATGGAAATTGTGAGCCAAATGTGGGCTTTCATGGCATTGCGAGATGCACATCGAGTTGCTGTTAAGGTCAGTGTATTATTTATTTTAGTGTTTTGTAGAGATTTTTTTAATTTATGCTACAATGCCAAACCCCAACAAAAACTAGGTATATTATTTATTTTTAAAGAGTCCTCAGATTTATTCTTTGACCGTTTATTAGTTGGAGATTGGCTTAAATTAGAAATAAAGGTGTGGAAGACTTCAACAGTTGATGACAATAGTTCTTCTGACAACAAGGATAGTGCAGGCCTTTGAACTTTAATGTGGAGGATTTATGTTGTACAAAGATTGGATATGATTCCAATCAAGAGAATCAACTATAATGAGATTTTTCTTGATTACCTTGGCACACTGGTAATTACTAATTCACATTTTTTAGGTTCAAGACATTGCCAATTACCAATGAAATTTATAATTTAATTTTTCTTTTAAAATAAGGTTCCAAAGAATATATAACATAGTAATTACATGGGGATGAGAACTTAAGGTTATATTTTACTTGTTACTTGAAAAACATTTCGTTCTGGGGTTGAGAACCTAAAATACAAGTATGTGGTCTCCCGATGTAACCAATACTTGTTACCTAAAAAACGTTTCGTTCTGGGGTTGAGAACCTAAAATACGAGTATTTGGTATCTTGGTGTAACCAAGTTTTCAACAAATGCTTTAAACAAATAAAAAGGCAACCATCTCCAAAAGAATTATCAAATAGTAGGTTAAGTCTAGGGTTTTATGTACTTGAATGTTGGCTCGTATACTTATATATTTGTATACTTGACCAATAACACTTGACTCTTCATTAATAGGGTTAGTCTAATAGATCAAAACATTAAGCTCAACTTGGATTGAGAGAATTTAAAGCAAAAAAATTAAGGCATAATATGCATATAGCTTTGATCAAGGATTAAAAACATAACATGTTTTGAACTCGCGTAAGGGCTATGATGAACTCAAACACAATTGTAATGTTAAGTTTTGTGATTTCATGGATTTGGAACAAAACTAAACACAAAATTGCTTAAGTAAATATGTAATGTTAAAAACCTATTTTTGAGCAAAGATGTAATGTTAAAACTCTATTTTCATGAGATATGATATTGCATAAACATTAACAATATAATACAGACAAATTACTATAATGCAAACATAATACTGCTAAAACCTCAAGGCTTATGGAATCAGACAAAGGTTTTAGACAAACATGGATCTGAGCATAAAAAAAAACAAAAAGTAATGAACTATTACTAACTCCACCACTTTGCAATGTCTTTCCTCTATTTTCAATGTATATGCAAATGTCAATCACTTTTGCATGTTTAGGCTACATTTAAATGCATGTCCTACATATACTTTATTCTTGTTCTGCTTACAATATATATACAAAAATCAATGATATATATAAATAATTATTTACACATATATACCTTAAATTACTTTCAACTATTTCATGCTAACACTTCTTTTTCAACAACATAAACATCAACTACAATATGATATCAATGATAAAGGTAGGTACTATTCGTTATGCTATCCTTGTTCAAAAAGCTACAACGTTGTAATGATTTTTTAACTAAACAATAAACAAAGGCAAAATCTACTAACTCCCGTAGGGACTTAGCACATGGCGCCCTTGTTAATTATTACACCAAGAGACGTTCTACAATGGTAGCAAGGTATGGAGTCTCATGTAGTGACCATGTACATAAAAACTAAAATATAACCAACATAAAAAAAGAATAAAAATAAATAAAACTTAAATAACCAACATAAAAATATGAAATTAAAACTTTAATAAAACCGACATAAAAAATATTAAAAAAAAACATATAAATATAAAACAAAAGAAATTGAATTGAATAAAAAACAAAACTTAGAAAATTAAAAGAGAAAAACAAAGGACAAGCACAAAAATAAAATTTAAGGTATGTAATTTTTGTTTCTAAAATGTAAGGATCATGGATTTATCAATGATGTGTATTGAATAATTTAAATTCATCTGCTACCTTTTAGCTCCTTGAAAATGTAAATAAAATGGGAATCGATTGTCTAATTTTGGTATGCATGAATAATCTGCTTCTCCTTCCTTGTCAAGAGTCAACACTTCATCTAAAAATCAATAAAAGGGCTCTTCCTTCATTTTGATCTTGTGCGTGCTCTTTACAAAATTGTATTATTTCACTTTTTACCCTGCAATGTTACATTTTATATTAATACTAATAAAGGAGGAAAGGAACAAACTTTTGAGTTATTGAATAGTAATATACACCCAAACTTCAAAGTGATTTTAAATAACCGATAATATATTTTGAATATAGAACAAGGAAGAAAGGAAAACCATGCCCGAAATCACTGTAGAATGTCCATTGTTTTTGAATTAAGAGATACAATTGAGTTGTCATCGCTTATAGCCTCCTACACAATTAAACCATTTGGAAACTTCTTTGCAATCAACAGTGCTAAATTCTTTCTTTGCCCCCTTCCTGGGATAACAATGACTGCCATTTAAAAAAGAAAAGAGAAAGCAAGCTCAAAAAACATGTCATATGATTTTGAGGCAGTGAAGCAAAGCAACATGGCCATGTCCCATTAACCAGTTTCCCCATTACCCAACATCAACCATATTTTAGTGAGATCAATCCGTTAGGAGTTGTAGTTTCAAACTATTGGTATAAATATTGCTATTAAAGTTATGAATTTGCAATGCAAAGAGAAAAAAATGCAATGTATTAAAAAGAGCTTAGCAATATAACAGTGTCAACTATCTCCGAATTTCTATGAATAGAAGAACTCATGATTCAAAATCAAGGTTGGAACAAATTTATTAATTTTGATCACATTGTTGTGCTTCATTATTTTCTAACACATTTCATTCTTTGGCAAAATAAATTAGGAACAACTTTAACAATATTTATACATGTTTGTCAAAATCCTTCCCTCTATACTATTTCATTTCATCTAATCAAAACCTCCAATTGAGTAAGAGACAAGGGTTGACTCCTAGAAAAGAAGGAGAAGTAGAGTATTTGTGCAAACCAAAATTAGAAAATCTTAAAAAGAAATTAACCACATGATAATGTCATCTACAATTTAACCATTGGTTTTCAAATATTTTGTAGGTATGGCTCGATCAAGGTTGAATTTTGAAAATGAGAAGAAATAAAGAGAATATCAAAGGGAATATCAAAGATGAAAATGACAACAAATGATATATACAGAAAGAGAGGAACAAAAAAAATGTTGAAATGACAATGATAGAAGAAGAGCTACTAGACGCAGGGTCAAATTTAAAGTTGAAGAATTGGATTCACAAAATTGACAACATGCAAATACGATGAGAAGAAGTCACACATGAACATCTCAAGATGATTAATATGTAGTAAGAAGAAGAATACAAAGATAATTTCATTCAAGTAGACTTACTGAGTCTGAAAGATAAGAACGTAATCATGAAGGAGTTCAAAGGTACTATCATCGATTAAATGATAATGTTGTTAATTCTGAACAAGTAAATTCAATATCCATTAATTATGTACTCGAAACACTAGAGGATGCACCTCTATATGCAATGGATGTGGATGTTAAAAATTATGATTTACAAGAAGAGTCAAAATCATAAACAAGAAGAAGACAATGAATGCAATATTCAAAAATTGATGGAGAACAAAATAGATTTTCAACATCAAACAATATGGATCCCTGGCCACAACCACCAAAACTTGTAAACTTAATATAGGTTGAGAAAATGTTGATAGCCCATGTCAACCCAATCCTACAAGTGACACACGTAACTAGAGGTCAATATAAATATAAAGGATATAAAATAAGTTTTCCACAAGAACTAAAAGAAATTACTAAGGTTTTACCACATCAAATAAAAGATTTATCGGTGATTATTATTCGAAGGAAGGATCAACATGGAACAAATTACAACTTTAGAGTCAATTGAGAATGAGTATATAAGACACTAAAATACAAAATAGAACATGACAAGTTATATTCAAATGTTGAGATTGATGAAAATGCTCTTAGTGAACTTCCACCCAACTCTAATGAAGATATCTTCAACCAGTTGAACTCTATCCATATGGAGTTTGATTATGATGTGAATGAGATTATATTTTTAGGTATAATAATGGAGATGGATGAAGTGAATTTCATTAATCACACATCATCGATGGCCTCCAAACCACCAATTTCCCTAAGAGAGATGGAATTAATCTATGCATGGGTAAATAACCCTAATGCAGATCCTGGAACACTAATTGATTGGTGATTTAACCTTTTTGGGAATATTTGTGTTTAATTCCTAATTTAGTTAAAGGGTATGAGTAGTAAAATCAATAAATAAATATGCAATAATTAAGCTACTACTTTGTGTAAATTAGATTGCAATTTTGACCTTTCTAGAAATAGTAATAAGAGGGAGAAAATAAGACTTAGCTAGAAATTGACTGATATGGCGGAGATAGGGTCTGAGATTCATTGTGTAAGACTAGGACACCATTGAAAACTAAGATCTGACCTTCATTTTATGATTGAATAGGAGCACCAAAAGTGGATAGGAGTGACACCAGTGTTGTAGTCCACCTCTATCATTGTTGTCCTAAGGATCTAAGCTTTTTGGGTTTTGTTCACCAGGTCTGTGTGACCCTATCCATGAAGTTTCAACAGCTGGAAGTCTATAGAGCTCCTTGTAGAGTAGTTTTTCTCTTCAAACCCTATACTCCATTGTGCTTTGACCAATTTTGATAAAAATGGGGGTTAGTGTGTGTAAGATTCACAGAACGTGTATCCACACCCCTTGTGTGGGCATGCTACCTACATACTAATACTCTAAGTCAGATGTAGTTCTCCCACTTGGTGTGCTTTATGCAATAGAGTGTATGAATATTCAAAATGCTAAACTAGATGTGCTTGAGGTGGCTAGGGACTGGTGTAAGATTTGGATAAGCTTGTAATTGTATTAGATGGATGTATGTAGAGAATAGGGAAGATTGCTTGAGTAGTCTTACTTGTATTCTTTCTTTCTTAGTGATATTTCTAGCCCCTTCCAAATGATATTTGAATGGGATTTTATAGGGATCTATTGGTCATAGGTTAAATGTGCTCGCATTAGGCCAACAAGGAGAAAGATGGAGAATAGGAAGAAACTAACTGTTGAAGCCAAAAATGCACTTGGATAGGAGCACTGAAAGTGGACAGGAGTGGCACTGATGCTATAGTCTAAGTGTGGTTCTATATTCTTAAGCTAACAAAACTTGGGGGGATGGATTAGTCATGGAAAAAGGATTTTGGCTCAGTTGGGATCAAGTTTGGAAGGCTACAGATGACTAGGAATCAATGAAAAATGCCTATGAGGGTCATGAGATCAAACAAGAGGGACCTATGGGTTGGGTGTCACAAACCACACTCAAGTTACCATTTTTTGCATTTTATATGACTACAATTGCCCGGGGATTGGAGCATTTCCTATCAATGAGTATGTCACATTAGGCTTACTTGATATTGCATTTCCAACATTATTTCCTAGTGGAAGATGTGATTTGATAGAACCACGGTTGAGATGAATACATCTACATGAATTTATTAAACATTTATTTTGATATAGGGATCACTATTTTGACTGACACCCATGATTTAGATATTACATGATGAACATGATCATGAGACATCATGCACAAAAATCATCAGCAGTCTTTGTGAAAAAGAACCTTCAAGATATGGTAATCACCATCTATGAGTTGTGTGAGCATATGGATAATGTGCCCCATTCACATTTAATCAATCATTTGATGTGGTTTGGAACCACCTTGAGGGGTACAAGGTCCTATTAGGCAAAATGTTACGGTGAATTAATTGACATGTTGCATCAACTTGGGTCACATACCATTTTCTTTACTTTAAGTGCAATTGATATGTATTGGATTGATTTGCATGTGCTAATGCTAGGAACAAAACCAACAAATCCCCGAGAAGCCCAAAATTGGTGAAGACAAAATATTATTGATTAACCTTGTATAGTGGCATAATACATGCACTTGCAACATACAACTTTTTGTAAGGAGATATTATAAAAAGGAATGAAAGTAAAAGATTATTGGTATAGATATGAATGGAAACATAGAGGTTCACCACATGTGCATGGATTCATATGGTTAGAAGTAGCACCAAATATGGACAATCTTGATTGGACAAATGATTATGAATGAAAAAATGTTGAGAAATACTTCCATTCTATTGTTCATGCATGGAATACTCAGGAAGATCCACAGCAAAGAAATATATAGGTATATTATCAATCCTCGCCAAAACTTTGTTTTTTACTAATATTATTATTTTCTCAATGTAATTAATAATTTATTATATATTATGAATTGTAGGCATTACAAAATTTTACTCAGCATCCATGTCTTCAAAATGCAAGACAACTTACATAGGTTGATATGGAACGTGACTATTAAGAGCTACTCAATTGTGTAGAATGACATATGATGTGTAGAGAGGGTGTTTGCCTATGTAAGAAAAGAGGAAGAATGATTTGTAGGTAATATGTTCAATCACTCAAATAGTTTTATTTTATAGCTATTAAAAGTAATATGTGTGCAAGAACTAACAATCAAGTTATTTATTATAGGTACAATGCACCATGGCCATTGAATCTTGAGGGATCAAAACTATATCAAGACTCAGAGACAGGAGATAAAAAGTTTGAGCCTGTAAGAAATGATGATAGAGTAAATACACACAATCGCTACATACTACAACTATGGAGAGCAAACGTAAATTGGCAGCCTATTCTTTCAAAACATGTTATAGTCAAGTATATTACCAAATATATAGCAAAAGTAGATAAGAACTCTGAAACTTATCATCAAATGTTTATATGACTTGCAAACATAAAAAATATATGAATCAAAAATAAGAGAAGATATAAGACTTCTAACTAAAATGATTGCTGAAAGAGACATTAGGGCACAAGAAACATGTCACATGTTGTTAGAGCTTCTGTTAGCGGAGAGCAGTAAAGTATTTATCAATTTTAATTTTTTGTGTGAGGTGTTCAAACTGGTAGTTAAAAAAGATGAAGATGACCATGATGAACATACAAAATCTTTCATTGATGGATATAAAAATAGGCCTTTTTCCATGGAAAGCATTTCACTTATTGAGGTAGCTAGATCTTTCACATATAATCCAAGGCAAAAAAGAGATAACAAATGAGAGGCAAGGAGTATCACATCTATTTTAAAAGTATTCCCAAGGTTTGCCTCCATCCCTAGACATGAATCACATAAATGGGTTGATTTTTGTTGGTTAGAATTATTACTTTACAAGCCATTTCATTATATACAAAGAGATATTAGACTTGATGATGATGCAATAATATCAAATTAAGAGTCTTTCAATTATAATCCTTAGCATGTTGAGAGAAGGACTATTCCAAAAGATGCTAAAAATCATAGTGATTTTGAACACAAGGATACTGCCCCACTTTAATAAAACACAATGGAACATGAGTGGGAAATCATATCTAGGCTACAACATGGCCAAATTATGGAAGTTATTGAAATAAATATGTTGGGAAAAAGAGATATTGATAGAAAAACACCATGGAATAATTAATATTGAGGTGAATAATACACAAATAAAGTGATAAATTTCATAAACACCATAAAAAATAATGGGTTTCTCATAGATGATGATATAGAACCAAATATGCATTATGGAATGTTAGGTGCTAAAGAAGAAAAAACACTAGATATAATTATGACACATTATCATCATGGTCAAAAGACTTTACCATTATGCATGATAATTCAAGCAACATCAGGAACAGGGAAATCATTTCTAATTGGTGCCATTTATCAATATCTTCAATATGTAGCATTCCCAAAGTGTTCTTTATTTTTATTACTTACCCCAACTGGAGTTATGATATTCAATATTTGTGCATCAACCATCCATTCACAATTCCAAATCCCTATCACAGATTTTGTTGAATTATAAGGAACAAGACTTACAACATTCCAAGAAGAGATATACCACATAAAATACACATTGATTGATGAAATGAGCTTCATTGGACAAACTTTGCTACAAAACATAAACTCTCTACTTCATGAAGAGTTTCCTAAGAATACAGACATGAGTTTTGGAGGTATATATATATGATTTTGGTTGGATATTTGGGACAATTGCCTCCTGTTAGTTATAGACCACCATATTTTAGTAACAAGTGTGCAAAACTATTATGGGAAAAATTCAAAACAATTTTTACTTTAGATAAAATATTTAGACAAGAAGGAGAAAGTGAGGACTAACAAAGGTTTCATCAGCTTCTCACAAATCTTAGAGATGAAAATCTGACAATTGATGATTGCAAGTTATTGATGATAAGAACCAATGTTAGAATAGATAGAGCCATCAATAAAGAATTTGACAGTAGTATTCATTTATTTGCCATAAATGATAATGTGCATAACCATAAGAAAAGAAAATTATATTCATTAAAATAACCTATTGCACGTAGCATTGTAAATAAGGTAAATAGTACCAATGCACCAATAGGAGGTCAAAATGATGCACTTGATATGGAGCTACTAATTGCTAAGGATGCATGGGTCATTTTAACCTCCACTCTTTGGATAGAAGTAGGTCTTGTAAATGGAACTCTAGGTTATATTAGAAGTATAATGTATAAACCTGGGAGTGCCTCACCACAACCACTGATATATGTTATGGTTGAGTTTGATAGTTACTCAAGAATACTATTTGAAGATGAAACTCCACATACAATTTTGATTTTACCAATACAAAGGGACAAACAAACTAACTACCCTTATGGTTGGCTTGAACATTAATAATACACAAATCACAAGGTTTGACTCTTCCAAAAGCCACAATAATATAGGTCAAAAAGAAAGAATAGGGTTAACATTTGTGGATATATCTTGTGTAAAGTCCTTGGAAGGACTAAGAATATTACCGCCATTTACATATGACCGCTATGAAAAACTGAAAAAAGGAAAACAACTTTTCAAATAAAAAGCTGAGGAAGAGAGATTGAAAATTTTAGAGGATAAATAATGCCATGCACTTATCACAAATTTATATTACACATGATTCTTAAGTTTAAGCATTTTATCTTATTTATATTACACATGATGCTTAAACAATTCTTTAGTTTAAGCATTTTATCTTATTTATATTATACATGTGGATGACTTACAAATGTTTCAATTGTTTTCCATTTCATCTTATGTACATTACACTTTTGGATGATTTAATGTTATGTATATTATACATTAAAATTTTTATGAATAGTTGAATAAATACACAATATGCATGGATGCTACTAGTGTATCTAACTTAGATGAATATATATAAAAAATACCGAGAGATATCATTCTCGAGGTGCCTATATTATATTAAATTTGTGACTATAATATAAGCGTTTCGAGAATGATATCTCTCACCGTCTTTTACATAGATTTATCTAAGATAGGTATGCTAGTTATATATTTTTTTTATTGTAAATATTTGTCATTAGTCATTTTTTATTGTGAATAATATTTAATTCAATACATTCCAAAAAAATTCTAAAATATTAATTAATTGTTGAATATGTGAAATTTTATCATAAATGCTACTTAGGCAATATCTTATCATAAATGCTACTTATTTTCATAAATAAATTATTTATTAAAATACATTTTGGAAATTATGAATGAATTTGTTTCTAATATTAATATCACAATTTTCAACTATACCATTAATACTTAAAAATGTGTAATTTTTAAATTATTTTGTAAAATCCTTCATCTTCTTTATGACTTTTATTAATCACAATAATTTGAATCTCTATAATTATATTTTTTTCTCATTTCAAAATAAAATCATTAATATGAATAATTCAATTCTTTACAACATAATAAAAATAAATAAGTAATTTAAATTTTAAATTTCAATAATTACATGCTAATGAAACGAAATATCAAGTCATATTATAAAAATCCTAATGATAACAATATTATAAATTTTATGAATTAAATTTTCTAAAATATCAATATATTCATATATTAATTTTTATATGATAATGTAATATTAATATAACATTATTTTTGTGTTCAATTACAAATAAATACTACCAATGCTAGGTAACATTTATTGGTTATGAATAAATATTATTAATGTTTTGCAACTTAATCACGTGGTCTGATAAAAAAACTATCATCTATTAACTACGTGTCCACAAACATGATTTAATTAATTCAATTATACAAAATTCAATATAAAATATTTAATGATAAGACTAGCCACATATCAATTCTTATACTTATGAATAAATACTCAACCATAAACAAATTTCAATTCAAAGGCAAGAACTAGCCACTACGGGGCCCTTGTTAATCATAACAATTTGAATCTCTATAATGATATTTGTTTCCCATTTCAAAGTAAGATCATTAATTTGAATAATTCAATTCTCTAAAATATAATAAATGTATATCATTAATTTAAATTTTAAATTTCAACAATTGTATGTTAATGAAATAAATTATTAAGTCATATTATAAAAATCCTAATGATAATAATAAATTTTATCAATTAAATTCTCAAAAATATCAATATATTAATTTTCATACGACAACATAATATCAATATAACACTAATTTTATGTTCAATTACGAATAAATACTACCAATATTAGGTAACATTTATTGGTTATGAATAAATATTATTAATATTTTGCAACTTAATCATGTGGTCTGGTAAGAAAACTACCACATATTAAGTACATGTACACAAACACAATTTAATTAATTCAATTATATGTAATTCAATATAAAATATTAAGCAACAAGACTAGTCACGTTACAATTCTTATGCTTATGGATAAATACTCAACTGTAAACAATTTTTTATTCAAATATAGGGATTAGCTGCTACACAGCCCTTATTTTTTTTAATTTTATATATACATATATATTGGAAGGGCCGAAGGTAAAAACTCATGTTCTTTGGTGGATTGGAGATAATTGTATTATAGTGAAGTGATCCATCATAGGTAAAGGATTGGAGATAATTGTATTAGAGTGGGGTGATCCATCATTGGTAAAAATATATGTATGAACAAGTGAACATGGACTTCATTTTTTGGTCAATAGGTATTTGCTGGTGTATTGGAGATAATTATATTATAGTGGGGTTTTAGATATATTGTGTAGAAATTTATAACCCACTTGATCTGAAATAGGTAAAAATATATGTATGAACAAGTGAATTTATTAGATCAATGAGTGTTACTTGGTGGATTGGAGATAATTGTTAAAAACTAGCTATTATAAAAAGTTGTTGCAAAAAAATTAGAAATCAATGTCTTAACAAAAATTTCTCTAATGTTAACAATGATCAAGTCAAAAAGTAAAAAAAAAAAAAATTAGAGGAAATGTTTTTAACTTTTTTGCAACTACTAACTTTTTACAACAACTAGTTTTTAAGAGTTATTTTCAATCCACATACACCTCATCTATAAATGAAGTCCAAGTTTAGTTGTTCAGACATATGTTTTTCTCCTAATGATGGATCACATGTTGTGAGCTGAAACTTCAATTAAAATTTTGTACACAGTTTATCTAAAACTTTTTTATAACATATCAAATAAAATCTATGATCTCTAAAAATAATTTTTAACATTAATTTTTGAGTTATTTAAGTGGCCCATCATCATGATGGATAGAAATGGTAATAAGGATTAGAGCTAATTCTACACAACTCTAGTTAAGTTGTATGTGATGTCATTTGGGTCTCAAAAAAGGAAAATTAAATATAGTTAATAGTTACAACTTATACAAAAATTAATAGTTATACCATACTAATTAAATTGCCATAAAAGTTTAAAATTTTGTGTTGAGAAGGGGTAGACTTAGTGCTGTGAATAATGGGTATATGTGCTTGACTTAAACCATATCATCATCTTTGTTTCAGTGTCCATCTATCTTATATAGAGAATGGGCACAGAGGGGTATAAGGGTGACAATTATAATGTGTCGTGGGGGTGAGCTATTATATTAAAGGGGTCATTGGGAAATAGGCTTGGGACAAGGATTCTATCACATTCATTTATCTCTACAACTTCTCTTAATTTATGCTTGAAGTAATGATCTTCAATCATTTTAACCTTGATGTCCTCAATTTTTATGTTATGCTAGATGGAATAATAGTGCTCAATGCAAGTTGTTTTCTTAGTCCTTTCATATTATACATCTTTATTACTCTCTCTGACCCATGACTTGATTGATCTCCTTGCTCTACAATATGTGGAATGCCACGTGAACACTCAATATGATATACATCACTCTTAATCTTCAATATAAACTTATCTTTGGTCAACCTTAACCTTTTCCCTGTTTTGTTGGTAAAAAGATATGTTTTATATTATTCCTCTAGAACCCTAGAGGTCTTGTTGGAGATTCCCCCAATATATGGTAGGAAAACTTGTGAAGCTATGGATGTTTATGTGTCCTTCAAACATTACTCACTATTACCTCTTACTAATTGGAAAGCCTTAGAGAGATTTGTTTGCCTTATAGTCATTTTCTTGAAGACTACCCTCAAATACTCAAGTTTTTGCTCTAAATGTTACTCATCAAATATCTCAAAGGCTCTAGCAGTTGTCCTTAGAACCCCTGCATTTTGAGTTGGGTGGTGGTGAGAGATAGCATATAAATAAAGGTGTGTATGAGTGTTTTTTTGTATGCCTATCAAGATAATGAGCCATCACTTTTCCTTAAAATAATGACATCTAAAAATGGTATTCAGTCATCATATTCCACCTCCTTAGTGAGTCTGATGTTCACAAATATGTCATTAATATGCATGTGGAATTCTCTCCAAGCCATGTTGCCAACTACCATTTGTGTCATCCACATATCATTTCCACTGTCATGGTTTAAGAGGAAAGGATTGAAGAGCCATATCTTTAAAATGCTTTGTAAACATGTTGAGAACCACTAGAGAAAGAGGAAAGCTCATTATGACCCCATTTAATTGCTCATATACCACCTCACTAAGAGTAAAGAAAGTGGACTTGAGGCAAAGCTCAACAAGGTTAATCATCTCATCATCACTCTGGTTCTTGACAATCTTAATAGCTTCATGAAAACTAACCACAATATCACCATCTTCTACTTTTTCTATCTTTAATAAAATCCACAACATGGGTGGAGTTATTGATGAATGATGATGTCCCACTGACAAAGGGATTGAGGTTGTTTGCTAGGAAAGTCACAAGATAATAAGTAGATGAATTTTAAGTGTTCACAATTGATCTAAGTGGAACCCCCACATTAATGTGTGTGTGATTTTACTTGTGTGTTTAATCCATCTCATCTAGTCATTATTTTGATGACATTTTTTTTGTCTTTTAGTAATAATCATAAGGTGAGAGGGCCCACTTAACATAAAATCACCGTAAATATTTTTAAACATGGTGAAGGAATAATGAATGTAATCCATCACTCTAGGCTTCTCACCCTTTAGCCACTCTATCCATTGGAAAATATTTTAGAGCATGTAATGCTTTATAAGTCACCCCTGTGTAGGCATCTAAAAATGGCCCCTAGGCATTTATTAGTTGTTAAACTACATGATTATATTGTACTTGTTTATTTATCGATAATGGTTTGAAGTATGTGTTATTGATATGTGTATCAAGTTTTTTTTCATGTCCCCCTCTTCTTATGGCCCCCTTTCTCTCTCCTCTCTCTTTCTCTCTTTTAATTTTCATATCACATCATTTAAATCATTGACAATGCTCCTATCACCTTCTGGAATGTCCACAACATTCATAGGCCCACCTTTCGGGTTCTTCCAAGATAGAGCGCACTTGTCTTTTGGGTCATGTATTTTTCACTTTCTAGTGGTTGGATGTTGGTTTTCATGCTAATAGAGTTCTAACTTAAATTCAAAATTTATGTTAATATAATAGCATTACAGTTCATTCAACATTAAATACACACAACATTTAGACATCACACAAAATATTGTTAAAGCATTGTTGAGTCTTCACTATGATTTTAGAGAGATTAAACAATCACTATAGCATTTATGACTGTCTAGAGATAGTATTTCTTATGGAGCACTTTTGGGGCACAACCTAAGATTTTGTATGCCATTTTAATTGTTATCAACTTTATAATTTACTATTTTTATGTTGTTTAATATTTAGAGGCCTGATAACTAGATAATGTTTAAGAACCTAGCTAACCCATAACACTGGCCCCAAAACAATCATTATTTTCTTAAAGTTTTAGATACTATTGTCAATCCAGGGAAATGAGCAAAAAATTTGTTTTACAATTTATAGTTTTCACAACATGAAGATTGCAATGAAAGAATCAAATATCTAGAACAAACAAATAGGGTTGTTATATCAATCTCAATTTTTTTTAATCATCTATTAAGACTACGTACGATGTTTTATACCTAACAAAAGTACCTATGACATTTTATACATCTATTCATGATCTTTATCATATTTTTGGTGAAGTATCTATCACTTCTTGGCATGCATTTACACATTCAAATTTTAACTATTGTAATTAGATCTTACAATATTTAAGATTGTAGACACCTAATTTGGGTTTGAGGGTATTTTAGATGTCAGTCTGCATTGATTTTAGAGTATTGCATGTCCATCAATTATTAGTTCATATTACGGTCTTATTAGAGTGTGTCTTTTTATTTTGAGCCTCGTTTGCCTCTCCTTCCTCTTATATCTCTCTCCTTGGCATTCCCTTTCTCCCACTAGTTTATTTTTTTAGCCTTATGTGATGAGTATAGTGGTATGCTCCTGGGTAATTACAAGTGTACTGCTATTTTCTTGATCAACCAAAATCATACACCTATGCTCATAGTTAACCAAAAGTTTATGGATACACTCCTAATAAACTAGGAGCATACCACTATGCTTTTGGTCCCTTTTTTTGTGGATTACTTTGGCCCTTTATTTTGTTTTCCCCAAGTTTAGTACCTTTTTTTGTCAGCTTTTCCACTCTTTATGTGTTGACTTGTGTGCCAATAGGGTCCTAATTTGAATTTGAGAAGTATATATATACACACGTGCATTATTGCATGTAGGGCAAGAAATACAAGTGAGTTGAAATTAAGAGTTCCAAGAAAAGGTTGGTAGTGATAAGAAAAAGTTTAGCATTTGATTTGAAAAACATAAATGCATTTGGAGCCTTCATATTTCATCATTTCCAATTATTCTTGTAGTAAAAAGTCATGTGAAGATTAGGGATTGCATCACACAAGTTGCTTGCTCAACTATATAGAGTGTCATTTTCTAAATTTTCAAAGGATGAAGGTCTTACAAGGTTTTGAGAATTGATTATGGTTTCAATAAAAGGGAACCATTTTTAGGTGACACACAGTTAAGGCCTAAATTTGATGATTAATCCCACCTATCATGAATTTTTTATGACGATTATCTATTCAACATTGTCCTTCAAATGTTAATATAAGCCATAGTAGGCTAACAAAATGTTAGAGAAAAAAAATATATTTATTATAATATTTATAATTTGTGATGGTCTACCTAAAATTTTACCTTTCATCTTATATGGTCTCATAAAATAATTTATGGTATTTTACGGTTAAAAAACATAAATATGGCCATGCGACCATTAATTTTAGGCCCTGTGCACATGAAATTCTAACAAATTAAGAAAGAGTTTTAGATCCCAAGAGCAGATGATTGATCTCATCAATTTTATTTTGGGAAAGTACATAGTTACTAGTAGCATACCATTCTACCCTTGGTCATACTAGGAGCTTAGCATTCCATTCATAGTCAATTTTTCACAGTTATTGATTTCTTCTAATTTTATTAGGTTTTGTTCTCAACTGTTTGCACTTGATTTCAACTTCAAACAATCTATAAATTTTGAAACAATCCAATATTCTTCTTAGAACCCTTTATTTGTCAATTTTAATTATTGTAAAATATTCCTTTATTGTAATTGGGTATTTTTTTAATGTTTAGTTGGGTTAAGTCATTCCAATCTAAAATGCACATCATTTATGGTTCAGGGCAGTGCATTTTTTATGTGAAAACACTCCACCATACTACATTTTGGTGAACCCACATTGCTTTACATGGTCCTTTCTCTCCTAGGGTTAGATATATTTTTTAAGTGATTATTTTATCTTGTTGTGATCATTAGCTCTAGCCTTTATGAGTTATTTGCAAGTCCCTATTTTTGGTGATTGCTCTAACATTCAAGGTATAAGGTTAGATCTTGCATGTTCCTAGTGTTGTTTTTGCTTAGGGTTGTGCTGTTAAATATAGTTAACCCTAATTGTTTGGGGCTTGATTCAAATCTTAGAGTTATTGCGATGGGTCACCCTTTAGATGTATTATATCACAATGTTGTAAATGCTTTTATGAATTCCATGTGTTTTCATAATGACGTAAAAGACAATGATTATTATTATTATGATAGTGAGGATGACATTGATGAAATATTAGGGAAACTAAGTTTTAATTCCATAAAACCAAATTGATATGCAAATGATATGGATGCTTTGGGTGATGGTTGTATTTCTATAAGCCCTCGTGAGTATAAAATGCCAAATTTTGATATGCAAGGATCCTTTAGCAAGGGAGAATATGTTAGTCTAAAAAATAATGAGCAAGAGAAATATGAATTTGGATTTATAAGAACCAAAAAAGTGTTGATTCCTTTTTAGAACATGTTATAGATGTAGATGTAGACATTGATGTGTGTTTTCATGTAGAGATGAATGTTTTTTCTTTGAATTCAATTGTTAATAATGATGTGAATTTTATAAACTCTCAAGATGACTATTGGACTAAGAATGGTAATAATTGTGATTACAAATATAAATCATATGAGAAAAATACAAACGCTATTGTTCATTATGTTAATACATATGTTATGTCCAATCTTGTAGAGATCTATCGAATGATGATTGCATTGAAAGAAGTTGCTTATCAAATTCTACCCTCTCATGATGTTGCTTCAGAAGTTCCTCTTAACCTCACTTATGTTTCATTTCTTCTATTGTATTCTACTATAAAAAATGTTTCCATTGCTTGTATTCCTTATCAAAACTTTATTCCTCTGTGTGTTCAAAACTTTATTATGCCTTCTCAAGTTTTTCAAGCCTTTCAAATTGTCATTACTATTCATCCTTCCAATCATCCTATCTTGTGGGAAAATGTATTTCAATGGGATTGATTCACAAATATCCATAATCACATGTAAAAATATACCTAGTTTATCATTCTGATATCCATAATCCATAGTAATAAATGATGAAGAGGGTTTTATAAAATTATCTATTTCAACAACTAATCTATATGTGAAGTTGGTGCTCCACTTCTGAATCTTTGCATCTTTGTGATCCCAAATACACCTCATAAAATGGTAAAAATCAAAGGTTGGATTTGAGGGTCTACTTAAGTCATACCTCCTTTGGGGAACAAGTCTAAAAAAACCATACTCATATATAATCTATCAAACAGTCTAGTGCAATATCCTAACCCTTGCAAGTTCTCATTAAAATAATTGATTCTTTATATATACTTTATGTATTACTCTCATACAAATTAACTCCCAAACATATTTATTTATAATAAATATTTGAAATTAAACTAGGTACAATGCACACATGCACTAACTTCCACAAGGTAAGGACCTAAAAAGGAACATGAGGGATAACACATGTGCACAAGACTTAGAGTGGAGCTAAAGCATAGGATAAGATGAAAATTTAAAAATTGTGGACATTTGAATTTGATATTAGATACTTTGACAACATCAACTTTGGCATACTTTGACACACTTGGACTTTGCATTCACATTTGACTCTTATGCACACTTTCCCCTATTTATCTACCAACTTGTTGTCTTGGCCAACCCAATTTACTAGATACACATATTTAGGATCACCCATTTCTAGAATCCTTAAGAGATTATTTCCATGTCTTAAATAACTTATTTCATTCCCAAGACAATATTAATAGCAATTTGACAATTGTAGTTTACCACAAGTGTCTATCTCTAACACTATTGTCCAAGAACATTTAAAGACTATTTTTCAAATTGAGAAGTCTCTATTATGTCTATCTAGACATATTTCATTGGTTGGTTATAGCGTAAAAATGTTAAAGAGTCAACTATAATTATAAATTAATCCTAAGACTATACTCACCTAACAATATTTTAGCTATTTCTAACAAATTTAAGAAAATTGAGTGGCACTCTCTTAGGACAATATCATAAAGGTAATATGTATATATATATATATATATATATATATATATATATATATATATATATATATATATATATATATATATATATATATATATATATATATATATATATATATATATCTGAATATCTCTCAAAATATAAATTCTAGAGCCAAGTTTGAATACATACACAGATCAAAGTTATATGGTCTTAAGTCTTGAAAGCCAAACATTGCATTACATTCTAAATTAATCATAACATTGTGCACACACATAAGTGGGAGAACTATGTGCGATTTGAGCCCTATTCATAGTATTAGAATATTGGAAACACTTAGTCACTCAATGGGGAGCAACTTAGTTTGTCCAACCTAGCATACTAACCATTTTTTCAAGGGTCATCTTATGGTTGAAAGTGAGATTAGGGTTTTAAAGGAAGGAGAAGGAAAATAAAGATTGATGCATATGACCAAAGGCACGTGCACACACAAAAGACATATACATGTGCAAGCATAATGGTTTAAGGCATCACATACTTGCAAAGTCAATAGGGACACTACTTGTAGGTCCTTGACAATATCGATTGCTGTAGTGGTCTCAGTTTTGCTAGCAACATCCTTGCAGGGTTTGAGTTTATGTTTCCTGATCTAAGCAGTTACAGAGTAAACATATAATATTTTTAGAAATAATGAAGAACATAATGAACAACATAATATTAGAATAATCTAAGTACATATCTCCCACTATGCTTTATCAATTTTTAATCATCCAAGTGTAGTATCTGTAGACACCAAAATTGTGTCTACTCCTTCATCGACTCCCCCTTGGTCCCCTTGGTCCACTTCTAACACATTCCTAACCCACACACTTATTAATTTAAAATAATAACTTATTTTAAATTAATAAAACCTCCCTTGACACCTCACCCATGACACCTCACCCCACCTTGGATACCTCTCCTTGGATGCCTCCCATCACCCTATGACCAATTTATGACCTATTTCAACCCTCTCGCGCCTATTAAACCTGCCTTCGACTGTTTAACCATGACCATTGAACTCGGTAGATGGAGGAATGGGTAAAAGGCTATTTTTAGCCTTTTTACCCATCTTTTAGCCGCTGACGTCAGTCAACCATCAGCCGATGCCGACGGAATCACCAACGTCGGTTGCTTAAAACTAGCTTTAGACCCCGAAATGTGGACCCTCTTCCCCCGAATGCCAAATCTCTTGCTCTCAGAATTCAACCTCCCTCTCTCTCTCTCTCCCAGACGCACATCAAGCATCAGAGGCTATAGGAATTCTGCATCAGTCACTCCACCCTGGATCGAAATATTGCAGGAAGTCTTCTACATTAGTCGCATCAGCAACAGGGCTTCTACACTTCTGGGTCTCTGCTAAGGAGCTAAGTATTCTTCTTTTATGTCATTTCAGTAGCTTAAAATGTATTTGTAATCAGTTTCTTCTTGCTACTTCTAAGAAATATTATCAACCAGACCTGACTTTCAACCAGACCAGACCTGACGTTCTTCTCGAAGAGGCTGAGAGGCCTTTATCCTACCCTTACCCCTTTTCTGACAACATATCCCCTGCCTTTGTCCCTCCTAAAGACTTTGTCTACTGTCTTACCACCCTACACAGACTCTCAGACTACCATAGAGCATTCCATCGACCAAAAACTCATCCAAGGCCATTGCCCTGACCGACATCGACCATTGCCTATACCGACGTCGGCAGACTAACCGGCATCGGCAACCTTAACAAAACCAACATCGACAGACTAATCGGCATCGACGACTGTGGCAGACTGACTGCAAAGAAATAGGTACACATTATCTAATTTCCTCTTTGTTAATCATCTATCATTTATTTATTTTTGACACTTTTACTTATCAACAAGTGGACTGTCATCCCTCAAGGAAGTCTTTGCACTTCTGGGATCGAGCTTTTGCTTGGCAGTCCATCATATATCCATCTAACAATCTCCTTGTTTAAGTCTTTCTTATCTACAGGTGTCATCCTCCACAGCCAAAGAGGAGTCCCTACAACATCTAGATATGGTGCGCAAACTTCATCCGGGTATCATCTAACCCCTGACCATTTAATCTTAGTTTCTTACTTCTTTTGAATGTAGAAATGCGAAAAATAGTTAGAAACATTATGGCACGCTCGGTGGGACCCTAGGACTTTTCCTTGGGTTCATACTTTTTCTTCTAAAAACAAACTTTTCATATAGGTACATTAGGTCTCTTCTTGCATCCTTTTCCTCTATCTCTTCCAAAAGACACTATCAGCAAAGTTAAAAAGAATCTTTCTTTTTCTTTCTTTCCTGCATCTAGAGTAGTGAAATTCATACTCTTCAACTTTTTCTCCACTTGTCTGCATCTGAACACACATTTCAATTTGGGCTTAAAAATCTTTTGCATTTCATTTCTGCTTGCTTGCATACTTAGCTCTCACATCTAGTAACTAAAACCGCATTATGAATAAATCTTAGTGCACTTATGTTACACGACCAGACCACTATCACAAATCAAACATCTAAACATACCTGAGACAAGGCCTGACTATGATTTCATCACCTAGTGGATACCTTACCCTTCCTGGTAATCCCCCTTGGACTTCATCACCAAGGGGAGAGCCCACTCTGTTCTCTAGCAGAGTATAAACTCTAGGGGAAGTATATAATGGCTAAGTGACCCAGCTTATCTTTGGGCTCGTGAAGTGAGGGGAGCTTGCTCCTTAGCACCAGGCCATGTACGGAACCTAACACAGACTCTTGAGCACCAAAACTAACCCAAAACAAACCTTAGACTACTTCTTCTAGGACCCATTCTAAAAGCCAACTTCCCAAACACACTCTTCTAAGGCATAAGCCAACACGACTCTAAAAATTGATTCTTAGGAATTTAATGTTTAGGGTCTGCTTGTCTTCATCTTATTTTCTGCCTTTATCTAAATTTTTGAGCTAGTGAGGACACATTTTTCTGAGCTTCAAACAACTCAGAACCTTTTTTTTCTTCCTTCCCAACAACACAGTAACTGACATCAATTTTACCACCGACGTCAGAAACTTTTTTTTTACCAGCATCAGTTTTTTCTACCGACGTCGGTCACTGTCAGCAAAACTTCTTCCAAAATAGCAGGCTTAAAACCTGACTTTCTTGCTGTTAGACACACATTCTAAGTTTTTGAAACTGAAAAACACAATTTTTGGAACCTGAACTTTTTTCCCTTGGATGGTTTTGACACGTAGTCAAACCAAAACTCTTGTTGACCACGCAAGGCAACAACCACTTCCGCCTTCGCCTTTCATATCAAGTTCCCTAATGTAGTGTACTTCAGACACTGAATATTCTCCTATCCAGTCAACCCCCGATCAATCTCCAATTGTTCCCAAAGGGGATCAAAATTTTGAGAGATTCCTTGACCATAACGTCAAGGCTCTCCAACACTATCTCGCTAAGGGCCAAATGCGAGACTCTTCAATTCAACCAAGTTCATCACATTTGTAGAACTTGATTGTCTCGACTCCACACACTCTTGTGCTTATAAGCGTGGGAGTGACTACCCATCCTTTTACCAATGCCGCCATTCAACCACCTTTGGCGGTATCTAGTCAACTCATGCCCTCTAACTTCACGACACACGCCCCCTTGACCTCAACATCAGTCCTTATGACTAGTTCCAATATGTTTCCCTCACACAAGTGCAACCAATTACGTCATATGCCCCTCCTAACACCTTCCAGGTACCTTACAACCTAGGGGGCGCTCCACCTGCAAATTCATCAACTAATCTAATCAAGATGTTGATGGATAAGATGTCTAATCTTGAGACATCCATTTCCGGTTCAAGAAATGTTCTTTCATATGAACAAATTTGCAATGAACCCATTCATCCCTCTGTCCCAATCCGACCGTATCCCAATCAGTGGGAGCTTCCTAAGTTTGCTCACTTCTAGAGTAAGGAAAACCTGTAGCAACATCTACGAGCATTTAGACATGCTTGTTATCTTATAGCGCATGATGATGCGTTGTTGCTATTCATGTTTCCCATGTCACTTTCTGGCCCTGCCCTCGATTGGTACAACTCTCTCACCAGTCACTCTCTTTTCACATTCACCCAGCTAGCTAAACTTTTCCTTGACCACTTTTCGATCAATATCACTAAAAAGGTCTCTATCACGGACCTATATTCTATCAGACAATTTGATGATGAATCCATAGTTGACTTCGTTGCCCATTGGAGAGGCTTAATCAACCAACTCTCCTTTTCTTTACCTCAACCTGAGCTCATCGAGCTCTTCTCTAGAGCACGTGCCAAACACATCTCATCTACCTTGCGGGTCTAAATATTCTGCACTTTTGATGAAGCTTTCACCATGGCTCAAAAGCTTGAACTCCGCGCGATCGAAGAAGATAGAGTCAAATTGCATAGTAACGCAAAATCCAATGACCCTTCTTTTTCCAAACCTTCTTCTTCCCACTCCAAACCCAAGGGAGTGGCCAACGTTGTGGTCTTTAGATCACCATCTTCAACAACAACTAACCAATCTCAACCTTTCACATCACAGAGCATCACCAAACAATTCCAACAGCGGTATATATAGCGTCAATACACTCCAATTGGAGAATCATATGCTTCCGTGTTGAAAAAACTCATCAAGCAGGGGGTCCTCAATCTCCCTCAAATTTGACCACCCAAATTTGACCCCTTAACACCTATCCCTGCATGGTACAGGGAAAATGACTTTTGTCATTATCACTGTGTCCAAGGCCATGACATAAACAATTGAAAAACATTCAAAAACATTGTCCAGGACATGATAGATAAAGGTGATCTTGTTTTGGATAACCCAAACGTGATGCCTAACCAAAACTTGGACATCTTCAGACAACCTTTCCCTAACCATCCCCCTTATCAAAACAACATTCAGACCATGGTCGGTGACCCCCAAGAGCGTAATATACGCACGGTCAACACGGTCTCGCCTTTTATGCCTAACCAACCTCTCTCACAGTTTGAAGAGGTTAGCCCACCCATTGGTCCACCACAGGTAGAAGAGCCCTCTTCTCCTATTTATCCACCACAGGTAGAAGAGCCCTCTTCTCCTATTTGTCCACCAAAGGTAGAAGAGCTTTCTTCTCCTATTAGTCCTCCATCCAGCCCCCTTTCACACATAAGAGAGTCTACCTTGACCTCTCCCATATTGGAGGATGCCTTGACGACACCAACGCTGACTGCCTTGATGACACCAACGCCGACTGCCTCACCCTCATCCTTCTTATCATCAATGGGGGATCATACTTTTTCTGCTCCTGGACCATACGAGGAAGCCATTATCATCCCAACACTCTTTCCACTTTAAGAGCCACATTATCCAATTCCTTCTCCACTGAGAGAAGAACTTATCACTTCACCAACTTCGACCAAAGAAGATTTGGTGACGATTCTCTCACAATCACCTCAATCTTTTAAATGACTGACTATAAAACCTCATGCAACCTCATCCAAATCCTTGCAATCATCTACCATGCCGAAATAGGGTAAATCCCTCAGTGTGCGCCCTACATCCAACCTCACTCACCCACAAGTGACGGTAGACTTAAACCTCACCCCACACAATAGTAGTCCTCACACTAAACCAAAGAAGGCTACTAAACCCCGTCGGAGAACTCCTCCCCCCACCTTCGCTATTACCATCCATCTTGGGTCCACATCCATCTACTTTAGCAGGATTGCTCCCACATCCAACACCTCTCAACAAGCACGTGCCATCTCCACATGTGGCCATACCGCCAACTAAAAAGGTGACACGGTAAACCCTCTAAATAACTCCTAAACAAAAAATTTCAACCTCTACTGTGACAAAGAGCGTAGACCCATTAAAGGGTTCTTATGCTTCGATGTTATGTCAATTGTTGCAGACATCTAGCATCATCCTTCCACCTATCAAGCCTTACCAACCTCTCAGACCAAAACCACCTTGGTTTGATGACACTAAAATATGCTGGTATCATCGCACACTGGGGCATGACACTGAGCGTTGTTGCGCCCTTAAGGCTGTCATCCGTCAACATCTGGCAAAAGACACCCCTCACATTGAGGCCTCTTCTAACCACATCTTTGACCAACTACTGACACCATCTCATGCCTCACAAACATCCTCACCTAAACCGGGATCTCCACATAAGACTATGGTCCCTCAACCATCTCCTCAACCTTTATTCGAAATCAACACAATCAATGTGGCCACCAGGCCCCAAACTATGAAGAATAAAGGAAAAGACCAGACATCTACACCTTTGACATATCCATTATTCATCAAGACCTCTCAACCAACACAACCCAAGATTTCTATCTTGGACATGTCTCGACCATCATCACTGGGGGAAATTCCTCCTAACCACTCTAGTCCACATAATGCTTGGTATAAGCAACTTGTGGACTACTTAACATATTCTATCATCCCTCCCAAACTCTCTAGCAATAAACGATGAGCTTTTATCAAGAACACTGCTCGCTACACCATGCTAGGGGGACTTCTTTACAAGCGAGGTCTCGACGGCCTCCTTATCCAATGCCTAACAACCACTGGAACATCCCACGTCATCAAACAAGTCCACGACAAGATTTGTGGGGGACATTTCAGTGGTAACTCGCTTGCCAAGCGCATCCTCTATTTGGGTTATTATTGGCCCACTCTTCACCAAGATTGCAACAACTATGTTTGGCGTTGTCCCAAATGCCAACAACATCTTGACCAACTTCACATCCATGCCAACAACACATCAACCAACCAAGCATCGACCAAGCCTCAACCAAGCCTCGACCAAATATCAACCAACCAAACAATGACCAACATGTGACCAATTTGGAACGAAGCAAACGGGGCAAGTTTGCTCCTAATTGACTCAGGCCTTACATCATGACGCACAAGCATGGATCAGGGACTTATCGTCTGACTTCTCTTGAAGGCTAACTAAAACCTAAGCCCCTTAATGCCTTACATCTTCGACCAGTCTACTGTTAGTCAAGTAATTATTCACTTGACATTTAACTTGAGCTCGTCCCTTGAGCAACTCCCCATCATCCTCATACCTATTCCTCTCAACCCTCAACCCTAAAAACATCAGTTAACCCTTTTGTCAAGCATGAATGCTTCATCCTAATAAAAGGGAAACCCTCTAAGCCTCTAAAGTCAAGTCCATGACCAAAACATCTAGTCAAATAAAATAAAATAAATAAATTGGGATGCCTATCTCAAAAGGTCATAAAACTCTAAATGTAGACTACTCCCTCGAAGGACAGCTTTATCATCATTGCTGCAACCAATAGACTTCTCCCTTGAAGGATAGCTATTCAAAGCCCTCAAAAACATATAAAGCAGAATATAGACCACTCCCTCGAAGGATGGCTATGCCTAAAATTTTGCTACATACAATAACACTATCTCAGAAGCTTCCCACATTGATCAGCTTCACATATGACCACAAAAAAAAACAACATCCCCATGTATACTTCCCACATCGATCAATCTGCCCAAAAAAAAAAAAAAAAACTGACTGACAAAACTATTAAGTCATGGACTTGTCTATAGTCGTTCTCAGGGTCACCTATAAAAGGGGCAAAGTTGTTCCTGCCAAAAAGGGGATCCCCCATCCTTACATATCATAATCAAACCTATCACCCCAACATACTCAAGGGATTTTGAGCTCACTTAACGTCAAGTGATTCGAGTACTTCTCTAACACAATCAATGGTCAACGACGTAATGCATGAATGGGGCTTTTGTTTCCAAAAACCTTATCTATGCAATCAATTTGGTCCTTGTCAATGAAAGAGCAACGCGCCTTTCACTTCTTACACATCTTGGTCACATACAACCAAACCAAATCCAACCCAACCAAACCAAACCAAAACATTTTCAGACCACCAACATGACATAGTCCATTTCACCTAGTTTCTATGGAAAACAATACACATGGAAACTATCGACCATACACAATTTATGTCAAGCATAAACCATTACTTGCTGAAGCATAAATAATCTATATTCATTTTTAGCATACACCATTACTAATATGGAAAATTGCTAGGGATGAAAGACCCCTCAACCAATGTTACAGAATACACCATCACACAATATGGAAAAGGCTGTAACATCATCTTACCCTCATCATTTATAACCTGACCATAACCAACCTATCAACCATGCCTGAACTACATTGGTCTGAGGCCCTTCAAACAGGGGCTATGTAGGCAGCACTCAGATGATATGACATCTTCTGGGGTTAGCTTGGTCACATCCGTTTGTTTGTCTATCTGATGGACAAACCATATTACCTTTACCCATGACTTAACCTAGTCCAACCCATCCATAACCGACCCTCTTCCTCCCTTTTAGGGAGAACTACATTGGCCTGAGGCCCTTCCAATAGGGGCTATGTAGGCAGCACTCAGATGACATGACGTCTTCTAGGGATAGCTCAGCCACATCCGTTTGTTTGTCTATCTGATGGACAAACCATTTTACCTTTGACCATGGCTTAACCTAGTCCACAATCATGACCAAACAACCAGCCCTGACACTGTAGGAGTCACTTTTGACTTCTCATGGGGCATCTTGGAGATCATGACTATCTCCTCAAACCATGACCATTTTTGAGACAACCTTGCCTTATTTGTTTTAATTGTATGTATGTTACCTCACGAATGGTTAACAAAATTGTCCGCACCCACATTACGACCCTCACAAGTATAGGATCGCGAGCAAGTTGATCCCCACTACTTGTGACATTTTCATGTTTCCAAGAGCACTTCCTAAGCCCGAGATACTTGGAACATGATGACCATTGGAGCTATAGCTTGGATCTAATAACTCAATCAGCTATGACTAAATGCTGGGGCCTGATTATTTCAATTTTGGCACTCCTTGACCCTTGACTTGCGACAATTTGACCTGACCATCAAGTGAAGTGGTATGCATGCAATCCCAACTATTACAATGTTCACACTCAAACTTCACCATATCCATCCACTATCTATCAAATTGGCACCCGATTTCAGGTTTCCTTCCCTCGACTCCCACTTTGAGGGGGGATACCTCATCATCATAATTGGGGCAACCTCCATCTTATCCCATACCTGGGGCAATTTACTCCTATTTTTGTCTTGTAGTTTGTCAGAACAACCAACAAGACAAAAAGGGGCAAATGTAGACACCGAAATTGTGTCTACTCCTTTGTCGACTCCCCCTTGGTCCCCTTGGTCCACTTCTAACACATTCCTAACCCACACACTTATTAATTTAAAATAATAACTTATTTTAAATTAATAACACCTCCCTTGACACCTCACCCATGACACCTCACCCCATCTTGGATACCTCTCCTTAGATGCCTCCCATCACCCTATGACTTATTTCAACCCTCTTGCACCTATTAAACCTGCCTTTGACCGTTTAACCACGACCATTGAACTCGATAGATGGAGGAATGGGTAAAAGGCTATTTTTAGCCTTTTTACCCATCTTCTAGCCATCGACGTCGGTCAACCGTTGGCCAATGCTAGCGGAATCACTGACATCGATTGCTTAAAACCTGTTTCAAACCCCGAAACGTGGACCCTCTTCCCACGAATGCTAAATTTCTTGCTCTCAGAATTCAACCTCTCTCTCTCTCTCTCTCTCTCTCTCTCTCTCTCTCTTTCCCAGACGCACATCAAGCATCACAGGCTACAAGAACTCTACATTAGTCACTCCACCCTGGATCAAAATATTGCAAGAAGTCTTCTACATCAATCACATCAGCAACAGGGCTTCTACACTTCTGGGTCTCTGCTAAAGAGCTAAGTATTCTTCTTTTATGTCATTTCAGTAGCTTAGAATGTATTTGTAATCAGTTTCTTCTTACTACTTCTAAGCAATATTATCAACTAGACCTGACTTTCAACCAGACCAGACCTGACATTCTTCTCGAAGAGGCTGAGAGGCCTTTCTCCTACCCTTATCCCTTTTCTGACAACATATCCCCTGCCTTTGTCCCTCCTAAAGACTCTGTCTACTGTCTTACCACCCTACACAGACTCTCAGACTACCACAGAGCATTCCATCGACCAGAAACTCATCCAGAACCCGTCCAAGGCCATTGCCCTGACCGACATCAACCATTGCCTATACCGACATCGGCAGACTAACCGACGTCGGCAACCTTAACAAAACTGACGTCGGCAAACTAACTGGCGTCGACGACTGTGGCAGACCGACTGCAAAGAAATAGGTACGCATTATCTAATTTTCTCTTTGCTAATCATCTGCCATTTCTTTATTTCTGACACTTTTACTTATCAACAAGTGGACTGTCATCCCTCAAGGAAGTCTTTGCACTTTTGGGACCAAGCTTTTGCTTGGTAGTCCACCATATATCCATCTAACAATCTCTTTGTTTAAGTCTTTCTTATCTACATGTGTCATCCTCCACAGCCAAAGAGGAGTCCCTACAACGTCTAGATACGGTGCGCAAACTTCATCCGGGTATCATCTAACCCTTGACCATTTAATCTTAGTTTATTACTTCCTTTAAATGTAGAAAAGCAAAAAATAGTTAGAAACAATATCAATCTACACTTTTGCATTTAGATTTGTATGATTATTACCCTATTATATATAATCTAAATATTCATAGTTTTACTTCATTTAGACCACTCTAAAAAATAACAAGTAAAAAATTATAGTGAATCTAATTATTGACATGACTGTGTAAAATGCTATATTTCTACCTTAGGGTTTCTATTCATATTAGGGTTTCAAAGTTATTCTCTATCAGGGTTTTAATTTCATACATTATTTGTGATTTATATTTATTAAGTGTTTTTTTATGCTAAGGTTTCCCTCCTTGATATCAATGTATTAAAAATCTTAGGGTTATATGTTTTCTCTTGTAGTAGGGTCAAGGCTTGTGATTGTATTTCATATCATCCTAGGGTTTGGAAACTTTTCTATGCATATGCATCCTTTAAACCCTACTAGATGCCTCATCCAATGGTGTCCATATTGTATAGCCATGATGTGCCTCAAGATTACACCAATGAGTGGACAAATGTGGATGTAGATAATCATGCTTATGTGAATAATGACAATGATTATATGAATGATGATTGTGCCTATGTGAATGGGGGTAATTATTATGATTATGTGCATGATGATGTTGAGGATTGGTATGCTAGTGATATATCTTTGTACAATGGTAGTGAAGGATAAGTGGGTCAAATTAATGTTATAATCAAAGAGAGTAGTTCTTCTCCCCCTTCCATAAACCTTTTCATTAGTCATGAGGTATAAGAAAAACAAAGTAAAAGGGAATCAACCAACATACTTCTTGATACTATTAAACTTACAACTATGAAACACTATAAAAAAAAAAGATAAATGATACACATGTTGATTCTCATAATGTCATGCCTTGCAGTGATGTTTCTAATAATATGACAGGCAATGACTCTTTGATTGATATACATAAGGATGTTTCTAAATCATGCAATGATTCTTCAATTGCTTCTTTTAGTCACAATTCAATTTAAAAGAAGGACAAATGTAGACATCTTAATTTTTCCACCATTATTATATTTTTAATACATCCTAACACACACTAACACCACCATGATAATCAATTATCCCCATTTAATCCCACTACATCACTCCATGATTAATTAACTAATTAATCATTATTTATTAAGTTAATTAGTTCCTAATTACATCCCACTAATAATTAGATAATTAATTATTATTAATTAATTCACAACTAGTTTCATACACATAATTAATAAAAATAAATAAATATCCTCCTCATGTCAAACTTCATGTCATCACCCCATGTTGATTCTTCATCAAAAATTAATCTTATCTACTCATCAATACATGCAATCAGTTAAATCCTTGATTTATGTTTACACATCCAAAAAAGAAAATAAGTTAAATAAATAATGTGAATAAAATAATAATAATAAAATTAGTTTGAAAGCAAATCAAAGCATGCAAACCTTAAGATCAAGTGAGTTATTCTCATCCATCCAAAATAAAAGTTTCCAAATAAAACAACTTAATCTCAACCATTTATCCTCCCATCAAAAAATATATAAATTCACCCTTCATCCTTCATTCTCACTTCTTGGAGAATCTAAAAATAATTCAGGAAGTATTTAGGGAAATATTAGGCAAAAATATGGAAAATCTCTATCATCTTTACAATCAAGAAATAATTATTCATAGATACATGTTTCTGAAACCTTAATCGGTCCTTTAAACAAATATAATCCATAAAATCATGAGAAAATCCATTCAACAAAGAAGAAATGGAGATATGCACTTGGTAAGTGTAGGCATTGTTTCACTCTTTCCTTATTCAATCTAAGGTTGTTAATAGTAGAATAAAATTTCAAAATAGTAGAGTATAAATGTTTGACAAGTATGCAATGGATATTTTCATGTATAACATATTTTATTTTAGATGTATTTGATTTATGCATATATTCCAAAAGTCTTTGGAATGTGAAAATACTTATTCACACTTGAATCAAAAGGATGGAATGTGAAGTGATAATGCATTGTAAAAGTCTATAAATAGTGATCAGTTATAATGGAAAGGAGTTTTAAAAATATAAATATCTGATTATGGTTTTATTGAATATATTTTATCCTTGTTTTGTGTGAAGTGAATGCTCTATTTTTCTCAAATATACATAATCATTTAGAATTGATAATGAATATTTTGTACATGTTAGTTTATGTTCCAAGAATAACTACATAATTATTAACCTAAGAATGACTTTGTTTTTTCTACGATCATGACTATATTCAGATCTTATTTCCTACTTCACACTTAAAAACAAATTAGCATGTTGTAATGGGTTTTTTAAGAACTTATACTAAAAATGGTGTTGTGAGAATGGAATCTTAAAACATACTTTGATAGCTATTTGGACAAAGAGACTTGGAATGATGGTTTAATGAATGAATTCACAATTTTACAGAAGAAGAAATAAAAATAATAAGAAACTCTATGCAAGAAGTTATTCATGAGCATATATATGATGAAATATTTTTTGTGCAAATAACTTAAACTACTAGATGTGTGATTATCGAGACTTGAATACTGCTATTTTTAGTTGAGAGAAATAATTTTTTTAGTTTGGATGGAAAAAAGACTAGAAAAATTGCAAAAAATAGATACTGATTGGAATCATGTAATACATCATTGGGTAAAAACTATACTCAATGAATACATTAATTAATTTATTGTACAGGGTTAAATTACATTTGAGTCCATGTAGGATTTGTTTATGAGAGACATTAGAGGCAAGTTTATACAGTGCCTACCTACTCTTGTCAAAATTTTGGTTGTAGAAAGGGCCATGGTGCCTACTCCTACCAGCATGGAGTAGTCACTTTGGGCATAGGGGGATGTGTAAGAAATGGTTTATAGAAGGACTGAGACCTAGGATTATATTTGGATTTTTTCAAATAAAGTTCAAAAATAAGGTATATGCTAAGGTAGCTATGCTTTGTGTGTAACATATAGAATACTATGGAGATAGCCCATAAATTGATACAAAAATAAATGTTCTATTGTGAAATATGGATGAGATATATGAAAGTAATAGGGCTAGGCTAAGCATATGGTGTATGAAATGTTGAAAAGAGGGGCACCATCAAAATGATTGCCTAAAAGTTAAGATACAATTATGTGAAATCTATCATGTAGTAGGGCATGCGAATACTAAGTGTCATTTATTACAACATTACATTTAACAACCTCAAAATATATACTGTAAATTATGTAAGTTGCACAATAATAATGAAAAACATTACCAATCCATCTAACAATTGAAGGAAGACATCACTAAGAACATCTTCATAGTAACATCATAATAGATTCCTTCTACAAATCTAATAATTCCTAGCCAAATATAGACATCAATTATGCGATACAAACTATTCATGGATGTGTACCAACCTCACCAAAGTATCAACCAAAAGATCTCATGGTTTGATACCATAGGCTCCACATTATCCTCAATAGGTGGGATATAACTCCTTATCTCCTTAGTATCAACAACCTTAGAACGTTATGTCACTATAACAACAATAATCAGGATGGGCTCAATATTCTCCCCAAGGAATGTACAGGGGATATGAGGGTTAACAACAATCATGATGGGGTATCTAATAAATACAAGGAGGATATAGAGGAAGATAATATAACCATTGATGCATAAATGTATGGGAAAATTGTACAGAACGAGATAAGACATAGTAGTTACTAACTTGACTGATCTAAAACTTCTAAGTACTTTGAGAAATAAAGATATATCAAAAAATATTACAAATATTTTACATAACCTATTGGAATGGGCACATAGAGAATAAAATCACATTGAAAAGGTAGTATGGTAGTGAAAACTAAGAAGCCTAAGGATGTTGACTCCCATATGGATATTGAGTTGGTAGGGTATGAAGTACCAAATGTCATCTTTAAATTTAGAAGCATTGTAAATATGATCCCTTGCTTCACCTAGAGAGAATGATTTAACCCAGGGTCCTTTCTTAACTGTCTTACCAGACCTAACTTTTCTATGGATTTTCAAAGGTGGGAATAGAAAGTTAGTGTTGAAAGTTGACCTTATTAATATTTTGAGTGCTTCAAGTTCAACTCAAGTGATTATTTTTAAAGAAAATAGAGGTGGAGGTTTAAGGCCCTCCTTATAGAACTAGATTATCTTATTGTTGGTGTGGGTTTTATGTACACCCAAAAACTTTTATGAGGTAGCTTATAAATTTTCAATATTTATGAATGAAATTCACTCCAAGGCATAAGTTGTTGGGTATCTAATTTTGTAAACAACCTATTGGTGGAATAGTAGTGAGTGAAGTAGTTTGTTTACCATGGATGGGCTGACTAATATAAATATACTTGAGATGGGTAGACTAATGATGGATCTAACCTAAGGTGGGTATGACCAAAATAAACTCAAAAAGGAGAAAAAAGTAGGGAAGAAAAAAAGATTATGGAGTACACTAGATTAAACTTTTCAAGACCAATACTTGAATGAGGGGTTGGATAAGGAATCATAGACCAATATTTTATATAGGATACTTTAGCAAACCAACAATAAAACGTAGTTATGAGTCAAATAGAAATGAAATACAACATACGTAAACACATAAAATCAAAGTTTGTTTCATTTTAAAGACTGTAATAACACATCTATAGGGGGACATTATGATTCATATGTAAAAGGCATTCATATCAACAATAACTCAATAAAATAACTATATATTAAAAATATAACTCATGCACAACTAGAAGACTAAGAAATTAAAATGATATAACTTCTTACACAATCCACAAGGTTAGAGAAGAATCATATTTAACACATCAAGACTAAATTGTAAAAGTTATTAAAATTTCCTATTAATATTAATAGCCAAAATTATCCTCCCTTTGGGACTAGGAAGATACAAGTATAAATAAGTTTGGGATGGATAAGGCCTCATCTCTCAAGCAAAGTGTAAAAATATCATTGTATGTTAATCTAAAGCAAAGTATGCATGTACAACAATGATTGCTCAAAATAAAATTCCTCATCTAAAATATAATATATATAACTAAATGAATTAGGAACTAATAGTTCCATCACAACTCAAACATGAAAATATATATGTACATTTAGAAAGTGCTAATGTAACAATTCTAAAAAAAAAACTATAACATAGCTAAAGTAGATAAAGTTGAAGTTGTAACTTACATTGTAATTGGAGTAGACACTAGAACTACAGATAAGTCTAAAGTAATTAGCAATGTAGTTATGGTTATAGTCACTAGAATTGGTACATAGGCATGCCTAATTTGAGTATGCACTAGTGTATACTTGGGAATCTGAGCACTCTAAGGTGGGATAGGCATAACCCCTACTATTGAAGTGGATTACTTGGATTCTTCCATTTATAATTAAAGTGCATGACTGGCTTGGAATTTGATATCTATAGTCTCAAAATCAAGCAGAGATATTTTGAATAATTGAAGAAGCTTGTCCATCAATTTATTATGGATGCCTAATATATATCTAACCTCAACATGTAGTGCCTTAGTACCTATGATTTTATCCCTTGAAAAATTAACTAGTGTATTATTTCATCATTGGTTATGTAAATGATGCCTTCAATCTCTACTCTAAAACTATCCAGTGTTGCTCGTAGAAGATTCTCAAAAATGGGTCTAGGCACCGATTTCCCTTGTGGAGTGTTTACTTGAATAACTCTTAAGTCAGTCATGATAGAGATAACTTCCCTCTCCTAGTTTGTAAATTTTTGGACCAGAGCTTGTATATCTTGATGCCACTCAAGTAGACTATCCATTTTGGAAATAATATAATTTTGTGTCCTGACAAGTTTAAATGTTATTAAATTGAGGTAGTCATAAACCTTATTCTTTCTTTCCTAGCTTATAAAATGTATTTTTCCATCAATATCTTGTATTTTTTTAATAATTGAAGGATGTCTCCCCACTTGGGTTGGGAGGTGACCTTTGTGGACCTTATTAAATTAATAGTGTCAAATACATTCCTTTATATCCCTTACAAATTGTCCACTATCTCTTTCAAAGATTGGATAGTACTCACCTATGGTTTGCTTTGTATAGCCCAATAAAAACTTTAAAACATCTCTTTTATGACTCCCCCAACAACATTTACAAAATTATAAGGGTCCTCTATATATCTATCCAGGTTTGAGGGATTTATTTTCCTTCATTTTGTCAAAGAGAATATGTATTTCCTTTGTTTCAGCTCTACCTATTGACCATTAGGAACCAAAATTTCCTCTTAATCTTTCTCAAAGAATTTATATTTCTATTAAAATAGAACTTTATTATGGGATACTCAATTATCACCAAATCTTGTCTCCCTACTTCTACATGTTACAACTATTGAATCCACTAAAGGATGTGTAGTGAAAATTATTGCTATGTTTGTTCTATCTACCTTATTAGATGTGTTTTTGATGCAAGAGTTGTTGAGGGAGATTATCCTATAGGTAGAATGGAATTAAAGGAGGATGTACCTATTGCAGGAAAAGGAGGAATAACCTTCATCCATTTAGTAACCTACCTTTGAACTAGTGTTTCAATTACATATTTGGCATTCCCTATTGCTTTGTGGATTAAGACCGTAGGTGAGTCTACCTGAGGTGCGTGGCCAATAGGCATTTCAAACTATGTAGTTAGCCTAGGAGGGGTAACTAAGGTAGTAAAAATTGATGTGGACTCTAGGTTTTAAAAATGTACCCCTTTACTTGGCTTAAGGGATTGAGGACTAGTTCCACTAAAGAATGAATAAGTTACTGGGGTGATCAATAGGTTTTAAAAATAGTCAGCAATATAAGTTTATGCATCCCCAATAGTCATAATAGTGGTGACAAGGCCCAAAGTAGTAGTTTGGGTTGTGGAAGTCAAAATTGGAATTAAAGTTGCCTATGAATGGTTTAATTGACTTAAATAGTGTAAAGAATCTAAAAAAAATACTACACCACTTGTAGTTTTAATACCTGAGTGAATTACCAAAGAATGTGGACTTGGAGGACTTACAACCAAAGGAGAGATGATTGGGGTATTGATTCTTGTAAGTTCCATTACAATGATCTAAGGTGGATAGCTTGGAGGTGTAGCTAGGGAAGGCCCTTGTGTTGTGATGTGTAGATTTGATTTTACCTCTCCTTTTGCATCTCCTTATCTATCTAACAAAAATTTAATGGTCCCTAAGTTACCATCTCCTTAGTTGACTTCCTCAAATTATTACAATAATTTTGTCATTCTTAACTGGATACTTCCCTCAGTTATCCATTCATCATCTTCTTTTATCTGAGTGGTTTCATCAAAATATTATGTCTATTCTATTTCATTATCTGAGACTCACTCTTATTCATCACCCTATATTTTATCTTCCTCCTCACTATCATAAATTTGCATAGGGTCTGAGTCTAGGTCACCCTTTCTTCTCATTTTCCTTTATTTTGGAGAAACTACTTGATTTTACTCTATTTGCACCTTGTGAGGTGAAATGGGAGGGGTCTTGGGATTCCTTGTGTATGTCATTATTATTTTTGTAATAATAGAGGTTGGCCTAATTGAATATGGAATGATAGATGGAGGGACTATAGTGGTATTATATGGTGAGGGAGTGGGAGGAGTGGTAACTATTGGCCATTTCTTGGCCCCTATATAAAATTTTGCCCAAATATGAGAAGGTGGACATTCAAGCAAAAGTGGCAAGTTCAGACAACTTCAGGTTCTCTAAAGAAGAAGTCTTTGAGCTTTCGAAGTTGCAAGACTTTGGGTTTCTAAGGACACTGTACAAATTGGGTTTCTAGTGGTGCTTGACTTCTAAATGTTTTATAAGCAAAATTAATTTAGGTTTACAAACCTGAATTACTCATGGACAATGTATTTCAGGTTCTTCAAGGAGCACTACTTATATACTTCATAATTTGTGAGCAATCAAAAGCTTGAAATAAGTAAAGGGGCTTGACAAAAATGATTTGGTCTCAAAAATAATGCTTCTCAGGTTATTCAAGGGACAAGTCTTCTCCAAAGAATACTCTAATGGTCACTGACAAATTCGAAGGGTAATTCTTTCTCCAAGTGGATAGTTACAAGTTTACTGAAGGTTCTTTTGAGCTTCAGGAGGACCATTTCAATTTTTTTGAAGGGTATATTTCCCTTCAAAAAATGTCATTTGTAGAAGCCCGAAGGGCCCCTTACCCTTTGGGAGAGCCTTTACAAAAGCCCATAGAAAATAATTCTGAAGGAAAGGAACAAAAAGTTAGAAGTCCAAAGGGTATGTTACCTTTCAAAAGGACCATTTCAAAATTATTGAAGGGTATCTTTCCCTTCGGGAGGACTATTTTCAAAGGCCAAAAGGGAATTTTTCTTAGTGGGAGGATCATTTGTGGAAGTCCAAAGGGACATACAAGAAGCCCAAAGGGTCTCTCACCCTTCGGGAAAGTCCATTTTGAAAAATCCAAAAGGTAATTTCTAAATGAAAAGAGCAAGAAAGAAGCTTTAGATAAAAAGTCTGAAGGAATTCCTTCAAAAAAATTATCCCAAGGAATTACTTCAAGAGATTTGCCTGAGACAAATAGATCCTAAAGAACAAAAGAGCCCTAGACAAAGTCCAAAGTAGGAGAGATCAGAAAGCCCAAGTTACTCTACATAGAGTAAATCAAGATTCTTCAATGGCTTAGATTGTAAAGCTTCATAAGTCAAGTAGCTTTGAAAACCTAAATTATACAACAAAGAGTAAATTAGGTTTCCAATGTTTCTTGAATAAATGTGCTCAGTCTAATGGCATGTTCTAATGATCGACAGTGTGTAAGAGTCATGGAAAGGACAAATGAGAGGTTACCAAGTGGCACAAAGGGTACCTAACTAGCAGGGAAATCGATGATCCATAGGCATCCATGATAGGAGGATCCATAGTGCAGGTCAAGGATCTAAGGCAACATCCAATGATCAATCAGTGTAAAAAGGAATCTAAATGACTGGTGGGAGATAGTAGCTAAGAATTCAATGAAGGCCTTCATCCTTTAACATGGCTCCCTCTCTTGACAAATGGTCATTCAAACATAAAGGCAACATGGTTTGGCCATATTATCAACACATGGAGACCTCATCTTATTTATCAAGACACGTGAAAATGAAAGTGAGCATGCCATTTAAAATGCAAAAATCATTTTAGCCACGTAAGGAAGTGACATTCAGCTGCTTATAACATGACTTTTTAGACATGCCAAAGAGAGACTTGAAGGTGAAAGGGACTCGAGAAGGTTGTTTAACAATCCTAAGTGGCGTATTTAGTGGCACAAGGGAGGATGGTGACATGGATCCTAGTCATCAATGACTTATTCCCGCTTCCCACTTTCTTTTCCCCCTTTTCTATTATAAATAGAGGCCTTGGAGCCAAGAAATTATCTCTGGATTGGTGATAAAGTTACTCTACCAAAACCACTTTGTAATAGACCTTTTTGAAGCAATAAAGATTAAATTTTACCTATCTCTTTATCTAAAAATTATGGTAAGCAAGCTTGTGCACAATGGTGCTTTGAAGAATTGTCCTTCCAAGCTCATTGCCCTTCTTTCTTGCCTAGTTTTAGGTGTTTTTTTAGTTAGTTTTAGGTCTTAAGTTGATTTATTTCTACCATTAATGGATGCTTGGTGTGGATTTTTAAATCCCTCTTTGGTTCATGTATGGTTCAGTGAGCCTAGTTTATGAAATACTTATGCAAATTAACTGGTTGTGAGGTTGTGTAAACAAAATTCATCTTATGCTAAATGGGTGTCATTCCATAGACTAAGTGGATCATTTATTTTAGTGCATCAACTCCCTTAGCTTATATTTCCTTTCATGTTATCTTCCTATCCCTTTTCCTTAGCCAATAATATATTTTAGCATGGGAATCAAGAGCTGAAGTGAAGCACTTGAGGAACTAGCCTCGTTAAAAATCTTAGAGGTTCAACCTTACTATAGGATACCCATAGCCTGAGGTTGTCCTCATGATTATAGCTGAAAGTGAGGGGGGCTAAATAACTCTCTCACGAGGGTGCAATTCCAAGCTATAATAGTTTTGGCATGCCCGATGGGACACACTACCATTTTCATTTCCATTTTTATGGAAGATTGGTCAAGTTTGATGCTATTTTGATCAATTTTTAATAGTGGTAGCTTTCATCTTCCAACATCTGGTGAGTCTGAGGAACACCCAACTATCTAGTGGCATAGCAGTAGCTATCTTTCATGCTAAATGTGACTACAAGATCAAATTCTATAGGTATTCTTTTTGAGTTTGATGAATTACCTTTAAACTCAACAAGAAGGTTAAGGTTTGCCCATACTCACCCTTACATAAGAAACTACTTTCCTAAACTAATCATAAGGCATACCTACGTAAGAAAATCCTTGTTAGCCCCTCTTACTATGATGATTCCTCAAAGATATTTTGTTGGTTTCAACAGCTAAAGTCCTTTGAACTTACCACAATATGACCCTATGCTAGTAGCATCCATCAAAAGTGTCCCATATTACATGGGAGACCAAGCTGTAACTCCTACTGAGCACATAATGGACATAGCCAATTTTTGAAATATTCATAATATCATAGTAGAAAATGTAGCTGTTAGTATATTGATTGTATCCTTCAAGGGAAAGGCATTAGATTAATATAAGGGCCTAAATCCTAACTCTATCTAATCATGGGACCAGTTGGGAATAGCCTTTTGTAAGAGGTTTATGGATAATAGTGATCATCTGTCACTTGTAGAGCAGTTGACCACAATCAAGAGAGCTCCCCATGAAGTCGTGCAAGACTTCAACATGAGATTCCAGAAGGCATGGGATAGAATTCTAGCAGTTGTTAGACCATCCCCAAAATTTGCTTTCTTGTATTATTTAAAGGCTCTAAACAGTGATATAGCTGTAATTATCTAATCCATGGGAGGGGACATACTGCCAGATGCATATGAGGTGGCCATTAAAGTGGAAAATTTCCTAATTTAGGCTATCAAGCTTACTTATAGACCCCTAATGCCTCTTTTCCTTGAGATCAGACCACCTCTTGTAGTTATTCCTCTACTTGATGTTATACTTCCAACTCGAATGATTATTGTTGTGCCTTCACCAAAGCAAGAGGGGGCCTCCACTAGTGGATCCAATGACTCCCAAGAGCAAAAGAATTACTTTAAACTAAAAAGCATGCTCCAATCTTTAGGGAATGATGTGGTCAATGTCAAGAGGCAACAAGCTTACATCAAGCCATATGAAGCTCCATACTAGCCTCAACAGTAGCATTATCAAGCAAATAGGCCACCCTATAAAGGAAATTTCCAAGGATAAGGGCAGCCTAATTACTCTAAATATCATAATTATAATCTAAATGCTATAGGCCCATCCAATTCCTTAGTTCCAATTCAGAATAATATGGCTCAAGAGGTTGAAGGGACAATGACTTAGAATCATTCTTTTGGGCAATCCATTATCCCAACTAATGGCTCTAACCAGGCATTTAATGACCAATGGCAGCAAGCTATTGGCTATGGATATAACCAAGATATTATGGCCCAAGGTACAGAGGTTCCCATGATGAAAAAGTAGGAGTAACCTCCACAAGACCAAGGTTTAGATCACAGGTCAAACCAAATAAAAGCTGTAATGGTCATCAGTGAGCAAGAGGAGTGTTATGCATCTAATTAGTAGGCCACCCTCAGTTTGGCTTATATCCCAGTCTCAACAAACACAAGATTTAAGAAAATGACTATGGGTGACAATCAAGAAGCTTTCAAAGAACCTCTTGTTAGTGCTCCTTCATTGACAAAGCTAGTGGTAGTAGCTCCCAAAACCTAAGCAAAGGCTGGTGGTATGCCAATCAACATTGTGGAAAAAATGAAGAATCCAACATGAGTGTACCAATGTGGGACATGCTTTCCATGCTTGACCAAGTGGACATCCTTCAAGAAGGTTTGTCCAAGATGAGTGTTATGATAGCTGTAGGTAAACAACCAAGAAAGGAAGTTGAGGTCTTCACTAATGTAGCCAAGAGTCCTTTGGGAGAATGGTCAAGTAATGTGACCAAGCCCCCTCCATTATACATTTCATTAATCATCAATGATTCCTTAGTGCATAATTTCTTGGTAGATTTTGGGGCTAGCACTTCAATCATGTTGAAGTCTATAGCTAATTAGTAAAACCTCAAATATGAACTGCACACTAAAGGAGTCCTTCAGTTTGATGGTTCTTGCACAAAGCCATCAGGTATTATCAAGGATTTGAGTTTAACCCTGCATGCTTATCTTAGTGTTTTGGTGGTGCAAGATGTTATGATCCTTGATGTCACTCCTTGCTTTGCATTATGTCTTTTTAGAGAATTCATAGCCCAAATTAGGGGTTATCTCATAGTAGATTGGTCTTACATGGAGTTTAGAATAAGGTATGGGACTAAGGTTTCAATCAAGGCTGAACCCATGGCACAATTCCATATTGAACCCCATCAACCAAATAACATAAACCTCAATTATACTATCCTTAATGAGAATAAGTTTATAATTGGTCAGGAGCTAAACACTCATCCTGAAGAGGTTCCAAACTTGTTCTTGGATGATCTATGGGGAGATAACCAATTTTTTAACCCTTTGGTAGGTGCTGATGAAAGAGACATGGGTGTCTATTTTTTGCATGAAGAGAATCAACTCATGCCTGCCCTCATTGGACCTAAAAAAGACCCCAATGGTATATGGAAGTTATTATTTGATTGCTTAAGGAGAAAAAATGATGTAGGTACTGGGGTAATGTTGGTTTCCCCTTTAGGTAATAAGTTTTTCTCCTCCTATAGGTTCCATTTCAGTTGCTCTTCAAATGCAGTAGAATATGAAGGTTTGATTCGTGGCCTTTAATGGGCCAATAAAAGAGGAATCAAAATGCTTCAAGCATATGGGGACAATGAGCTCATAGTAAACTAGGTTAGATGATTGAACGTTACAAAGAATCCTTTGATGAGGTCCTATAAAAATAGAGTGTGGGACCTAATTGAAGATTTTGAAGCCTTTGAAATTTAAGCTATCCCAAGAAATCAAAACCATGATGCTGATAGGTTGGCATCTATGGTAGCTTAGTTTGACATTCTAAGTGAACTAAAATAATTCAAGGTTTAGCCACATGTCAAGGTGGTGATAAGGCTATTAGTACTAGATAATGAAGCCCACTAGTAGGTTTTTGAAAGTGACAAACAAATTGCTTGTTTCTTAAAGTAGATAGTTGAGTTCTCTTCCACTAATCAAGGTAAATTACAACATCAATATGAAGATCAAAGTGTTCAACTAAGGTCAAACAAGCTTCCTAAGGGCCTATTTACACTTAAAGGCCTTTTTCATGAAGGGGACCATGTGAGAAAGGAAAAGGCAATTATGTCTACTAACAAAGAAAACTATGAGAGAGTCCTCATCTTCAAGGATAAGCTTCTCAATCTCGAGAAGGTAAGCAACAAGTTTGAAAGGCATGATTTCATAACACTTTTCTAGGAATATGCAGACATTTTTTGCTTGGGAGTATAATGACCTAAGAGGTTTTAGTCTGAAGTTAGCCCAACATACCATAGAATTGGAGGCCAATGCTAAGCATGTAAGGCAAAAGCAAAGGCCCATCAACCCCAAAATAGAAGAGCTGATGAGGGAAGATTTAACTAGGTTGATCGAATCTAGGATCATCTTTCCCATCAAACACTCATCATGGGTAGCCAATTTAGTGCCTATAAAGAAGAAGAGTGGGGAGATTAGGCTGTGTGTTGACTTTAGAGTTTTGAACAAAGTCTCTTTGAAGGATCGCTACCCTCTACCATCCATGGAGCAACTTTTCCAAGTAGTTGTAGGATTAGAATGCTTTTCTCTATTTAATGGATATTCAAGCTACAACCAAGTATGGGTAAAAGAGGAGGATCGGTACAAGATTACCTTAACCACTAAATGGGGCATGTATACATACCAAAATATTCCCTTTGGTTTGTTAAAAATTGGTGCAACTTTCCAAAGAGCCATGGACATGGCTTTCCAAGGGCTACTAAATCAAATGGTGTTGGTATACTTGGATGATATCATAGTTTTCTCCAAGAATGCTAGTGAACACCTGGACCACCTGAGGCTAATTTTCAAGAGATATGAGGAATATGGGATCTCATTGAATCCTAAGAAGTGCATGTTTAACATTTATGAAGGCAAGCTATTAAGCCACATTATTTCAAAGGAAGGGCTATTTATTGATCCTGATAGAATAAGTGCCATTTTGGCCTTATCCTTACCCAAGCATAAGAAGGGACTCCAAAGTTTCCTTGGGAAGATAAACTTCGTGAGAAGATTTATCCCTAGTTTTTAAAATTTGGTTAAGCTCATCACTGCTATGCTAAAAAAAAACCAAGTGTTCACTTGGTCAAATGAAGGTAAGTCAACACTTGAGGCTGCAAGCCATTGCTCAAGCACCCACACTTATGAATCTTGATTTCTCAAGGGACTTCATATTGTATGCTTTTGCCAATATTGATAATTTATCAGCTATGTTGATGTAAAGGAATGGTGAAGGACTTGAGAAAAAAATAACATTTTTCAATTAGGGGCTTGAGGGGTATGAGGTGAGGCATAATTTTATAGAAAAATAAGTCCTTATAGTAGTAAGAAGCCTCAAAAAGTTTAGGCCAATGCTCTTCGACAACATAATTTACCTTATGATGTCTCATCCTAGAGTGAGTGACTTCTTTCTCAACAAAGACTTGAATGAAAAGAGAGCTAGTTGGATTACTAAGGTCATGGAGTATGACGTGGAGATCAAGGTCACTAAGCTAGTAAGAGGTAAAGGTTTGTGTGAGCATAGAGTCGATGACCATCATGAAGACAAGAGTTCATCTTGGTAACACAAGATAACCCACAAATAGATGTACCTCCATCTCGAACTAGTTAGCTTCATGATATGATGCACTTTTTGATAACAGGTGAGTACCCTCAAGGTATGGACAAAGAAAAAATTAGGTATTTTAGACTTCAGTCCATACCTTATGCATTGGTTGATGTGATTTTATTCAGAAGAGACTTAATGGAATGATCCTAAGGTGCATAGATGATGACCAAGTGGCCAAACTTCTAGAGCATTTCCATGATGGACTTGCAAGAGTTCATTTTGCACCCAAGACTAAAGTACCAAAGATAATGAGGGCTATCTATTACTAGCCTAGCCTCTTCAAGGATGCTTATGCATGGGTGAGGAAGTGTCAAGAATGTGCTCTCTTTATGGGTAAGCAAAGGTTAGCAACTTTTTATCTCAACCTGATTCAAGTAGAACAACCATTCATGCAGTGGGGTTTGGATTTCATTGAAGTGATCAACCCCCCATCAAGTGTTAGGCATAAGTGGGTGATTACCATAACTGATTACTTCACCAGGTGGGTGGAAGACATTGCATTGAAGGAAGCCAATGAAAGTGCAATCTTAGATTTCTATGACAACATTGTGACCAGGTTTGGTGTTCCATCCACTATCATCTCTGATAATGCATTAGCTTTTCTCAATCTGAAAATAAGTGAATGGGCTCTCAAGATGCTGGAATCTGCCTCAGCACTTCCTCTGATTATTATCCTTAAGGAAATAGGATAGCTAAGTCCATGAATAAAAATTTACCAAGGATCATCAGGAAGACTATGGAGGAGAACTAGATGATGTGGCACACCAATTTAAAGATAGCCTTATGGGCTGATAGGGTAGCTCCTAAATTTGTTGTTGGAAATTCTCCATATGTTCTAGTATATGGAATGGAGGCCAAGCTACCCATTTTTATTGAGCTACTTAAATTAGAACTAGCCCATTAGTTGGAGCTACTAGAAGATGAACCCATGAATATGAGATTGGTAGAACTCACAGAACTTGAAGAGACAAGAGACCTTGCAATGAAGATGCTAGAGTCACATCAAACTCAATTCAAGAAAGCTTTTGACAAGAGAGATATGGCAAGGGACTTTAAGGAGTGAGACCTGGTCCTCAAATGGGATTTAAATAAGGCCAACTAGGCAACCATACCAAGTTTGATAGCTTGTGGAGTGGCCCTTATTTGATCCATAGGTGCAAATAACATAATGCCTTCTAGATCACCCAATTAGATAGAGAAAATTTTACCCACCCTAGTCAATGGGATTCATTTGAAGCCCTATTATTAAGGGTCTGCAGTCATTGTATATTTTATTATACATTTTGTATAGCTTTTCATGTTTCTCTGTAAGTGCCTTGTGCACATCCATTTCAGTTGAGTGTCTTCCCTTCCCTAAGTGCCTTGGGCATAATTTGTTTCGTTTCAGTTGTTCTTGTTGCTTCAAGGGAAATTTTTAGATAGAGCCATATTTATACAAAAATAGTGACTCCATGCCCAATGGATTGAATGAAGAAAATGAGCTAGGTTCTCAAGCATAACAAGCATGCTTCCCTGTGATTTGTTAAAAATGTTGGCCATTTCTTGGCCCCTATATAAATTTTTTCCCAAGTATGAGAAGTTGGATATTCAAGTGAAATTGGTAAGTTTAGATAACCTTGAGTTCTCCAAATAAGAACTCTTAAGGCTTTTGAAATTGCAAGACTTCAAGTTTTTGAGGACACAGTGCAAATCAGGTTTGCAAAAATGCTTGACTTCTAAATATTTTATAAGCAAAAGTAATTCAGGTTTACAAACTCGAATTACTCATAGATAGTGTATTTTGGGTTCTCTAAGGAGCACTACTTAATTAATTCATAAATTATGAGCAGTCAGAAGCCTAAAATAAGTAAAGGGGCTTGAAAAACCCTATTTAGTCTCAAAAATAGTGCTTCTCAGGTTCTTCAAGGGACAAGTCTTCTCCAAAGAATAATCTAAGGGTCATTGACAAATCTGAAGGGCATTTCCTTCTCCAAGTGGATAGTTTCAAGTTTTTCGAAGGCTCTTTGGAGCTTCGGGAGGACCATTTAAATTTTTTTGAGGGTATATTTACCTTCAGAAAAGGCCATTTGTAGAAGCCTGAAGGGTCCCTTACCCTTCAGGAGAGCCCTTACAAAATCCCACAAAACATAATCTTGAAGGATAGGAACAAAAAAACAAAAGTCTGAAGGGTATGTTACCTTTCGAAAGGACCATTTCAAAATTCTTGAAGGGTATCTTTCCCTTTGGGAGGACCATTTTCAAAGGCCAAAGGGCATTTTTATTAGTGGGAGGATCATTTACGGAAGTCCAAAGGGACATATAGGAAGCCTGAAGGGTCTCTCACCCTTCAAGAAAGTCTATTTTGAAAAATCCAAAAGGTAATTTATGAAAGAAGAAATCAAGAAGGATGCTTCAAATAAAAAGTCTGAAGGAATTCCTTCAGACAAATTATCCCAAGGAATTCCTTTGAGAGATTTGCCTGAGATAAATAGATCTTGAAGAACAAAGGAACCCATAGACAAAGTGTAAAGTAGGAGAGATTAAAAAGATTGAGTTACTCTACATAAAGTAAATCAATATTCTTCAATGGTTTAGATTGAAAAGCTTCATAAGTCAAGTAGCTTTGAAAACCCAAATTATACAGTAAAGAGTAAATCAAGTTTCCAACGTTGCTTGACTAAATGTGCTCAGTCTAATGGCATGTTATAAGGATCAATAGTGTGTAAGAGTCATGGAAAGGACAAATAAGAGGCTACTAAGTGGCACAAAGGGAACCCAACTGGCAAGGAGATCGATGATCCATAGGCATCCATGATGGGAATATCCACAGTGTAGGTCAAGGATCTAAGGCAACGCCCATTGGCCAATCAATGCAAGTCTAAACAACTGGCAGGAGATGGTAGCTAAGAATTTAATGAAGGCCTTCATCCTTTAACATGGCTCCCTCTCTTAACAAATGGTCATTCAAACATAAAGGCAACATGGTTCAGCCAAATTATCAACACATGGAGACCTTATCTTCTTTAGCATGACACATGAAAATGAAAGTGACCATGCCATTTTAAATGCAAAGATCATTTCAGCCATGTAAGGAAGTAATATTCAACTACTCATAACATGGCTTTTTATCAATCCTAAGTAGTGCATTTAGTGGCATAAGGGAGGATGGTGACAGGGATCCTAGTCATCAATAACTTCTTCCCTTTTCCCATCTGCTCTTCCCCCTTTTCTATTACAAATAGAGGCCTTGGAGCCAAGAAATTATCTCTAGACTAGCGATAAAGTTACTCTACCAAAATCACTTTGTAATAAACCTTTTTGAAGTAGTAAAGATTAATTTTTACCTATCTCTTTGTCTAAAAATTGTGTTAAGCAAGCTTGTACATAATGGTGTTATGAATAATTGTCTTTCCAAGCTCATTATCCTTCTTTCTTGAATATTTTTAGTTAGTTGTAGGTCTAGACTTGAGCTCTTTCTGCCATTAATGGAAACTTGGTGTGGATTTCAAAATCCCTCTTTGCTTCATTCATGGTTCAGTGAGCCTAGTTTATGAAATACTTATGCAAATTAACTAGTTGTGAGGTTGTGTAAACAAAATTCATCGTATGATGAATGAGTGTCATTTCCCAGACTAAGTGGATCATTTATTTTGGTGCATCACCTCCCTTATCTTATATTTCCTTTCATGTTAACCTCCTATCCCTTTTCCTTATCCAAAAATAGATTTTAGTGTGAGAATCAAGAGCTGAAGTGAAGCACCTAAAGAACTAGCCTCATTAAAAAGCCTAGAGGTTCAACCTCACTACAGGATACCCATAGCATGAGGTTATCACCATTCTTGTAGCTAGAAGTGAGGGAACCTAAAGAACTCTCTCATGAAGGTGAAATTCCAAGTTATAACAATAAACACTATAGGAATGATAGGTGGTGGAAATGTCAATCTAGTGGACTAAGTTACTACCAATAGAGGTGTGAGTGTCATGGTAGGTTTTGATGAATATGGATTCCTAAGGGACTGGGGCATCACTTCTGGTGGAGATAGAGGAGGAGAATAAACATGAACTTGAGATATAAAGGATGGAAGAATTAATTGTTATGTAATGGTTAATGGAGGTATCGGGAGCATGGAAATTTTTTAGATGATTTATTAGGTCTTGTGGGTCTTTACATTTTAGCTATGTGTTGAGGTTCTATCCTGATGTTTTGTGAAGAAGCAGTAGCATATATGTATGATGGATCTTGGAGGTGTTTAATCTCCTCATCAAATGTATGATTTCTTAAATGGGCTAGCTTGTTCCTACATTTCTTATTCTTCATGAGGAGGGGGTCCATGAATAGGTTTGGAAACCCATTCCTACTTCTCAATCCTCTTGGCATCTTATCTAGTGATGGTATGATCATACTAGATCTTTTTTACCACAATAATAGACATGTTGGCCATGCACATCCTTGTATTTACTTTAGAATAATCTTCAACATTCATAAATACATTGTCATGGTAATAAGATTGGTTCTCATAGTTTATACTTATTTTTATTTCATATTTTTTGATATGTTCTCTTACATTCTTTTTAGGGTCCCAATGTCAAAAAGGTGCCAATTTGAACCCATAATGCACCCTAATATTTCTAACCAATTGGAAGTGCTCACATATTATGTACTACATCCTTCCAATACTAAGAGGAGTTAGATGGATGATTGCTTGATTATATTTTCTCAAGTCAACATCAACATTGTCCACTAGTTGGGTAGTAATATCTTCAACTATTTTTTAGTCATAATTATTGGTAGGTATAAAGGACATGCCTTTGTGCCTTCAATTATCATTACTTTTTACTCAGGGTACAACCATTAATAACCCATATTTGAAATAGTTTTCTTAAGAGGGTTAGAGAGCTTGGGATTCTTCTTCATATAGATTTATTAATACACAATGGGATAAAAATTCTTAGTCAACCTCTTCATGTTTTTCCTGAATCTATACACATGAAAAAACATTGAAATCATCACATATTCTATTTTTGGGGTAATCAATAGATGGTTTTAAGGTTTGATCATAATATGAATGCATATTTTTAGTCACTGCATCTACCATACAGGACATCATGTAGAATTTCCCATCTAGGGAAGTTCTAGGATTTGTGAGCTTTAAAATTAACTTGGAGATGATGATATCCCCTAATGCAAGGATTTTTTTAGAAGTCAAAATCATATCTAGTAAAGGTACCCATATCTCATTTACATAAGTGATGGTTAAAAAACTATATATTCTATTTAGTAGGGCCATGGAAATTCTTACCCTTGTTCTAAAGACCAAAATGAGGATAGTCAAGGCAGATCCCTAGACTACAAAGTTACTTGGGTTACTGACCCATTCCAATAACTTGTTGTTGGCATTATTTTTAATAAGCCATGAACTCACCATGTCCTACTTGTATGGCATGTCTTGTAAGGGAAGCATGCAATACCTATCAAAGGCATTTCCACTGATGTATGTAATTGGTGTTTTTCAAAGCCTAAAGTGTAGTATCTTAGTATCTTCCCAACAACCTTGCCATTCATGAATAAATCAAATAGTTGGTCATTGTAGGGAATTATCTTTGGATTGGATATTGAATTATGAAGACCAAATTATTTGATGGCTAGGAGGTCATCTTTGTACCTTCATATGAAAATGGAGAGTTTGTCCTCATCCTTGTATGGCTCAAGTACATTGACCAAATCCTAAATGGCAGAGTAATGTTTGAAGTCATGGTTCAAAGCTACCGAATCAAATGTTATATGTGGATTTGGTTGGCCCTAAAATTTAGTTTGAATATGGGATCAGGATGTGACATGAGGAATCCATTGATGTTATTGTTTGAAAATGCTTTACTTTATGAAAATTTTGTAAATTATGGGTCGTAATGGAGTTCTAGATTCGTAATCTACACTTGAGCTTAGAATTTACAACTCTTAATATCTTGGAGGAAATGTAATTAGACTAGAAATGGAAATTCAAAATATATTACTTTAGTTGTTTTAAAATTCAATGCATTAATTCTCTAGTTTGTGCAAATTAAGTGTAGCAATGACATTCATTATTTTCCCTATTTATTCTTTACATTTAAATTTCACAATAATGAATTCCATGGATTTTATTTCCATGTGTCTCCTTTTTCATGATTTTGGTTTCTTAGTCATCTTAATATGATATATATCTCTTTTCTACTCTCTTAACCTTGGTTTTGATATCTTTATTATTTTCTTACTTGGATTTGGAGGACACATGTCTATGTGTCATTATTCCACTCCTAGCTAAGCTATAATTTGTCATGCTTTGTCTCTTTAGACACAAGCTAGTAGGATGATGACACATGGATGGATCTCACTACTCTACTTACTCAAGACTTTTTATACACAAGTCCATGTTGATGTCACCTTTGAGTTATCAGGATGATTACATGTGGACAACTCTTGTTACTCTGCTTGCCTAAGAATTTTTTGTATAATTCTATGCTAATATCACCTCTAGGCTAAAAATATGATGAAAAATATATGGATCTTTTTGATATGCTTGATTAATAGTTTTTGGACACAACTCCATGGTGATGTCACATTTGGGCTATCAGGATGATGACATGTGGATGGATCTCATTGCTCTGCTTGCCTGGACTTTTTATACAGAGGTCCATGCTAATGTCACCTTTGATCTACTAAGATTATGACACATGGATGGATATCACTGATCTATTACTTAGGACTTTTTGTATAAATGTCCATGCTAATGTCACCTTTATGCTATTGGGATGATGAAATTAGCAAGATCCCAGTGATTTTTTTCTTAGAAGAATCCATAAAAAGGACTATGTTGACATCACATCTAGGCTATCGAGATGATGACACATGGATGATTCTTGTTGCTCTGCTTAGTTAGGACTTTCTATACACAAGTTTCATGCTGACATCACCTCCAAGCTATTGAGATGGTGTAATATGGATGGTTCTTTCTACTTCTATTATTCTTAACTTTTTATACATAGGTTCATGTTGACATTACCTCTGGGCTAGTAGTATGATGCTACTTAGAAAGACCTCAAAAATCTATTTGCATAGAAGACTTTGTATAAAATATTGTAATGACATCACCATTGGGTGACTTGCATTATTTAATTATCCTCTAAGTTAGCAAATTCATGTTATGTGGTAAGATAAAATGGGATATGAGAGGGCCTATGAGACACCTAAGCACAAAATAACCTACTTAAGACATAACATATAAAAAAACTTGATAAAAACAAAATAGGTCAACTCAATTAGCCATTAAATCATATATTAAGCATAAGTCAAAATTGAAGGGGAAAAGTAAATCTTTTATCATGGATTATACACAACTTCAATTCCTCCATAACTTTGAGACACTCTACAAACATTAAAGAAAATCCTTTTGATTGAATCAAGCAAAAAACAAAGATCAAGAGGTATACAAATTCATTTTCACATTAGATAAATTCTTTAATTTTACACTTTCAAACTCTGTGTCATAGACTTTTGGTTTAGAAGACCCTAAATAATAATATCTAATTAACAATGGGTCCCGATTTGTTTTTTTTTGAAAATGGGGTGCGTGTGTTAGGGCACAAAGTCCCTAATATGGTGATGTTATATAATTCAAAAAGGTATGGGTTATAATATTTAACCCCTAACTATATTAATTCCCACACTCATCTACATCCATGAATAATGTAATCCAATAGTTTAGGAGTCAATTGGTCCCCTTTTTGCCAACCATACATGATTCCAACATTACAATTATTACCTTAAAGATATTACAAATAGGATATCTCTCCACTCTCACTAGTTAGACACATTGTTTATTTCCACATCAACCACACCACCATCTCTAAATTGTGTGGATGATATACAAGCCTTTCTTGTGTCTACATCCTTAGGTATAGTCAATCATATTGTTAATACTATAACCCATACTATGTTGTACATTTCCCAGAGAGTAATATTCTAATCTCCATGTATATTTTGGAAATGAAAAGTGTTAGTGTGTGTATCCAAGTAGGTTGGTAAGTCACACAAGAGGCAACTAGTAGGTTCCACCAACCACACCTATGTTACCCTCTATATCCCTTCAGTCTTTGGTCACTCTCTTCTCATGGGCCAACAAAGATATTACCCGAGGAATCTAATCCTTATCCCCTACAAAAGTTCATTTTTCATAGTCTCCCTATATCCAAAAAACATACTTTCTCATCACTCTGATACACGCACTTTATATTTTGTCTAATCTTTGAAAAAATGTAGGTGTATGCAAGTGGTATCTATAAAACTACCATAATGGTCATGTAATCTTTGTCTGCATATATTTGGTTTTTTATATCTGCCAAATATATTAGTCAATATGTACATAATTTTTATCTACATTAGATAATAATTAGGTAATTGTCATGGCCCAAAAAAATATGAAAGCATAAAAACATAAAAATTAACTTCAAATAATAAAAAAATCACACACTAGTATATATGCCCCATAAATAATTTTGACTGTACCTTTACCATATATAATTACTTGGGAGTACATTTTTAAGAAAACTTAGGTTTTTAAGATTTTTGGTGAAAATGGTCAAAATTTACATGACCACTGGCCCCATTGGGTGGTGCACTATTTACCTTCTATTTTCAATATTCCCATCACTTGTCTTTTTTCATGATTTTATCACTCAAAGTTCTAGAGTTCATTATTTTTAATGCAAATGTGTTGTATAGGCTCCAATAGATGACAAATTTACATAGTATCATTTTAGAGTCATGGGAATTAGACTCAAGACATGAGTTTTACATTGTGACTCTATAAAATAACACTTGGTGGAATATAATTTGGTTGTATGCAACTTATAAAACCCTCTAATGGATGCGATTACATGATTTAGTACTTCACAAGTTCAAATAACACCCAATAAATAAAAAACCATGGATATTCACAATGATTTTATTCTAATCTAAAATTTTTTAATATCATAAGGAAACATCAAAAGAGAGGGAAGGGTGAGGGAAAAATATAAATTAGATTTCCACCCACCTATTCTTTGCTAAAACAAACATCCAATGTGTTTTACCTTATTTTTATTTGTGTAAACTTAATATGATAGAACTTTGAACTCATTCATATTATATGAAATATAGTAATAAACCCAATTATAATCTAGTTTTATGATTGCATTTATTAAAAAAAAAATAGAATAAGCAATTTATTAAAGGAATTATGATCAGTAAAACATAAAGCTATGGTAGAAATTCTCATAGGAATTGCACTGCCTTATCACAACCACATAAGGTGGATGACTAATCTTTCTAAATTATTTAAAATGTGAAAAAAATAGCATATTTCCCCTAAATTTCCCCTACAGGAATCATTTAAAATTGTTATTCCAACATTAGAATAATAACCCACAAATAGTGGGATTGAGACAACTAAGCTAGGAAATTTAAAATTACTTTTTTATTATTAATCCACATGTGGTGAATTAAGTATCTACTTTAGTCCTAACATATCCACACCCCTACCCTTCCCACCTTAATTAGTTATAGATTCAAGTGAATAGGAGATAAATTCTTTGAATGCCTCAAATTTTTCCCATACAAGTGACTTAGCGAAGACATATGTACGTTGTTGATTTTTCAAGCAATATTAGAGCTAGATGTTGTTGTTATGAACATGTTCACGAATTAAATATACTTTCACCTCAATGTATTTTGTGTGCTCATGAAATACATGATTATGAACAAGCTTCACTACTCCTATGTTGTCTACATGGAGGATTATTGGATGATTATGTGGTATTCCAAATCCTTCAGGTATATGTCTAGACCAAATCACTTCATATATATCTCCTCCTACTGCATGATACTCTGATTCTGTAGAGGACCTTGAAACATAATTTTTTTCTTATTCTCCCATAATATTAGTATAGATCCTAAAAATAATACAAATCCTGAATTAGATCTCATGTAATCAATTTTCATAGCATGATCTGAATTTGTGTATGATATCAATAAAAAGTTATCATTTTTCTTAAATTATAGGTAAAAATCCATGGTTCCTCTAATGTATCTTAAAATATGCTTTGTTGCTTTCTAATGGAAAACTTTGGGATATTTCATGAACCGTGATAGATAAATGACAACATAGCTAATGTTTAGCCTAATATATATCAAGTAAACGAGACTCCCAATCAACTGTCAATATAGATCTACATTTACTTATGGTGATGGATATATTCAATAAAAATGAAGTATTGTCTCTATAGGTGTGGAAATTGGATATAAATCCATCATGCATAACTTATTGAGTGTTGTCTTGGCATTATTTATATGAGAAACAAAGTTGTGATTATCTTTTCCAAAATTACAAACCAATAAAATAATGTAAAAGCTCAAGATTCATCATGTTGAATGATCGATTTAGATATTTATTTGTTGACTTGATCATCTTCACTAAACTCCTAGTGATGACTATATCATCAACATATACTACAATGATCACCATGTCCCCCTTGTTGTTTTAGGTAGAGATTTTAATTATATGGGTTCTTTTTGAATCCATGGTTCAATATATGCTCATAAATTTTGATATACCATTCCTAGGGAGCCTATTTAAGACCATATAATGATTTGATAAGTGTATATATTTTATCTTATTTTTATAGTATGACATAACCTTTTAGTTTAGTCATGTAGACTTATTCCTATAAATATTTGTTAAGAAATTCACTCTTTATGTCCATTTAATGGACTTTCCAGCCAAATTGTGAAACTAGAGAAACAATCATCCTGATAGTTTTGATCTTAGTCATGGGAGTAAAAGTCTCCTCATAGTCAATGCCTTATTTATGAGCATAGCCCTTTATAACCAACCTTGCCTTATGCTTATTGAAAATGCCATCTATTTTTTAATTCGACTTGAATATCTCTTTGCATATAAATGGTTTCTTCCTTGGTGGAAGGTCTACAAGCTACCATGTTTTATTGTCCATTAGTGACTTATATTTTATATCCATGGGATCTTTCTAAGGTTTTGAATTTAGGTATTTTTAAACTATAGAGGGCTTAACATATTAAAAAATTATACTCATTAAGGATAAATTGACATCTTCTTGATCCATATTATGAGTCTTTAGTCCAATGGTAGATGTGTCTAGAACATCATTAACTTTATAATCTCATAGTGTAATTATATGCCATTTAGGCATATGTTGAGTGGTGCTTGTGGGTGGTAAAGCTTCACCATTATTCCCATCATCATTGTATTCATCTAATAGATAACCATATTTTTCTTTCACTATGGACTAATTTATTCATTAGGTGAGCTTGTGGAAAGAACCTCTACATACTTTTTCTTAAAAAACACAATATCTTCATTAATGTAGATTTTCTTAGGATTTGGATCCATTAGTCTAAAACTGAGTGCTTCTTCATCATACCCTAATAAGATATAATTTTGTAACTACATGTCAAGTTTAGTTCTCTACTTATTTGGAATGTGCATACTTGCTTTACATCAAAAAAATCTAAGATGTGCAATGGATGGCTTTCACCCTGACCATGCTTCCTATGATGTTACCCCATCAAGATTTGTAGTGGGAATTCTATTGATCAGATATACTATACTTTTAACTACCTCTACCCAAAAAGTCTTTTCTAAGCCTAAATCATTGGTCATACATCACACCATTTACATGATAATATGAATTCTCCATTCAACAAAAGCATTTTTTTGTGGCATACGAATACCATTTTCTTCCAAAAAATATTTGAACTTATTATTGGTGTATTCCCCACTCGATCTAAGTAGAGGGTTTTTATTTTATGACTAATATATGTTTTGACAAATTTGAATTTATTGAAAGTTTCAAAGGATTGATCCTTGGTTTTGATATAGTATACACACATTTTTCATGAGTAATCATCAACAAAGAGTATGAAGCATTTAAACCCAACATGATTAGGTTTTATGGTTATATAAAGATTGGTATACACCAGGTCAAGTTTTGTATGGGCCCTAAATGTACATTTTGAAATGGATCTCTATATTTTTTTTCCAATTAAACAATTTGACATTTATCTATACCTTTTTTGAGAGGTGGTAATCCTTTCACCATATCAAAATGGTGAAGTGTGTCAAGATATCCAAAACTCATGTGAACAAATATTTATGCCATAACTATGATGAGTATGTATACTTTGTAATAAGTGCTTGATTATTTTTATGAATAAATCCAAGTTGAAACATTTAGCCCACATTAGAAGCTTGTGCAATAATTTTAGAGATTTTGGATTGATTTTAAATAAAACACATTTTTATTCCACCTTTATAGTCAAAATCAATCTTCAAGTTATGATCCTATAGTTAACTGACTGATAATAGTTTTTTGGTTAAACTAGATACATATAATACGTATGTAATTTTATAATTTTGTGTTCCAAGAGGTAATGCAATGTTTTCAATCTATTGGACATTATATGAGGTATCATCACCCAAAGAAACGTGATTTTTTTTGGGTGTGTCTTGAAAAGTGAAGAACCAATCTTTGTGGCCAATCATGTGTTTTATGGTACCCAAATCAACATACCAAATAACAATTTGTGAAGTAAATTCCTCATGGAAGTGAGTAGAATTCAATAATTACACATATTTAGAGTTGTATTCCTAATCATTTAAGCTACCTTATTTTTGTGTTGTCTTTTGCCAATTTTCATTTTTTATCTTTGTGATTTAATTTGATTCATTAGGGATGATTTTAGATATTGGGATTCTAGCCATTAGATGATTCCTTTTCGAATGTAGTATACTAACAATATTTTATCTCATCTCTTATGAACACAAATTAGACATTGTTTTTGATATTTATTTCTTGGTTGATTTTGTTGATTACTCTATTTTGGATATTGCTTAGAATACTTGATGGGTTTCATCCATTTTTGTTGATTAGAAGAAAGAGCATGTTCTTCATCTTTTTATTCAACAATTACACAATCTTTTTATTTTAATATGTTGACAAAATTTTTAAATGGTAGTTTTTTCTATAACTTTCATGATAGTCACAAAAATTCTATAAGAGGGTGGAAATGCTCTCAAGATAATCGGTACAATAAAGGCATCTATTACTATCTCACCCAATGCTTAGAGAGATGCCCTTAGGGTTGAAATTGAATATTAGAAAATTATCTACTTTTTCACATATATTTAATTTTATAGAATGAAGTTGAATCTATAGGTGTAGAATTGTGCTTTCATTATTGGCCTCATACATTATTTGTAGTTTATCCAAAGCTTCCTTAGCTATTGTAGCCTCATGTATATCGGTTATACCTCATCTGATACCCAAAACATGATAACCAAAATTTCCTTCTAGTTTGATTTATAAAACTTATGATGTTTATTGATTTCAAAGGCATATCATGTGTATGTGCCATTAATGATAGGTAAAATTTCCTCATATTCTAGTTGTGTTTTGATTTTTTTCCCAAGTAGAATAAGTAGTTGATAATCTAACAAAAATATAGGAGCGTTTGTGGCCATGGTCAAGACTTTTGGTGATGGGAAGGTTCCATATCACTTTTAGTAACCATTAGACCAATATATTAAACCTTTCTATATATGCACCCTTCTGATATACCTATCAGTATATGGAAGAATCTTTTCTTTTTGAAAGAGGTGTTAACGTATGTGAAAGAGAATAATATGTGGTACCTATATAGTACTAAAATGGGTTCATATTATCATTAACACCTACTTATATGTAATTCCACATACATGGGCATAACTTCTCTCTATACTTAGAATTTTCACCTATGTTTATGCCATTTGATTGGGTTGAATGAGTAATGGAGAGATGGAAAATGAGTGAAAGTTCCTTATTTATCCTTGAAAATTTATAGGGATGATGTTTAGATGTTGTTATTATATTTATAGTATAATATGTATGCATTAGCTTAAACATGATGACATTACACGTAAACATGAGCTAAAGGCATAAATTACACTAAATGTTGTAGTTGAGTTTTAAACTAGTGTTTATGTAATACAACATTCAATTTTATTTAGTAATTTTACAATTGTATAATATTCAAAAAGTCAAAATTTGTTTAAGGAAAATAGAATATCCACCTTATTACAATGAAAAAATACCCTCATTGGCTTTTACAAATAAATTTTCAACCTCTATTGAAAACAATACCACCCTTTTTGTCTTTTTCCTATTTTGTCTTTATACAAAAGGGCAAAATTGACTTTAAAATAATATGACTTGAACTCTAGACCTCCCACTTGTCTAACTTTTAGTAAAGTAAATTGTTACCAATTCCTTGATGCATTATATCAAAAATATTTAAGACAAAAATTCTATTTAAAGGTTATAAATCAATAAAACCATACCTTTTCTCGATACCATAGGTTAAGAAAAAGTAGTTTTGATTTAAATTTGTAGCAAAGGAAAAAGGAACATGTAGTTTTGGAAGGTAGTTTGGCATAATATAAAGTATTTTTGGCTATGTAAGGTGCCTTAAATAGTTTTCACACCACCCTTGATATTATAATCATATCCTTGGTTGTTCTAATACTCCTTAAGGTGGATATGTTAGAAGGATGGTAGTTTTGAAGAGTTGAATGGTGGTATTTGCTAAGAATGATTTTAAAACTAAACTTTATGAATGCTTCTACAAATACATTTCTACTACCATAAATCATGTGCATTATCAATGTGGGTGTGGATAGGGTTTCGGCGTAAGAGGAGGCATTAATCACTATGGCTTATTTATTACTCAAGCCTCTCTCTAGAACCACTAGAATCATCTTGATAATTTCATAGACCTTTCATAGGATCAGAGTCAGAATGTTTTAATACTACATATTAAAAAAAAATTAGAATATAATAATCTATTAAATGAATTCTGATCATTACAAAATGAAGCTATGGTAACAATTCTTAGAGGAATTTAACTATCTTATCACATACACATAAGGTGGATGATTAATCTTAATAAATGATGGAACATATGTAGAAATAACTTCCCCTAAACTACCCCTACAAGAATCATTCAGGACTATTATTCTAATAATATTATAACAACCACCCACAAATAGTGGGATTGAGATAACTAAGTTAGGATAACTAATTTAGGAAATTTGAATTTACATTTTTATTATTAATCCACATATAGTGAAGTAATCATTTAGGATAGTCCTAACAACACTTGAAATAAATAGAAAATATGTAAAAGGATAATATACTTAGCATTATTTTGTATTGTGTAGGTTTGAGATTGAATGTAGGTGGTAGAAAGGGTAGGAAATTGGATCAAGATTCACTTGGATCAGGGACTAAATCTCTAGACTTGCCTAGACATATTCATAAAATTTTGGATTTTATCAAATAACATTAATGTCTAAAACCTGATAGACTCATCTAAGTGGATTTTTATTATTTATTTCTATACAGATCATTGCACCTAATTGTAAATTGTCTCTATGTGATATCTTGAGATTTATTTGTGTTCGCAACTCCACAAACTCATTTCCTTCTTTTTAAAACCCTAGGTCCACATTAGACACTAGGTTTAGGCCTAAAAATGGGAAAAAATGTGGGTTGAGTTACCTCCAATCCCCCAATAAATGATTGAGCACTACTTACATATCCATTAATCCAAAGAAGAAAATCAAACTACATGTAGTTATTCCTATTAGTTGTATGTGTGAAATAGTGATCCTTTAATGAATAAAATGTGTGATATACCTTTTGAAAGATATAAAATGATAAATTTGGCTTCAATTTTATAATCTTCAAACTTTTCTAAGACCTAATACTTGTGACTGATGGCTGAATTGGAGAGAATAAGGTAATTCTTTTGAATGTGTAAATGTTAGGCTTACTTGACAAATACTAGATATGAAATGGGCTTAGACCTATTATGTATTTATATGCAACTATTTAGGTACTTTATCATGCCAAAAAAATTAAAATATGACACATACAAATGATTTGAATTTGAAAATTGGCCTTTACTTGGCATGGGATAAGTTCGTAAGGTTTAGACAAGTCAAAAATTATGACATAGTAAGATTCTAATGGATTTGTATAGGAAGGAGGGATACTAATCTAATGATCTAGATATACTATGAGTATGATTTTGAGTGGGTTAAACATATATTATGGAATTACTATAGGTGACTAATAATAAATTAGGGAGGTCATACCCATGTAAATGATGTGGATGTGAGATAAGTGTGAATAAGAACCATATATGTATGCATAATTCATGTAGGGTGAAGGTAGGTCAAAAATGACATTCCCAAGTATCTAATACCATATTTTAGTGTCAAAAAATTCCCCCTTTTATTTTAGTATTGAAATAAAATACAATGTTATAGTAAAAGGGTAAAGATATGTACCTAAGTGTGTATGACATGCTTTATCTTTAGTATGATGCTCCGAATGCACAACTTGATCCATGCAACCTAAAATTAAAATGTAGCAATCAATTTACATGTATGAAATATAAAATTGGAAATGAAATTGAAAATTTTTAAACTTAAAGGGCATGGAAGGAATGCATATGTAAGTGGGTGAACCATGTTTCCATGTGTCATGGCATTTGAGATGATGTTTCCTTGTTTAAGCATTAGAAAATTATAATTTTTTATTTAGTCACTTCAAATATTTAAGTGTGATCATGCCCATAATTTATATACTAATTTAAGGCAATGGGTTGTAAAAATAAATTTCCATACCATCATTGAGAATGGAGTATTCCCTAGGTCATTTGTGTCATTCAACCTTAATCGCACTACTCATGTGTAACTGATTTTAAACCCAAGATGAAATGTGGGAAATTTATATTAGGATTATTGAGTAATACCTATGTCATTGAATATGTTAAACCTCAATAACATTACTCTTTTAACTAAATTACCACTTCAAATGGACTTATAGATTCAAAGTTCTCATTTCTAGGTACCGTTGATGCCAAAAATAGAAAAATTTAATAGTGTATATGTGCATGAACAATGTCCCTACCCAAAAATATAATCCAATAAGTGTCAACATGATATATAATGATATTCATATATATTTCATTTTCCCAAAACCTTGGAAAATATGAAAAAATTAAGTCGTGTTCCTATAAAATATTTGCATATACCCCTGAAATTTCCCTTCATCTATAAATATCTAAATACATGTAGATTTTGTTCCTATAAAATGTGTTTTAATATGAAAATATTTGTCCCAATATATAAATATATGTACCATATTATGAATCAATATAATATATTTAAATCTTGTAATTTGTGTAAAATCTAAATTTATTGTTCATGGAGACTTGATTATCTATAACAAGCCCACTAATATGCCCCCTTTGAGGTAAAATATTTAGTCCAAGAATTAATCATCTCAAAATAAAATAATTAATTGCATCATGCTATGCGAAAGTATGTAACCATGTATAAGTGTGTGCTAACATGTAGAGAATATGTCATCATAATAATGAATAATTTGTAAAAACATATATGAGACATGTAGTGTTGGGCATACAAGTTTCATGTCAATATAGATATAGTAATTAAGCATGTAGAAATAACCATCATTGATGTAAGTATTGAATAATTAAATACATAGTAAGATCCATGATTTTATTTATGGAAATAAACATAAATGGGGAAGGGCATGATATATATCATAACATAACAAACTCAAAGAAATAAAAAATCTCAACAGACAATCCTAGTTTTATCCATTCATAAACATACAATGTCATGGCCATGATGCACACAATATAAGCACATGTAATAGAATTATAATAACAAAACTAAAATGGATGCACACAAAGAGAAGTCATTAAAAGAAAATATCAATGAGTAATAGTTTTAAAAGAAAGCAAGTGCCCAATAAAAATTCATGTAATGAAATCCCAATCAATAAAATCCTTAAAAAAGTCCAAGGGCCAAATAAAGTGGCATATAATGATACACTCAATCACAAAATGTCACATACTACGAAAAAATTAAATAAGTGTAATCAATGATTGACCTATTGAAAAATGAAACAACATTAATTAATCATAAAAAAAGTTAAACTAGTCTACACTATCAATTAATAACAATGTCACAACATAGTAAAGTAGTATATCCATAAAATGTAACACTATATATAATATAATAAAGAGCATAACATGTGTAAATAGTAAATGTAGCTCAACATGATTAATTTAAGGTTATATAACTATATAATATGTATCAATGTAACCTATGGGATGAGATACCCCTAACATTAACAATGCTCCTTTCATATACAAATGTCTTACATCTATGCATCCATGTATCGTGTGTATCTTGCATCTCCTACATCTCACTCATATATACTGTTAAATGTATGTGATTATGAAAAAGTATATTTGATATACTAACCATGTTAAAAATCATAAATGAACAATGTATCTAGAAAACATGTTAGTCTTACATCCTAATATTTTATTTTTTATTTTTTGAAATATTTTACACAAATATATAAATGATAACCAATTACCCCATAAAGGGGATGATCATTTTTAAGTCCTATATCTAATATGTAAATAGTCACCTTTCATGAGTGAGTAGTTTCATGTGTAATTGTATCTAAATATAACTCATAGGATCTTGTGTATGATGAATGACTCTAGGTAGCATAATATCCTACAAAAAAATTTATATAGTAAGATAAACATGTGATTGCGGTTTCTATGGAACAATACAAACTATATGTAACACTATATTAGGACTTGGATTAGATAATGGTTTTCATGAGTCCTAAATGACCCTCTTATGTAATGGGCATTGAATTACTAGTTGCCTAGGAAAGTAAACTATTATCCTCAAAAATGTCTATGCAGAATGAACCTTAGTAGGTTTCATGACTGACTATATAGGATGATCATAAATAGGTAAATTAAATACCTATGTATAATGATCCTGAATAGGTGAACTAACCAAATGTGATGAAGGTAGGAGTGGAAGAATAAATGCCTCTCATTGAATAGGATACTCATATGAATCACCTAAAATTGTGACCATCAAATTGTCATGTATATATTTGACACATTTTTGTATTAAATATGGTACTAAATGAAGCTTATGTATACAAGGGTGTCCCAAAAACATACCAAATATTCATATTCTTGGTAATATTAGGAATAAGATAGAAATTATTGTAGGATATGCCTTAAGAAGTATCATAATGCATCATAAGAGGTGTTTTTACTTGTCGTCAAATCCTTTAAATATCTTTTTTGTGTCCATCAAGTCATCATTTGTATATTAAACATTATGAACAAGTTTCATCGTATAATTTTCTTCACTTGAAAATTTTCATCCATGAAACTATGTATAGGTTATGAATCAATGTATGATTGAATAAAAAATGATATAATGTAAGATCATCATCCACAATAGCATTTTCATCAAATGTTACTTTATATTATTATGCATATGTACATGTAAGTGTATCAAAAATACCATCCAATGGGTGATCATATTTTGGAGGAGGAGGATGCACATTGTATGTCATATGCATCTTAGTAGTATCCTTAGTTTTGTTTGTCACATTATTTTTAAGGGGGTTGGAAATAATTTTTAAACTTTTCATTCCCATTTGGTTGTGGTATTGAATATTTTATAGGTTTGTTAAGCTCAAAAATGTTTTCATCAATCAGATAGTATATCTTTTGCCATAGATTAAAGTATCTATTTGAATAATGCCAACACATCAATGATAGTCACAATATGCATCATTGTCATATCTACTAGGTGTAGATGTAATAATATAAACCTCTTATGATATAGGGAGAGAGATAAGCTTACACTCTAGTAACTTTGGTAGCAAGATATAAGGAAGTCTAGGTAATTGTAAAAAAATATACTTTGTGGATTGGATAGGATTATCTAATCAGTAGGTTTTGATACACATTAACTATTGTCTTTTCTTGATTATTAGCATTGTTTGATTTAACCTTATAACTCAGTTTCCTTTGAAAATTTATAGTTAATGTAGTTGTAGTGTTAGGCACATACTTGAGATTATTCAAAGCTATCTATTAACTTCTTGATCTCAAACTATATGTTATAACTCATGAAATTATTTAAATTTATTAAATATAATGGATTTATGGAGATGAGAAATAAAATTTAGTTTGAATATATATTTTAAATCATTTTTAGACATAGGATTTATCATGATAAAGCATGGTCTTATATAGAAGCACATAGTCACTAATTGGTCATTGAATCCTTGCTTAAGTTTTTCCATTTGAGAATAAGATAATTTATCACTAATATTGATATAAAATTATGTTATAAATTGATTTTATAAAGGATTGAATGACTTAAGTAATTGGAATGGAAGATCATATAACTGTTAAAAATAATATTCCTAAAGAATTTGTGGAAACAACTTGGTTAATAATCTGTAATTGGATGCATAATCTAAACACGTTGCATGAAAGGATCTTAAGTGTTATGTTGGATAACCTTTACCATCATAAAAGGGAAGTATATAATATATGAAACCATAGGTATGAGACAATTTGAGATCTTTGGGGCTAATGGATTATAAAGAAATGCATGAGAATACATTGAATGACTTGCTCTAGAATCATCTTTCTCTAACTTCAATAGCTTTACTTATAGAGTTGTAACAATATGCTTGAGGGATCGTGTAGTAGGTAAGGATGATTATGTCATAAGTATCTATGATATGGTGTACATATGTTGAATCTCTAGGCATAGGCATAGTAATCTGATAGAAACCTTTTTATTTCCCCCAAATTTTGGGTGGACATCACATGAATATCGAAAAGTGTATACATATGAATAATATCACTAGTAATAGTCTGAATACTCATAGAGGAATTAGTAAATCTAAAAGGTTGATATAAATCATTAAAGGGGTCATATTGTTCCTTATATTTGACAAACTTATTTAACATTTTTATTTAATATAATGTTACATATTATATTGCATCATGCATTTTTGGGTTCATGTAGAAATATTGAGTTAATTGTCTTTTATTCATTTCCTATATTGATATCCATAGTAATTATTTATTGTTCATAATCATTTTCAAATTTAATATTCATAATAAGTCCATAGAGATGGTGTAATATATATCTTATAGTAGTGACAACATGTATTGTAGAATGTAATATAAGCTTTGGGTGAATAATGGGAGTAAGAGGAGCAAAAGGAGTCATGCATGCCCTTTGGCATCTAGTGGTAATAGGAAACAACTTAGATTGAATAACACTATAATATGGTTATGAAAGGCTAAATATTGTTCATTATTAATTTAAGCCTTATTAGTGCACAAATATTGGACCCAGGTAACTAAATAATTTTTACAAATTGTGCATATTAAAGGAATACAACATTAATGATTATAATCATATGCTTGAGTAAAGAAACATAAACCATGTTCATCCATTATAACCATGTATAATTTTTGAATAAAGGAAATTCAAAAATTAGGATTGAAAAATAAGATTTATATAAATAAATAGAAACCCTAAAAATAAAAATGAAACCCTAAGGTGAAACCTAGTTTTTTAATATTCTAGACAATATGTAGGTTCATCAAAATGGTTTACATTATTTTTATTTTTGTGAACTTAATAAGGTATAAATTTGAACTAATTTAGATTATTTGAAATACAGAAAAAACACAAATCTAAATGTAAATGTAGAATTTAATTGCCCTGATTTCACTTGCTATAAATAAAAAATACCTAGATGGATAAGATACTTAGAGTTTTTATATAATTTTTAGGTCATACATTGAATCTAGCTAGTTTAAGGGTAGGAAATTGGACCAAAATCACTCAAATCAAAAATTGAATCTCTATATGCACCTAGACAAATTCATTACCTTTTAGATGGAACCAATTGGCATTAACATCTAAAACTTGACAAATTTGTATGAGTGTATTTTAATTATCTATTTGCATATAGGTCTCTATGCCTTCTTTTATATGATATCTATGTGTGGTCTTGAGATCTAGGTACACATACAATTTCAAAACCTTATTTCCTTATCTATGAAACCCTAGGTCAACTTTAAAAACTAGGTATAGGATTTCAAAATGGGTTAATAGGTGGGTTGAGCTGACCCAATGAATGGTTGAGCATTACTTACATATCCAATACTCTGAAGACTAAAATTAAACTACATGTTTTTCTCCCTATTAGGTGTATGTGTGTAATAGTGATTCTTCAATGAATTCAACATGTGATTTATCTTTTGAAACTTTGTAAATGACAAATTCAACTTGGCTTTAATATTCTTTAGACTTATCCAAGACTTTATCCTTATGACTGGTGGATAAATTAGAGAGAATAAAGATGTTATTTTGAACATGCAGATGTCTATAGTAGGTATTAGACAAAATTGGCTACCATAGGTGGGGAAAATTTAAAACTTTGCTTCTAGTCTTGCCTAATCTTGTTAATGATATTTTTATAGGTTTTGTCTTAGCCTATAGGCCATCCCCTATTGTGAAAATGTGTCTTGTTAAGTGATTGGTAATCTTAAGGTCCCTTTAAAAGTCTATAAGAGTGAATCTATACCCTTAGTATTTTCATCAATCCCACTCATTAAGGTCTTATTTAGGTGTTTGGAAAAGTTAAGGTATCTTAAATTTTTTTAAGGTTACTTTGAAAAGATTAAGATATGTTAATCCATGGTGGAAATTTTAGTATATTTACCTCCAAGGTGACATGATATCCTATGGTGAAGGTGAGATTATGGAGACAAGAAATGGTAATATGGAAACATTATTATTTCATGTTTAACAAAGGTTAAGGTAGTTTTAGGGAAGTTAAGGTAATGGTTGCCTTTGAAAATTGGAAGGATCAAGTGAATTTTGAAGTTTATTACATGTTTCCAAGCTATGAAAAGGTTTTTTTATTCCTTATAAATGTTCATAAATGTTAGTTTCAATGTGAAATAAGTAGTGGGACCCTCTAAAGATCAAGAAAGTGAAATATAACATATAAGTACACTTACCAAGGGCTTAAAATTTAAATTTTCAACATGGAAATGGTTAGTTTAGGTTAGAAATGGATGTTTTAAGGTCGCCATACATTTTTAATGGTAAAATAATGATTTTTTTCATTATTTTCATGTCCAACGAATACAAAAAACATTTCATCTCCTCGATTGAGATCCTTGCAAGTTAGTGAAGGCCATTTTCAAGTGCTCAGCTCATGAAGAGAAAAGAAAGTTGGATCCAATGGTATTGGTGATGGATATGGGCCCTTAGTAAATTTAAATTAAAAGAATTATTTATTTTTTTAAATGTATATACATTATGAATAATCATTAACAAAATAAGTATCCCAAAACCCTCTTAAAACTCCGCAAGCAGGGTTTTTCTTATGTCAATAAGTTTTTAGGTTAATGGATGAAAAAATGGTTTTTTGAGATGTTAAAGGGTTTTAAAATTCCTATAATATCATATTACACCATCATTTGGCATGTATGAGCATCTAATGTAGCAAAAAGTATTGTGTTTTATTGTTTTTGAAGGTGACAAGTAAGGTTTTTCAAGTTGTGACATCCTTGAACATAAAAGAAGTTGTGTTTGGAGTGAACAAATATAATCACATCCCAAAATAATCTTATATTACCATTGGGTCTCTTATATTCACCAATAGGGTCAAATGTAAAGGGATTAGTAAAGCATGTTGACTAGGAATACAATTGCTTGTAGGTGGTTATCAAAATTGCCTACAAAAGGAAGATACATGGTGATTGGATTGAATATTTTAGAATTTAATTTCAATTGAGTTTATTTTAATTATTTAAGAGTGGTTGATCCACCAATAAGTGATATAATTAATCTAAGTGGTGTTTTGACCAAGGATCTTGTTGTAGGAGGTTTTTAGGACCGTTTGGATCTAAAAGAGAGTAATGTTGCTTATAAGTTCTGTTTATTAAGAAACCAATAGGAAAATTAATTTATTTATAATATTAGTGACCTATATATCTTGAATAATAATCTATAAGTGTGATGAAATCACTCCATAGATATCTCTAATGGAGGATTTTAGGTGGTAGTCCATCAATAACATTGGCTTAAATACCCTCACAAATTTTCAAGTATAAACAAGTAGGTAACATGCTTAGGAAATAAAAAAGGGTAGAAATGTTGAATTGGTAACAAGATTAAATATATATAATGGAGGATTTTAGGTGGTATTACATTAATTAACTCCTATATTACTCCCAAATATACACTCAGTGCATATATAGTCCAAAAGAACACCTACAACCTTCAAAGATAAGGGAGGTCTTATGAACAAACAATTTTGAGGTTTTGAATGGTATTATAGGTGAAATATGAATTTATATACTTAAATTCAGAGATAAAAAAACTCTTAGAGAGTATATACCAATAGTCCAAACTCCTAAGATCATTCTTGAAGTGAACTAGCAGGTCATAAACCTAAAGAACATCAATTTACTATTTACAAACAAAACTAGGTGTTTGGATGCATTTGAGAGACTTAAAAGAGGGTTTGGATATTTTAAAATAATTTAAAATATCAAGGAGAAGATCACAGGGCTTATAAAACCAAATAAAATGCCATCAAGGGCTTAAACTAAGGTCAATGTAGACCTATAGGTCTGCACTCTTGTAGGTCCACATTCTCAATTAAGAGAGGCAAACCTTGCATAACATATGATGGTATGAAGAACACATGAAATGTGAGAGACATGAGAAAATGTTAATAAGGTATATGTATGGTATAAAATAGATAATAATTGAAATAAAATATGATTTATTGAATCTTAAAAGCATCAAACCCAAAGAGCACTTACAAGCCTACTATAAAGCTACAAGTTTGCTTCCAAGGTTTTAAGTGAGTATGCAAGGTTTTTTTTTAGTTTAGGATGGTGATTTTAATGGATAGTGAGTTATTATGGATCCATGATAAGAATTATAATGTGTTGGTATGATTAGATAATGTTTGAAAAGATCAAATAACACCTATAACCCACTTGATAGTCATAAATGCACATATAATTCTACTCTTTTATTCGGTGGGAGCTCATTGGGATTGATCATGCATAATCAATTATTTGAAGAGTTTAATAAAGTTAGGTCAGACCTCACACATTTCTTGGTTTGCTTTGAAGTGGTCTAAAACTTTACCTATCTCTTTTTCTTTGCTCTCGGCCTACTTAGACCTGTGCTAAAACCAACCTAAGGCTAGAAAGCTGCATTTAGAATAACTTGGGTTTTAACCAATGAAATTACACAAAACATTTCCATTTTACCTTATTTAATGTCCCATATAATATTTTTTATGTTTTGGATCATTAATGTATGGTATTATATGGTCTCTAGTACTAGACTTGTTTTAGGCCTAATTAGGAAAGATGGGTGTTGGGTTAGTAGGTTTGCCTCAGAAGTTGAGCCATGATATTTTGGGTGAAGATGAAGAAAGATAAAGGGTACTCAAATATGATATTATTTTTGATATAATTTTTTTATATCATTCAAACCAAGGAGCTTTGTGTCAAAATAGGTCTACAAGGAATATGCCTCAAAGAGAACAAATATGAGAACTATGAAGGAAATTATAGAATATAGATGGAAAGATGATGGGATATGGATCCTAAAAAGGTTTCCAAGGAAATAACAAAAAGTTAGAATCTAATAATATGACTTGTCACTTCATAATCACTCCTAAGGGGCAGTTTCAAGAGCTCAATGATGAATCATCAAGTAAGACAAACTCCTACACCATCTTGAGAAGATCATCATTAAACCAAGTTCACACATGTTGAAGAGGGAGTTTGATACTATTTATTAGTAGGATTTATTATTTTTTACCTGATTCATCATGATATTTTAGTCATCATGGACTCCTATGATTCTCTCTCTCTTCTCTCACCTCATTCTATATATGCTACCTTGTAGGGATTGTAAAGGATCCTTTTGCTAGATATGGCATATCCGTATCCAAATGAACACTTTTAATTTTCATATAAAATGAATAAAACTGAGTTCTAACATTATCTTATGCTTGTAACTAGTGTATGCTTCATGTTAGTTGATGAATTCTAGTGATGGTGTATACAACCTCCTCTCATTTGTCTTATCTTCTTATCTACTTATAGGTGTTAGTCATCCTTGAAGGTTACATAGAGTGATTCCAAATAGCCCTGTATGGATTAAAAGTGGAAACATTCATTATTATCTTTTAGGCCTTTTGATCATCTCCTTAGTGTATGCACCATGTTATAGCCTCTATGTGAAACATTCATGTTTGGATACCCAATTTGAGTCGTGTAACTAGATTAAATCATAGTTCATATTATTAATGCATTATAGGTAGGTGGAAGAGACAAATTTGGTGCATCACCTCCCTAATTTAGTTTTCTTTCAATTCTCTCTCCCTTTTCCAAGCAAGCAATATGTTTATTGATAGTTCTAAGATGGTATATCAAAGGAACTAACCCTAATATAGAGATTCACCTAATTGATTAGGCCACCCATAGCTTATAGGTGTCTCCATGTTATCACCTAAGTGAGGAAGCTTGAACAACCTCCTCAAGGGTGAGATTTAGAGTGATAACAGTTTTGGCATGCGTGGTGGGACTCAAGATTTCATCCATTAAAGAGTTATTAATGATTCTATTCAATACATCAGCCTTTGGAGGTATGAACACAAGCATCAATGGTGACTCCAAGTGAATTATAGTTGGTATAAGCAGCCATGTACCTAAAAATTAAAAAATTGGTATGTATCATCATAGTTATTTTGATGAAAATGCATATTCCTTATCTAAATATCTTTCACATCAAGATAATGATGTTTATGTCTTCTCCTCAATTATATCTTCAATAGCATTACATCCTTGTCATAGCACTTACCCACCTCCCATCCCTGATCATGCTTCTAATAAGCCTTGGAAAGGTCATTTATCCCCTAGTCAACCTAAAGAAAGTTTTAGAGAGGTAAGACTTAAGTTTGAGAGGAAAATGAAAGAGAATAATATAATAAGGGAGTACAATAGGCATCATAAGAGCTTGTATATCACGCCTTTGTACATCATCAAGCATTGAGGTCTAATGAGGAGTGTATAGCTAGACAAATTCAAGCTAAAAAAGAGTAGGATTATTATCTACTCATGAGAATTCAAGAAGTCAAGCCTAATTATCCATAAAATCATCCTTTTCAAGGTCATGTTGATTCTAGTAAGTTATCAAAACTCAAATAACTCCTATTAGAACATGAAATGAAAATGAAGGTACTTGATAGTCAAAAGTAACCTTGTCTAATTATCCTTATTCATTTCATTCAAGAAGACATAGACCTATTATATCTTATTAAGGATGAGTGGAAAAATATTGAGCATGGAAATAAACAAGGCCTAACTAGTGACATACTTGAGATAAGAGGTTTGATCTAATGTATGGATGATAGGTTGGTGGCCTATGAGAGGTAGCGATTTCAATACAATCAACCTTGTGTTCCTTCTCCTACCCCAAGTCAACCTTTTTATACTCCTAATCTTATCCAACATTCAATACTACATCAAAAAGGCTTGAGTCTATGCAAGATTTATCCACTCTCAAGATCCTAAAACCATTCCATATTGGAGGCTTTTTTGGACTATGACTCTTGATTACATTATGCTAATCCTTGAGAATGAACCTCCTCCCATGCCTATCCAAATTCAAAAAAAGATAAGTATATGGAATTAAAGTCAAGAGAGCTCTCAAGTCCCTTAGGTCCTTCACCTACCCTTCAAGTTACAACTATCCATGAAGTTCAATATGCATCAAAGTGTGATAGGGTGATTAGGGAGTGGATGGATAAGAATGCAACACCCTTAGCACAATTCCATTCTCCATCTCTCCAAGAATACTACAATCAATCTAACCCTCCTAAAGTCCCCAGTTGGAAGGATACTCTATCAAGTTTCAAGAAAGCCAATGAGTTCTCTTACACTTCCATCCCCTCATTTTGTGAAGTAAAACCTATTACATTGAGGGAAAAATATGAACATTTATATGGAAAAGAGAGCTTGTCTAGAAACAAAGGTGAGGTGATAGTCCTTGAAAGGCTTGACAAAGTTGAAGCTATAATTAGATATTAATAAGGTCATGATGAAGATATGGTGAGGGAATATGATGAATAAATCATCATTGACACCCCCCTTGATAGAGAAGAAATAAAACCAACTTCTAAAGATGAGGAGAAGTCTCTACCTTCTAGTCAATAGTTGGACAACCCTCAAAATGTCATGAATGATCCTAAAAATTAGTCAAATTGGCATGGTTTTGAGCTTGAATAAGGAGCTAATGATGACATAATATAATTTCAAGCACATGATACACTCCCATGGTTCATGAAATAAAAATAAAATCAGATGGAAGAAGTTTATGAAAGTATGAATGAGGTCAAGATAGTTGATCTATCAAAAGGTGGTCATGAAAACAAATCACATGATCTTGTTGTTGAAGGTACAAAGACCCTTAAAGAGTTTGATGATGTTTTTCAGAAATTTTACTTTGATTTCCTTGAAGATATAAACATTCTTGGAATGGAAGCATTGAATGATTAAGAGGAGGCTATAATTGATAATGAACATGAGATCATAGTGGCAAGTAAAGTTCAAAAAGTTAGTCATGATGGTTTGAGATGTGAATAAGATAAACCAGGTCTGAAATGAGAAAAAAATGATGAAGTAGACCTTGAATGGGAAAATGAGATTTAATTATTCAAGGATGAAGAAGAATACCAATCTAGTTTTCATGGATTGAGTCTTGATTTAGGAAAAGATGATCATATAGCAATTGATCAAGTTGTAGCTAAGTATGAGATATATCTTCATGAAGACACTTTTATCATTACCCTTGTTGAGACTCATGAGTAAGAGATAAAATTTGAATATAAGAATGAGATTGAATTTGACATGCTTTCAAGTGATCAAGAAGAAGTTTCCTTTTGGGAAGACCTAGAATTTTTTTTCTCAAGTTTAGATAGTAAACCTATAACCCATAAGGAGAATTATAAGATGGTTATCTTAGATATTGAACATAGTTAATACATGAGTGAGAATGATATTTAAGAGAAAATCATGGTTTATGGTCTTATTGAATCTCATGAACAAGTTTAAGGAGGTATCGATAACATGTGGTAGTCTTATTTGGACGTGTTCAAGGAATTTGAAGAGTTTGTTAGGCTAACACCTTTAAAAGGAAAATATGAAGTTGTTGATGAGAAATGTAGATATCCTATCAATATAATAATTCCTATAAGTCATAATCAAGAGGTTAAATTTCATGATGTATCAAGCTATGATGGAGATGATTCTCTTCAAGGTGAGAAAGAGATGGAGATCAAAGAGCCAATAGAAGCTGAGGCTGTAGCTACCCCTATGAATCAAGGTGTGGTCATATTGGAAGTCTATTTCTTTAACAAAGAATAAAATGAGGTAGGTTATGAACTTAAATATGAATTTTTATTTGTTGGAAACATGTTTAACACTATTGATCCACTTAAAGTCAAGCCAAAAATGATGGTGGTCAATAAAGGATTTGATAGAGCAAGAATCAAGTTTGAACACCACATTGTATATCATCCTTGTTCATTACATGAAGAAGACTCAAGGAGTGTTCCTTTTAATATATGAGGATCAAATATTAAAGGTTAGTTGTATATATTAGGTTATTGTTTTGTCTTCCCTAAATGATTCTTAGCACACTGTGTGTCTTGTGGTTTTGGTTATCTTGTTGGTGTGTTTGTTTCTTGTTGTGTGTGTTGAAGGTATTTAGTTGTTTCATTATTCTTGAGAGGTTTATAAGTTAATTCTCAAGGTTTATTTTAGTTTGTGTTGAGCATGGGTGACTCCATAGCCTAATGGAGGCAATAATGCAATTGGTATAGATGAATAGTAAGCATGCAACTCCAAGAGGTCACCAAAGATGTTAGCCAAAAAAGGCTACCATAGGTGAGGATAATTCAAAACTTTTCTTCTAGTCTTGCCTAACCTTGATAATGATCTTTTGATAGGTTTTGTCTTAGCCTATATGTCATCCCTTGTTATGAAAAGGTGTCTTGTCGAATTTTCGGTCATCTTAGGGTCCCTTGAAAAGTATAGAAGAGTGAATTTATACCCTTAGTCTTATCATATGTTCCCTCCATGAAGGTCTTATGCAGGTGTTTGGAAAAATTAAGGTATCTTAACAATGTTTAAGGTTACTTTGAAAAGATTAAGATATGTTAGTCCATGGTGGAAATTTTAGTATATTGACCTCCAAGGTGACATGATATCTTATGGTGAAGGTGGTTCTATAGATAAGACATGGTAATATGGAAACATTATTATTTCATGTTTAGCAAAGGTTAAGGTAGTTTTGGAGAAGTTAAGGTAATGATTACCTTTGAAAATGGGAAGGATCAAGTGCATTTTAAGGTATATAATGTGTTTCTAAGCTATGATAAGGTATTTTATTCCTTACACATGTTAATATATCTCATTTTAAACATGAAATAACTAGTGTAACCCTCTAAAGATGAAGAAAGAAATATAATGTAGAAATACACTTGCCAAGGGCATAGAAATTAACTTTTCAATGTGGATATGGTTAGTTAATGTTAAAAATGGATGGTATCAGGTCTATATAATGTATTAAGGATTAAATAATTTTTTTAAAAACATTTTTAGGTCCAAATAATACAAAAAATGTTTCATCTCTTCCATCAAACTCCTTGTAAGCTAGTGACGACCATTTTCTAAGTGCTTGGCTTATGAAGAGGAAAAAATTTTGAATCCAATTATATTTTAGGTGGATAGAGGACATTATTACCTTGAAATTATAGGAATTATTTTTTAGTTTGAATGGATATTATTTAAGAACAATCATTAATAAAATAAATATCCTGAAACCCTCCTAAAACCCCATAGGCAGGGTTTTTCTTATCTCAGTGAGTTTGTAGGTTAATGGATGAAAAAATGATAGTTTGAGATAATCAAGGGTATTAATATTCATCTCAAATCATCTTCAACCATCATTTGGCATGTGTGAGCAGACAATGTAGTAAAAAGTGTTGTGTTTTGTTGTTCTTTAAGGTGACAAGCAAGGTTTTCAAGTTGTGACATCCTAGAGCATACCAGAGGTTGTGTTTGGAATGAAAAAACTATAATAACCTCCAAAAATGCTATATATTCCCCTCAAATATCTTACAAGTATCAACATGGCCAAATGGAAAGGGATTAACAAAGCATGTTGATTGTGAATAAAATAACTTGTAGGTGGTTATCAAAAGTGCCTAGAAAAGGAAGATCCAAGGTGATTGGATTGAATATTTGAGACTTGAATTTAATGTGAGTCAATTTTAATTTTTTAGGAGTGGTGAATCCAAAAAATAAGTGATTTATTCCATCTAAATGGTGTTTTGACCAAGGATCTTATTGTAGGAGGTTTTTAGGGCCTTTTGGATCTAAAAGGGAGTAATGTTGCTTATAAGTTTTGTTCTTTAAGAAAAAAAAAGAGCATTGGTTTATTTATAATATTAGTGACCTATATATCTTGAAAAATAATCTATAATAATGATTAAATCACTCCATAGATATCTCTAATGGATGATTTCATGTGGTAGTCCATCAATAACATTCGTTTGAATACCCTCACAATTTTTCAAGTATAAACAAGCACGTAAGAAGCCTATGAAAGAAGAAAGGGTATAAATTTTGAACTATAACAAGGAAAAATTCACTAATAAACTTATACAATACTCCTAAATAACACTTAGTGTATATACAACCCAAAAGAGTACCTATAACCTTCAAATATAAGGGAGAAGGTCTTATAAGCAAAAACTTTTGTGGTTTTAAGTGGTATTACAAGTCAAATATACATTTATATACTTCAAGGTAGAGATAATAAACTCTTATAGAGAATATACCAATGGAACATACTCCTAATATCATCCTTGACGTGAACTATCAGGTCACAAACCTAAAGAACATCAGTTTAGTGTTGACAAATAAAACTAGGTGATTGGAGGCATTTGAGAGGCTTCAAAGAGGTTTTGGATCTTGAAAAATAGTATAAGATCTCAATGAAAATATAATATGGAATGTAAAACCAAATAACATGATATTAAGGGCTTAAATTAAGGTGAATGTAGACATACATGTCTACTGACTTGTAGTCCACATTCTCAATTAAGAAAGGCAAACCTTGCATAACATATAAGGATTTGAAAAACAAATGAAATGAAAGAGCCATGAGGATATGTTAATAGGGTCTTTCTATGGTATAAAATAGATAATAATTGAAATAAAATACCCTTTCTTGAATCCTACAAGCATCAAACCCAAAGATCACCTACAAGCCTACTAGAAAGCTACAAGTTTTCTTCTAAGGATTGAAGTCAGAATGAAAGAGTTGTTTTGAGTTTAGGATGGTGATTTAAATGGATAGTGATGTATTATGGAGCCATTATAATCATTATAATATCTTGAGATGATTAGAGAATGTTTGAAAAGATCAAAGAACACGTACAACCCACTTGATAATCATATATACACACATAATTCTACTTTTTTGCTTATTGGGAGATCATTGGGATTGATAATGCATAACCAATTATTATAATATATTAATAAATTTATATCAGACCTAAAATAGGTTTTATTTTGATTTTAAGTGGTCTAAAACTCTCCCTATCCCTTTTTCTTTGCTCTCAGCCTACACAGGCCTATGCTAAAACCAACCTAGGGATAAAAGGTTGCATTTAGCATAACATGAGTTTTAACCCATATAAAAAAATTCTATTTGAAATTATTTATTTTACCTAAAATATTTTTGAGGTTTTGGATCAGTAATATATAGTATTGTACAGTCTCTAGTATTGTAGGCTTGCTTTAGGCCTAATTGGGAAAGATGGGTGTTGGGTTAGTAGGTTTACCTTAGGATTTTAGCCATGAAATTTTAGGTGAAGATGAAGAAAGATAAATGGTACTCAAATATTGTTTTATTTTTATTTGAAGTGTTTTAGATAATTTAAACCAAGGATATTTGTATCAAATAGGGTTATAAGAATAGGCCTTAAAGAGAGCAAATATGAGAACTATGAAGGAAATTACAAAAAAATATGCAAATATGATGGGATATAGATCATAAATAGGTTTAAAAGGCAATAAAAAGTATTTATAATCTAAGAATATGACTTGTTACTTCATAATCACTCCTAAGGGGTATTTAAGAGCTCAAGGATGAATCATCAAGAAGAAAAACCATACACCACCTACCTTTATAAGATCATCATTAAAAAAAGTGCACACATGTTGAAGATGGAGTTTAGGATTGTTTCTTGGTAACCTTTATTTTTTGTATCTTTATTTATCATGAGATTCTAGTCATCATGGACTCCTCTTACACTTTTGTCTCTCTTTTCTCATCTCATTCTATATATGTTTCCTTGTAGGTCTTGTAAAGGATCCTTTTGATGGATATGGCATAGCTCTATCTAAATGAACACTTGTAATTTGCCTATAAAATTAATAAAACTAATTTATATACTTTATTATGCTTTTAACTATAGATACCTAAATCTGGCCACCGATAACCTCCAATCAGGGTTTTGACCAATTTCCACCCAAAATGCACAATTTAGACTAAAAACACTAAAACATGATAAATGATGTGAAATTTACATATTCAAGTGCCAATTTTAGCTAGGGTATCCCTAAATTGGGCAATGCAATTTATGGGCCAACAAACTTTGATCAGTTCATTTTGAGTCAAAATGTCAATTTTGTACCTAAGTGCTCTGGATTGCTCTTTCCTATAAAACCTCTTACATGAGACATGTGCATTTGTTATTTTTTTTTGGTAACATAATAAATGGTAATATGGTTCTAATGCATTTGACATCACCTTCCAATTCCAATCCAATCAAATTTTGGACCAATAACAAGGCATTTTGATCAATTTGAGTAATTTGTGCACAAAGTGCTTAAACATGCTTAAGATATAATTAATCCAAATCAAGGCCTAATAATTCCATGTAAATTTTTTGAAAACTTATTTTTGGAAATAAATATTGAATATCTACATCATCCGGTGACCTCATTTTTTGGGAAGACATCTCTAGGCCATAAATGCCATAAATATCAGGATTCATGCCCTCCATGCCTCATCAATGTCTTCCATGATGCCCTCCATGCCTATTAATTGCCCATTATTCCAATGTTATGATGAGGATAATTAAAAACTTAATTCCAAAAATTTAATTAATCCTCAACCAAACATCTCAATCTTAGGATGGATGGTTCAGGTTGATTCTAGACAATCTCAAAAATCTATAAATAGAGAGGCCATGAACATCATTTCTAAGCCTAATTTGTGCAAAGTTATAATGTAGGATTAGTTCCAAAAGCCTCATGTAAATAGTGTTACCATGCCAAATTTATTCCAAGCCAAGCCAAGCCTCAAGCCAAAGGTGCCAAGGAGAGATGGAGGTAGCCAAGCTTCCATTGTCAAGGACTTCATGAGCACAAGCCGAGCAAGCCACCACTACAAAGGCATTTGGAGCATCCAAGGAAGGTGAAATAATTATTTTTTGTTATTCCTTACTTTTTAGTTGTGGTTGTCATTTTATTTTGTTAACTAAGCTCTCCATAGTGTCTAGGCCTAGAGATGTTATGCTATAAGTGTGTTTATTTCATTTTGGAACTAACATCATATTAACCATCCTCTCTTGAGTCAAATTCCTAGATCACATTAACTAGTGTATGTTTCATTTTAGTTGATGAATGATAATGATGGTGTATGCAACTTCCTCTCATTTGTCCTATCTTATTATCTACTTGTATGTGTTAGTCATCCTTGTAGGTTACATAGAGTTATTCCAAATTGCCTTGTATGGATTAAAAGTGGAAGCATTCATTAGTGTCTTTTAGGCCTCTTTATTATCCCCCTTAGCTTATGAATCATGTTATAGACTCTATGTGAAACATTCATGTTTGGAAACCCCATTTGAGTTATGCAATTAAATTTAGTTATAATCCATATTCTCAATGCAATATAGGTAGGTGGAGGAGACAAATTTGGTGCATCACCTTCCTAGTTTATTTTTATTTTAGTTCTCTCTCCCTTTTCCATGCAAATAATAGATTGAGTGATAGTTATAAGGTGATACATCAAATGAGATTCCCTAATCTAGAGATTTGCCTCATTTATTAGGCCACCCACAACTTATAGGTGTCTCCATACTATTTCCTAAGTGAGGAGGCTTGAACAACCTCCTCAAGTGTGTAATTTAGAGTGATAATAGTAGGTTTGCTTGACAAATGATAGATAAGTAATATGATTAGAGTATTTTGTATTTATCTGGGACTCTTTGGATAATTTCTAATGGATTTGATATGCAAAAACATATGAACAAAACCATAATAATAACATGAATTTGAAAAGTGGTCATTATTTGGTGTAAGACAAACCTATTAGGTTTGGATGAGTATAAAATTATGAATTAGTTTAATCCTAAAAAAATAATCCAAAAGGAAGGAATATTGATAAGATGATCTGGAGATAGTCTAAATATGGTTTTGAGCAGGTTAGACATAGACTAGGTAATTCCTATAGGTAACTAATAGCAAATCAAGAAGATTAGACCCATGGAAATCACATGAATGTGAGAGAAAGGAAAATAATATATATATATATATATATATATATATATATATATATATATATATATATGTACAAGTCATATAGGTTGAATGTAGATCAAAACTGACATTACCACACACACACACACACACACAAACACACACACACACACACACACACACACACACACACACACACACACACACACACACACACACACATATGCACAAGTCATGTAGGTTGAATGTAGATCAAAACTGACATTACCATATATATATATATATATATATATATATATATATATATATATATATATATATATATATATATATATATATATATATGCACAAGTCATATAGGTTGAATGTAGATCAAAATTGACATTACCATATATATATATATAGATATATATATATGCACAAGTCATGTAGGTTGAATGTAGATCAAAAATGACATTACCATATATATATATATATATATATATATATATATATATATATATATAGTCATGTAGGTTGAATGTAGATCAAAACTGAAATTACCAAGTACTTAATGATATATTTTAGTGTCTACATAATGAGATCTATTATAAAATAGTATTAATCAAATTTAGTGTTTACTCAATCTCATATAAGTATAATATCAAAGTGTAAGGATTAAATAAATATATGAGTAAAATTCACATGCATATTTGAGATAGTGAATTTTAGAAAATAACATAACACATTCATATACAAAGACTTAATAGTGGTCAAAATTTTCCAATGAATGTTTAGAATAACATAGCTCAATATATCCAAATAACAAAAACATATAGATCACATCAATGATAAATATAAACTAATAAAAGATAAAAACATTAATACAATTAAGAAATGGAAAACACAAGATCATATAAAATCCACAGTGATCTCTTAAAATCTTGGAAATTCAAAAAAATGTCAAATTTAAAGCTTATGATTGCATCAATGGCCTTTTATCTTAGCTATGCTTCGATCTTTAGGTTTTAGGCCCATCGTCATTCAAACCATTTGAATTCTTTTCTCTGATGCTTCAACTGCCCTCTCCATTAATTAAGTTAACTCTGAGCAATTTGGCTTATTCCATTCCATTCTCCAAGGGTGCCCTCTAGCTCCCACCTTGTATGTTCTTACAGCTAAGGGTTTTGGATATATTCTTAGAAATGGCTAGGATGGTGGCCTTGTTAAGGGAATTTATCTCCCTCCTGATGTAGCTAATCCATATGAAGATATGCAATTTCTTAATGGCCACTTTGTAAATGACTCCTTCCTTACCCTCATTACAGATGAAGCCAATGTGGACAATGCCTTACAGTGTCTTGAAAATTTTTACCTAGCCTCTAGATCCAACATCCAATGGTAGAAAAATCATGGATATAGACAATCATACCTCCCTCTGCCAATATGGGCTACCAAATTTGGTTGGAAGTGGATCTAACATGATGAAATATTTAAATTTCTTGGCATCCCTTTTTATTTTGATGCTTCACCACCTTTACTGTGGAAATATATTGTTGATAGAGTTACTAAGAAGATAGATTATTGGGTGACCAAGTCTCTTTCATTGGCAAGAAAATTTCAAATCTACTAAAAAATTATTGCATCCACCCATGTGTACTACTCATCATGTTGGTTACTTTCCAAAAAATCTTACCAAAAGTTGGATAAATTGCTTAAATATTTCTTTTGGGCTAATTCCCCATAAGGTAAAGGATTCCACAAGATGGCTTGGGAATATTGCTACCTCACATGTGAAGGAGGGATGGGACTCAACAACATAGCTTGGAAAGGAACTGTCTTGTGCACCAAATGGATTGTGTGGGATATTGAGGGCCCATAAGCTTGGAAGGTGTTATTTAGACACTGCATCTCCTCATGCTTGCCTAAGAGTGAGAAATCCTGGAAAGGGATCAACTTCCCCAATTTAATATTCATCCAATCTCCCATCTAGATCATTGGGTCATTTGTTTCCAAAAACATCTGGAAGGCTTGGGAAAAGATTAAGCCTTGGCTACTCTAGAATGGCTCCAATTTCTATAATGGGCTTTCTACTAACTCCCACTCTCTTTGGTGGTCTCCCAATTTTTTTCAAAATTAAGTGCCCCTAATAGAATTCCCTTGGATCAATGCCCTTAAGCTTTATCACAAAGGAATTCATTCTATCCAAGATATATTCTATAGGCATTCTTGCTCTTGGTTATCTTGAGAGGAGGTGAATGCTAAATTTTGGTTAGCCAATGTGGACCAAGAATCCTATGAGGAGATTCTTGATGTCATCCTAGCTTTCATGCTCCATAAAATCTCAATCCATTTCACTTGACCATGGTGGAAGGACTGACAATGGTATGTTGAGACCCCTTTCTACAATTACACTCCTCAGTTTGGCTATGTATGGCTCACCCCGCACTTGCCCATGGTTAACAAGCTTAATGCCGACTAGGGGTTGTACTCATCTATTAAAAGATGGAAATTTTGCTTCAAAACTATTTAAGGGGCTTATGTGGAGCCCAAACTTGCTTATTTTACTTGGTGTATACTGTACCAAAGCTTACCTATTGGTAGAAGACTCATTTAGCTTGAAGTCTACCTACTTACTTGCCCCTTCTATGGTCAATTTGGGATGCTTCCTCATCTCTTCTAGTAATATTCCAAATATCAAAGGGTCTAGACTTGGATACATGATATTTTTAGTCCTTTTCAGCCCAAATTCATCCTTTCATAGCATATCCTCCTTGGAGATAAACCTGTAATGCCGTTCAAATACATGCAAGTCTGACATACTTTCAAAGGGGAGATTCTCTTCTAGATTTCAAAATAAAGAAATAATTTTGTGTTTAATCATGATTATATTGATTTTAATGTTTCTATTTTTCATAAATCTTCTATCATCTCTAATGTTCTTTTATAGATTCAAGTCCAAGCCAATAAAGTGGTTATGGAACTTGGGTATCTTTAGGATCTCCTCTTCTATTAGGGAGATGCTCCTTATACTATGGCTTGGGTTCTACCTTATCCACCTAGGGATCTTATATTGGATGATAGAGTACCTCATCCACCTTGTGGTTGGCATTGCTATAACCATTCCAGGCATCACTTTCATAGTGGTACCCTATACGAACACGTTTCCCCTCCTAGACAACAGTGAGGGTGATAGCCACCACCTCCTTCCCCTACTGGGTAGGATGAATGGGGCACTCCTCCTCCTTCTCCATGCCCAAATTATTTGGGGGTTCCATTTGGAGGCCATGTGGATGTGTTGAATAAGTTCCCTAAGCTCTCTTTGGCTATCTCACCCACTCAAACACAAGTAGATGATGATACAAACATTGCCCAAGTTACTATTTGGGAGCCTATTCCAGATGGTAATGATTTTATAAGCTCAATCTAGGGTCCTAATGATATGGATCCTTCACCTTCTTGCCTTGATCTTATTACACAAAATTTATCTCTTTCTATGACTTTGTGACTTAGTGACTTGTTTCTAGGCTTTGCCTAGATTATGATACTTTTGATTTTGCTCCTAGGATCTGCCTAGTGTGTCATGGTGTGCTTTCATACCACCTTATTTTTTTATGAATTATTTTTATACTTACATTAAGTTAATAATTAGATATATTTCATCAAAAAAATGTCAATTTTCACCATCTTCCAATCTAACTAAAAAATGTTTCAATGCAAACTGTTTATAATAAAATATGGGATATAACAACATATTGAAAGTTTTTTCATGTTCTAAATATTTTCTCAAAAAAAACTAAAAAATATGAAATAACTACCATGAAATTATTGGATAAAATTAAGATAACTAATCCACAATTGTAATTACCAAATCCCCTAAAATTATCAATGACAAAGTAAAACTTTAATTTTCCATTTTCTTTCCCTTGAAATCTAAGATGTAGAACCATAGTCCTCATCCACTCATGACATGTTAATAATTTTCTTCCTAAAGTGAATTTCAATCTGAGTGATCACTTGTGCATTATTTCTATATATTCTTTAACAACAATTAATTTCTCAACTTTCTTAGTTGTATCTACCACAAAATATAATACTTGATGACCAATTTGCATGTTTTCAGTGGCCACTTCTCATTTGAATGCAACTAAAAAATTATTAAACATTTTAGAAAAGTCATCAAAAAATATTAGATCATCATCTTCCTTGTATAATAGTGGCATATTTAGACTTACAAAGAAAGGAAGAATATTTATCATGAACATGTTCAATTATAAATCTGTGGATGCAATATTGTGAGATGATTCTTTGACTGAAACAATAGTTTATAAAATATTTTTTTCACTTAAATTAACATCAAAAAAATACATGATTGGATTATTATGGAGAAAACCCTACTCAATAACAAACACAATTACATTCAATTTATTATCCATAAAAAAAATTATAGAAACTAATTTCAATTTTTTATACTCTAATCTATCACTCTTAAATTTAGCTTTATGAAAATCCATCAATGAATTAAAAAATAAATGTAAGTAAATTTCAACATTTTCACACTATTTTATATCACTTCAAGATGTGCTTAAGTCTCCAATAATTTCACCTTACGATTCATTTCATGGATGAATTTTTCAATCATCCTATTGGTGGACTTGAAAATCTACTCAAGATATTCCTCATACTCATATTTAATATTGGAATAATCAAGTGCTTCGATAATATAATTTTTGGTTATATTACATTTTTTGATGAGTGAAAATAAATCTTCTTTCATCTCAAAAACATTAGGAAAGTCATATTAAAATATCCTCTGAGTGGTAATTATTTTCAATTACTTAGTGGAATTTTATTGTTTCATTCTAACCTTTGGATTCTCATACATGATCATTTCAACTCATTGAGATTTAACTTGTTACATATTATTTACCTAATCAATGTAATATCCTCCTCTGTCACTTTGAGGATCGACAGTGACTTTGATAATGACGTTGGAAAACTTTTGTGTTATCAATGGAAATGGAGTGACCATAATGGAACTAGGAATAATAGGTGATGAAATGGGTGAAATTATGGTGGAAATGGATGTGTAAATAGGTGATGCAGTTTACACAATAAAATCCAATTATGGTTAAATGGAAACACCCAAATTTATAGGACCAATTTCAACTATATTTGCAACCAAATTAGAATCATAAGAAAAAGAGGATGAAATCACAATTTATATCATCCTTGATGGTGTCAAACTAGAATTATATGGGGATGGAACAAAAATATTATAACTCATACTATGAATTTGATTGATCACAGTGGAAACAATAAATATTTTAGAAATAAATCCTATAACATTTGGTGTTGTGATCAAAGGTGGAGGAGTATAAACTATAGCATCAGTAAACAAATTGGCTATAAGATAACCATATATTGGGCCATTTTATGATGATTTGGCTAATGAAAAAATATATATTTCTAATGAAATCACTCTCTTTTAATTATCAATGACACTTTTCACATTATCAACCTTAATAACTTCTAGTAGCTGACTAGAAACAAATTTAACATCTTAAACATTAACATTATGTAGAGACTCAAGGATTTAATATGATAGATTAGTGGGATCACTAGACATATATGAAACACTTGTATACAATGCAACATTTGAGTAAAAATAGGCATAGATACATTTAAACCAATATAATTAGTTTCATAAATTAAGGACTATAAAACACCATAATGGTAAGTGTAGAAAGTGACTTTGTTACCTAAGGCATTGTAGTCACAAAATGAACCAGCTATGGGTAATCCCTATAGTATTCATTAAAATTAGGTTGGAACCTATAATATATTACATTTATATAATAAAAACATCATAAATAATAAAATTTTATCTCTACAAATGTGACTATGGTCTATGTATATTAGCTACTTCATGTTTATTATAACCTCAAAATCTTTTTATGCATTTAGATATTATAGTTCATTAATATCTACCTAGTTAAAATAATCTAGACTAATCTTCCCATGAAAAGTTTCTAATTTCTTGACCAAGTTAATTAGTATAAAAAATCAAGCTTATGGGATGTATGAGGCCATAATATATTATTCTTATCTTTTCACAATAATCCCACTTCATGAACAAACTGATAGTCCATTTCTTATGAAACAATTTCATCAAGAACATGATAATGAAAATTTAAAGGTGGAACAGTCTCATCTAATTATCAAGATAATGTATGTATAATAATATCACCAACCTCTAATTTTATCAGTGTATTCCATCTATTCTTCAAAAATCCTTGGCTTGGGATGTTCATTGATCACAAATTACATAAGAGGGTAAAATTAATCACATACTTATTACATGTATTCTTGATATCTATACACATACAATTTTCAAAATAACACATGAAAGGGTGAATTAGAGGGATTAAGTCACATTGGGAAGTTATAATGTTTGAATTTCACTATAACACATAAACTATATACCAAATATGAAATCATTTAAAAACTATGACCTTCTTTGAAACCATAAAATTTATGTTTCAAAAATAAATTAATAATTTTGTAGAAGGCACGATTATAGTTTTCATTGATGATCATTGCAATAAGGGGTACCTATAATTTATTTATATGGTCAATATTTTAAGAACCTTACAATCTAGTCATCAATAACATTCCTAATCTGATGCCCAACTTGAAATTCTTGATGGTATAACTACCTACATTGCCTTTGTTAGTCCATTTATTTGTGTCCACAACTAAATCCTATAAAACCTCATTTAAATAATTTTATTTAATCAACCTAATGGATTTACCCTAATTATAGTTTGATTTTTGAGAGGGTAATTTTTAATAATTATCAAATAGATCCCCACTTATATAGTCTTATAGGTTTCTCATTTTTTGGAATATAAAACATCATCCTTCAATATAAAATTAGAATTAACATTGAGAAAAAGGTCCTTATTGAGAAATACCTTTGGCTATGACATATCTTGATGGATTCTCTATTTCATAAGTGAAGTAAAATCATCCTTATACTCTTCATCTACTTCAATAGAGTCCTCACCATCAAAGAACTTATCAAATTCATCAATTTTGTAGAAAACCATGTTATATTTCCTGAGATAAACAATATGGGGAGAATAAATTAGGTCTCTAAATTCTTATGGAGGCCATAAATAATAAGATGTAGTATAGTTCTAAATCTCTATGACAATTCAATGATATTTGATGAAAATTTGGTGGCTAACATCTGAAAATCATCACTCACTTTCTTCTTTCAAATTCCAAAACATTCTCTACATTTATCTGAATAAAAAATATGTGAATTATTAGGAATAGGATTCACTCAGTACTTATATTAATTTTCATTAATAACCATATCACAATTTAGTTCTCAATTTAAATTTGAAAAACCACCATACATCACATCTAATTCATCCCTTAACATTTTGTTCACTGTGAGTTAACAGTAGGTGGCAATTAACACATTTATTAATTAATCTTAAAAATATGTAAATCATTATAGGTTTATATATTTTTGATTTTTTTGGGTCATAATCACATTTAAGAATCTTTATTTTCCAATGTCTCAATCATGTAGTCTTGATGTCATGGGGTGATGATATTGTTAGGTTGTGGAGCAAAAAGCTTCACCAGGATGCAAACAGGAGAAGTTACGGAGGATGCAGAGTTGCAGAGTCAGTTGCAGGGAAACTGGCATCAATCTGATCAATTGATGTCGATCAGATAGCAACAAAGAACCAATTGGTGTCGGTTACCAGTCGACCGACATCGGTCATGGAGGAGCCGATGTCGGCAGCCTGTGCGAGAACAGGTAGTTTGCATGTTAATCCTGGAGAGTCTATTTTTGGACTATTTGTTTGCATGTTAAAGGCTAGCTGTAGTCTTGAGTTGCGTATCTAATTATTGTAATTAAGGTAGTCTAATTATTGTAAGAATGAGATCTATATATGGAATCATGGGCTATATTGTAAAACTGTGCTAGAAAGCCATTGAGCTTTTAGAGAGAGCTAGTGTAACTCCTCCTAGTTCCAAAGGGGTGCTGAGAGTGTATGATCAGGGAGAGTTGCAGGGTCTGTAAGGTCTGAGAGCTGATCCACTGGGGTACTGGTTGAAGAATCATAAGGACTTGGTGAGGCAAGGACAAGGGTTCTTTAGGGGTGTAGAGATATCTACATGGTGAGTAAGGTCTAGTGATTTGCAGGTAGCAGTAGAGAGCAGGAGATCTACTTGGAGTACGGTTGTGTACTTGGTGTACTGGTAGCGTGTTACTGATTGGTTGGAGAGGTGAACATCAATTCTATATTTGAGTTGATTATTGGGACCGAGAGAGAGAGGGAAGAAGGTCTTGAGGCGTGGCAAACCTTTGAGGTGGAAGAAGAAGTGGCATCTTCTTTATTGTATTTTCTTCTAAGTATTTAATACAATTGTGTATTGTCTCTCAAATCCTGTGTTGTTTCATATTTCTAGTTACTTATTGATTCTGGTATAATTATGTGTTTAGTTGCTAATACAAGAAGTAATCATATGTGCTCTATTTGAGGAACAAGATCTTGACAAGTTGGTATCAGAGTAGGTTGAGCAGGTGGACCAGGTTGATACCAATCTTAACAAGTTGGTATCAGAGCTTTTGGTTGGGTTACTAATAGGTGGTTTCAGATCTGGTAGTGTTTGTTGATTATAGGTTACTCACAGGGGTTTTTGATTGAGTGGGAGTATAGCAATGGTAGAATGAAGTAAGCTACGAATGGAGAAACTGAATAGCATGAATGGTTTGATTGATGGAAAGAAAGAGCAGGGAAATAAAGATTGTTGGTTGGTAGTAGATCAGCAAGGAGGAGTAGATGTTGCAGGGGATGTTGCATAGGATGTTCTGGATAAAGTGGAATCTTGGTTTATAGATTCTTTTGCCTCTTTCCATGCAGTTCGAAATAGAGCATCTTTTCATGGGTATGTCTTTGGATACTTTGGAGAGATTTATTTAGGAGCTGGAGAGCCTTGTTAAATGATTGGCAAAGGGGAAGTGAAGCTGAAATTACAGATGGATAACACACAAGTGTTGAATGAGGTTATGCAGGTACCAGTCTTGGAGATGAGTCTAATTTCTTTAGGAAAGTTAGGTGATGAGAGATGCACTGTAACTCTCACAGCAGATACACTTGAATTAGATGGTGGTAAGAAAGTAGGTATCCTTTATCTATCTACTTATATTGCTGATTCACCTTCTGTTGTAGAGATGTGGCTTCATAGGCTTAGTCACATATGTAGAAAGAGAATGCAGGTTTTGAAGTGGAAATCAGATGTCTTTGACAAGCTAAAGAATTAGAAAGCCTTGGTGTTCATGGAGGAGATGAAGGATAGAGATCAAGAGAGGGAACTAAATTATTCTGAGCAGAGTAGGGTTGATTTGATCAGGATTTTGATCCATGGAGAGCTCACGGGTAAAAATTTATCACTCACAGATGAACACAGGTACCGACGTCAGCAACAAGAAGACCGATGTCGGTCATGAAGGAATTGACATCGGCAGATGTGACACTGGCATCGGCCAGGGAGATGACATCGACAGTCAGGGTCAGTGCAGGGAACCGACATCAGTCTGGAGCAGACTGGGAGATGGCCGAGATCGGTCACTGGAATGGATATTGGGCAGACAACAAGCTGTCAACAAGTCTCAAATGCTCATGTCGAGGTCAAAAAGGGTAAGTGAACCTCATATTCATTGTTCAGCTTCTTTATATTGCTTATTGATGGTCAAGAACTGGGAAGATGCAAAGAGGCAATGCAGGTAGAATCTAGATACAGTGGGAGCTTGGCATGGATGAGGAGTGTGAGTCCTTGGAGAAGAACTAAACAGGTATTCATTGGTAGAGTTGTCAGCTAGAAGTAAGCACTGAGAGATGGAATGGATTCCCAAGTTAAAAAAGAGAGTGGATGGATACGTGAGACGAAAGGCCAAGGCATATGGTCTTGAAGAAGCTGCAAGACAGTGGTACAGGTTTTGACAGGTGGATGACTAAGTAAGGCTTTAGTCAATGTCAGTGTAACTATTGTGTTTGTTTTTACCAGGTGGATGATGAGTCATGACATTATCTTGTTACTGTATGTGGATGGTTTGCTAGCAGATTTGTACATACAGGGTTTTGCTGAGCTAAGGGTAAGGTTAGTTCAGAGGTATGTCAGGGGAATTTGGAGTAGCAAAATTATTTGGCATGAGAGACATGGAGATTCTTTGTCTCTAGTGGGAGCTGATGTGAAGATAGTGTTGGCGAGGTTCAGGATGCAGAATCGATAAGCACACCAAGGGCTGGACAGTTCAAGCGGAGCTTAGAACAGTGTTTGAAATCACATGAGGTCTAGTGTAGACCTGAGTTTTCCCAATCAGTAGGAGTTGTCAGAGAGTTTGGAGCCAATTCAAGGAAGGTAGATTCTTAAATATCTGAGAGGGACCAGCAGTAGGTCAACATGCGATGCAGGGTCAAGGTCTTCACTACATGGATTTGTAGGTTTGAATGTGGCAGGTTACTTGGATGACAGGTGTAGCATCACAGGATGTGTGGTGGTTAGTCTTCAAGATTGATCTTGAAGAGGGATACAATCCAGGGAATAATTTAGATGATGTACAGGTACAAGTACAGGTGCAATTGTTTATCTCCAAGTGGGAGATTGTTAGGTTGTGGAGTTAAAAGCTTCACCAGGATGCAAACAGGAGAATTTATGGAGGATGCAGAGTTGTAGAGTCAGTTGCAAGGAAACCGGCGTCAGTCTGATCAACCAACGTCAGTCAGATAGCAGCAAAGAACCAACCGGCATTGGTTACTAGTCGGCTGACATCGGTCATGGAGGAGCTGACGTCGGTAGCCTGTGCGAGAACAGGCAGTTTGCATGTTGATCCCAGAGAGTCTATTTTTGGACTATTTGTTTGCATGTTAAAGGCTAGCTGTAGTCTTGAGTTGTGTATCTAATTATTGTAATTAAGGTAGTCTAATTATTGTAAGCATGAGATCTATATATGGACTCATGGGCTGTATTGTAAAACTGTGCTAGAAAGCCATTGAGCTTTTAGAGAGAGCTAGTGTAGCTCCTCCTAGTTCCAAAGGGGTGCTGAGAGTGTATGATCAGGGAGAGTTGTAGGGTCTGCAAGGTCTACGAGCTGATCCACCGGGGTACTGGTTGAAGAATCATAAGGACTTGGTGAGGCAAGGACAAGGGTTCTTCAGGGGTGTAGAGATATCTACATGGTGAGTAAGGTCTAGTGATTTGCAGGTAGCAGCAGAGAGCAGGAGATCTACTTGGAGTATGGTTGTGTACTTGGTGTACTGGCAGCGTGTTACTAACTGGTTGGAGAGGTGAACATAAATTCTATATTTGAGTTGATTGTTGGGACCGAGAGAGAGAGGGAAGAAGGTCTTGAGGCGTGGCAAACCTTTGAGGTGGAAGAAGAAGTGGCATATTATTTATTGTATTTTCTTCTAAGTATTTAATACAATTATGTATTGTCTCTCAAATCCTGTGTTGTTTCATATTTCTAGTTACTTATTGATTTTGGTATAATTCCGTGTTTAGTTGCTAATACAAGAAGTAATCATATGTGCTCTATTTGAGGAGCAAGATCCTGACAGATATTGTAAGTTCTAACTTTAGTGTTCATATATTCTCTTATGGACTCAAAGGATGCATTATATATTTAATTTTAATTTATATATAATAAGGTTTAAATTATTTTAATATTTACATGTATATTGTCCGTGTGGTGAAAACATTTTCATTGTGTCATCAACAGTTCCAATTGTTTCTTTCCTTTTTTCATTATCGCATCCACTTTGAGTAATGCATGTGGAAATCTCTTATTGTATCAAATTCATGTGGTCAAAACTATATCTTAGATTTACAATGTATCTATTCATATTCCATGAATCCGTTGAGTCTTTAATTTCAAATTTATATATATCTTTATCCACGCTTATTCCTACACATAAAACATCAAAATACTATTATCATATCCTCAAAATTAATAAATCATACACAATGTTTCAATAAATTTTACAATGTTGAACAATAAACACATGAAAATAATAATGGGATCATGGATTCAAGGGGTATTTCAAAATATAACCTTATTTTTTGAAGAAAATAGAGGCCTCCATAGATTAGTTATTTATGAATCTTGTTTTAAATTGTGGTTGGGTTCATTTGATACAAGGATCTTTAATGAAATAAAGTGTGAACATTCAACTTTGGATAAGTGTATATGGATGAAAATTAATTTTATAAGGGTAATTATGAGCTTATATGTTGTCATTTGATCTATCCAAAACCTATAATAAGCGACAATGTAACTTAATCTTTTAATGCATTGTAAAAATCATCATAAAACTAGTGTAAAAAGGAAGAAGTATTAATTAATCCTATTTTAATTTATTGCCCGATTTAACCTTTGAAATTTTAGATATAATATGGATCTTATAAATGAAGTTCATATCTCAATTTTGGATTAAAATAAAAGGAGTTTTCATTTTTTAAAGAGAATTGGAGGTGTGATGGTCATAACAAATGGATATTTTATGGGGAAAGAATTGTTTAGTGTTTATAATTCAGTATTCTTTGGTTTTATTTAGAATATAAGCCAAATATTCATGCAAAAAAAAATAAAAAAAATTCAATACATATTTTATTAGTGACTACCATTCTCTTGGTTTATTTCTAGCTACTTTCTTGATGGCATTAATGATATTTTTGTTAATGGATTCAATCACTCCATTTCCTTAGGGATAATAATTGGGAGAGGATTTTAAAATGATAATGTTGTAATATGCCCATTTTGAAAACTTTACAAATTGAAATGTAGGTCCATTATCATAGACTGGAGAAAAGGGTGTGTCAAATCTTGTAACAATATATTCCTCCATAAAATTGATCATTTATTGGGATATATTATTATTTTAGTGATCAATTCATACCATCATGTGTAGTAATATGTGGTAGTTAACACAAATTTTTTCCTGTTAATGGAGCTGGGGTTAATGACTCCAACAAAATCAAATCCCCATTGTCTGAAGGTCTACTTTTAACCACTGGACATAAAGGCATTGCTACATTTTTATCTCTTTTTTGAAAACATTTAACATTCATGTAAAGTTATCACATGGTTGTGAACATATTTTAAAATGGTAGGCCAATAATATCCTACATTGAGAATTTTGTGTTGTGATGTTACTTAAAGATGTCTACTTCTCAATTTCTGATGAAAGGTGTTTATTATAATTTTGGCTTCCTGTCACATTCTTAAGGTTAATTTACTCATAATTACTACAATATTACACCAAATTTAAATCATGTAGTGGGCTTCCTTGAACCTCAAATATATTTTTTTTCAAAAATTGAGAAAATTTTCCATACATTAAGAAGTGAATAATGTGATCATATCATTCTTATTGATTCATTTGCATTTAGTCTACTTGACCAATAGTGATCCATGGATCCACATCAATGATGAGATGAGTAAAACATTGGCCTCTCACTATTTTGGTTAGCTTAAATTTAATTTCATATTATTATATTTTGGCCATTGATTTTCCTTTTATTTTTCCTAACTCATTCTTTTCAAGTAATATTTTCAGTGTTGGGTTAGGTTTAATAACATGTTGTTTATTTTGGAGTATGTAGTGTCTAAAATTTTTGATAGGTTTGACCAAAGTATAAGTGTTTTTCCCAGTGTATAATATATAAGATATGTATCCTTTCAGTTAGTGATCATGAATTCAATGAGATGATCTCACAAGTTATTCCCTTACATTTACACAACCACAATTATGTGACATGAAGTAAAAAAATAAAGATATAAATCTCCTGTGAAATCTAGATTAATCAACACTACAGCTTGCATCATGGAATTTTTGACTTCTTGGAAAGAATTATCTATTGAGTATTCCATTTTATCTTTGCCTCATATTTTAACATAACATTAATAGGTCTCATGATTTTGGTGAGACTAGAAATAAATTTCCTTATGAAATTGATTTTCCCAAAGAATGAATTTAAATATTTATTACTATTTTGGAGAGGAATTTTATAAATTTCAGTTTTCCCTATTAAGGAAAATTTATATACTTTATTTTTTAATAATATGTCCCAATGATTTACCCTTTATAACACTAGAAACTATCTTATTTGGACTAATGTATATACCATATCTTCTGCGTATTTCAAAAACTTGCCTCAAGTGATGCACATATTGAGATCTATGCTTGAGTAAAATAGCTAGATCATCCATGTAAATGATAATGAATTTTCATACCAAATCTTAGAAATTAACATCCATAACATTTTGAAAAGTGGAATCTACATTTATTAAGCCAAAAGGAATTATTTTTTAAAGCAAAATTATCCCACTACTTGGTGAAATAATTTTTATTCCTATTATCCCTATCTACTAACATTTGGTTATAACCTAAAAATCCAATAAAAAAACACATCATTTCAGATCCATTCACCATCTGTATAACTTCATCAAATGATGGTAAAATATAATTATATTGATCAAAGGCTTTGTTTAGGTTTTTAAAGTCTAGACAAAGCCTTATTTCTCCATTATTTTTATGTATAAGAATTAGCTACCCATGTAAAATGTCTTATGTGAAATATGAGTTTGGTATTGAGAAACTTATAGACTTCTTTATAAATGATTGGCTAAAATATGGGATTCATTGGTATTTGTATCAATGCCTTGCATGATGCCCTCCATGACCCTTAATTTCCCCTTCTTCCAATGTCATGATGAGGATAATTAAAAACTTAATTCCAAAAATTAAAATCCTCAAGCACATATCTCAATCTCAAGATAGATGGTTCAGGTTGATTCTAGACATTCTCAAAAATCTATAAATAGAGAGGCCATGAACATCATTTCTAAGCTTAATTTGTGCAAAGTTATAATGTAGGATTGGTTCCAAAAGCTTCATGAAAATAGTGTTACCATGCCAAATTGATTCCAAGCCAAGCCAAGCCACAAGCCAAAGGTGCCAAGGAGAGATGGAGGTAGTAAAGCTTCCATGGTCAAGGACTTCATGAGCACAAGCCAAGCAAGCCACCACTACAAAGGTATTTTGATCATCCAAGGAAGGTGAAGGAATTATTGTGTGTTATTCCTTACTTTTTAGTTGTGTAAGTCATTTGATTTTATTAACTAAGCTCTCCCTAGTGTCTAGGCCTAGAGATGTTATGCTATTAGTGTGTTTATTTCATTTTGTTTTCATTTTGGAACTAACACCATACTAACCATCCTCTTTTGAGTCAAATTCCTAGATCACATTATGGCATGCCCAGTGGGAATAGATGCATCTCACACCTAAAGAAGATCATTTTGTAACTTCAAAATATTCATTTGGACCCTTAAAACTCTTGAAAATTGATTTTTTAACTTTATTTTACAAATTTTTGTCTACCACAATTTTACACAGTAACTAACATCGACAGGTAAGACCAGCATTAGTTGCATATCTTAACCAACGTCAGTTAGTAAAACCAACATCGGTTGTATACCTATTTTTGGTCACATTGGTAAAACTAATGTCAATTGGATAACCGACATTGGTATAACCAATGTCAGTTGGATAAATGACATTGATTAGAAAATGTTGCTGTCATCAGTTATATAAACCGACGTCGTTCATTGTGTTTTTTTTAAAACATAGACATGAAAGCTCTTTTTCCAAAGTTCATTATTTCAAAACAAAAATAGATTCAAAGCTAAAAGACATGTTAACATTTTTACTGCAGGACCAAACTTGACCTTTGACAAAAACATGTTTAGATTACCTTTTGCATGCTTAAAAATCAATTAGGAACTTTGTTTTGGTGTTTAAATTTTTTAGATGTTTATGATGAATGATTTCAAAGTTTGCAACTAAGACTAAGGGGTCAAATGAAGACCACCTCACTTTCATTTGGGCTTAAAATTGAACACACTTATCAATTCTTTTTTACAATAGTTATTTAGATTAAATATTTATTTGGCAAAAAGAGGAATGTTACATGTATGCTCTTCCATTTGTCTCCTATAGGGAACCCTTGGAATCAAAAGTGCCATTCCTATTACAAATATCCTAGTCCAAGTCTTAGAAAGAAATTCATCTAAAGCACTCCCCAAAAACTCATCAAAGTTTGGGTGACCTTGAAAATGACCCTAAAGTCTTTCTATTTCATGTTTTCTTTTTTTTTTATGCAAATTTGGCTTATGAGGGGGACTTCATCACCTCCCACGAGTTCTTTAGGGAAGATTTGACCCAGGGTTTCACCTCCTGACATTAACTTCATTTAGCTCCTTTGGAGTTTCACACAGGATGTAGTGGCACTTTGGACATCACACTACATTGAATGAACAACAAGATGTAGTGGTTACAAAAAGGACTAGACCTTTTTGTAACAAGCGAAGTGATATAGACCCAAAATCCATGATTTTATTTTGTATTATTTGGTGTGAAAGTCATTGTGCAATTGATTCCCCTAGATAATTCAGAAACTTATTTGATCTTAAACAAATCTCCAGTTGCCATGGAAGTATTGTTGGTGTAAGGTGCACCTCAAGGTCTATGTCACTATACTATCATTTGAGATAAGGGGGGTGTAAAAACCCTACTATATAATGCACATTTACTTTTGGATGAACACTTAAAATCCTCTCAAATGACGTATATTGATGAATTCTAATAATACCAAGCAACTTTGTTAGTTTAGATCTAAGAGAGATTAATTAGTTGGTATTGTCCTAGATTAAAGTCTTGTTTGAAGTCAAAATTGGATGTAAACAAACAATCCAAACCAAACACATAGTCCAAATTTTCCTTTGAACAAAGAGGCATTATGCTGCCCACATGAGATCATCGATTTGCCTTGTTCAAAAGTTCATCAAAATATTGAGAGTCATATCATCCACTTTGGTGTAGTTATGCTGCCCAATTGAGTCTATACCTTTACCCAAGTTCTTTAAGTCCTTTACTTATAATCTAAATTTAGAATTACACCTTTACAAGTTCATAGGGTTGATGTGTTAAGTGGGTTCACCATTTTCACTAAACTTGAGGGAACTTAGGTTTAATTTCTAATTTAGGTTGAAGGCTGTTTAAGACTCATAATCATTATCATCACTTGATAGACTTAAGCCATTTTGTGCTAAACACTTGCACTTTGAGTCTATGCACCACGACATTTTGAATCAAGAAAAGTAGTGTTATGCTATCAAAATTATAGGAAAACATCTTTGCCTTAGAGAGTCTTTGAAACAAACTTTTTTATCACACCTTTTGGGTAGTATAACATTGTTATGCTGCACAAATCCTTTCAAATTTTGTTTCATAAACCCTCTTGCATAGAGTTCAAATTTGTTCCTAGATTTTTAGACCAATCCAAGTGTACTTTTATGATCATTTGTCTAAAGCACAATTATACTGATTACCTTTGTATAGCTTGTTTTTCAAAAGAACCAAGCTTTATACCATTTTTTATGAGAAAATAAACTATTTCTAAAGTGCCTTTTATTTCATACCTTATACCTAGTTGATCAAGTTCATGTCCAAGAATAAAATTCCTAGTGTTTGTTAGAAGTGTTTCAAATCTGTTAGATTAAAACTTTCATCTATTTTCAAAGTCTAGCTTTGATGCCATTTGGCCAAGAGTCCTAGCACATTCCTTGTTTGAGCCTAGCTTTTGATGCCACATTTGGCCAAAAGACCTAACAACTTTTAAATTCCTAGATTAGACTAATTTGAAACACTTCAACCTTAGAGTTTGGCATTTTGATTTTAGGTCCATTTACTTGCTTATCTTTGTGTGAACAATGAAATGTTAGATACTTCATGCTAGCTTATTTCCTCACAAAACTTTGCATAAACCTTTTGATGAATCTAGACCAAGTTGGAAAATCATCTATTTTAGACATTGTCCTTTTTAGAGTTTGTAGAGCTCTTTGACATTTTATCATAAAAGCATTGACTATGGATCCCAACATGTATTCCTACACTCGTAGTGGACTTATGTACAATTTAGGGATTAGTAATGTTGTTGCATAGGAAGAAATGATGCAAGACCCCTATGTGGATAACATTGCTTATGAGATGGATTCTTATCCCTCTTATAATACTCAATTAGGGGCACAATGCCAAGATCCATTGGATAACTATCTGGTTAACACACCACCTTATTTAGAATAGGACAAAGAACAAACCATGCAATACCTAGCTACAATACCCATAGTGGATGGGCCAATTATTCAACAGTCATATTCTATTAACACGGCTTCCACACATGATCCATTTTCATTTGTGTGACATTTGTTAGAGAACAAAGAAGAGATTTTGGTTAGAGCCATAGAGGAAGGGGCCAAGTTTCTAGCATACTTCCCTCATAAAAATTTACCAAGTCTAGTAAGAGTGCCCCATAATATCATTTATGATCAACAGGCTTCTTCTAGCAATCCTATGTCTCTAGTCCAAACAATGTACCAAGATCCTAAAATATATAATCAAGGCAAAAACATCATAGAAGATTAATTTAACCAAATGTAGATAACATATCAAACATACCTAAATCTATCACGTGATTTAAATTAGATGAAAATGGTAAGTAAGCCTCTCATTGACTTAGTACCTTCAACATGAGTGTTGATAGAGTTAACTGGACAAGAGAATATGAGTTTTGACCCATTCATACAAGCCACTTTGATAGATAACTTGATGCATATGCTAGTTATTGAAGAAATGTCTTTAGCATCTACATAGAGTAATGAGCCAAATGTAGTGGATAATGTACAAACAATGTCCAATCTTGATCAACGTGGTACTAACACACAAACAACTAGCCAATAAAATGTGCCTATAGTTAATCCCATGAATAGGTCATCATACCAGGGAGTAAGAGTTTCTACACCCCAACCTCAATCAACTACTTCCTTAAGTGTACAACCTATGGGATTAGGTAATCAAACAATAGCTAAGTCATACCTCAATGATAAAACATGATGAACCCTACTCATCCTCAATAGGTAACAAGTAGTATTCCACAATAGTAGGTACAATCTAGTGTATCAATGCAATAAAGGATAAATACATTACCACCTCAATTAGGGGAAACTAATGTTCCACCTTACTAGGTAATGATGAACATACCTCTTTAGTTGTAGACTAATATGCCAATCCAAAACCAAGCAATGACTAGTCAAAATGTGCAAATATTGGTCAGCAACAGATGCCAAATCTATAACCTACTTTCACTTCCTCAAGGATTTATGAAACAAGGAGGTCCCCATGTTTTTCAAGTACCCACTAGACTACTGTTAGTTTAAAATGTGCCATAAATATAGAGATAGGGTCTTGGTCCATAAGTTCCCACTCCATAACAAGGTTTGATTAGTCGGAAACATGTCCCTTTTCAACTGTAATAGGCATAGTATAGTTATATCCTTCCATCCCAACCACAAAATCCTCCAAGTCAAACCTTTATCACCAATCCCAACCAAAATATCCTACAACCAAATGTGCAATTTCAAGTACATCGTAATCCATGTATACATATTCTTGGTCCATTCCCCAATCAAACCAATATACCATAATAGGTATCGCCACTGTACCCTGGCCAAAGTGTCCCACTTATGAACTCCTAGCCATCTACCCAAATTCTCCCTCAAACCAATATTCCTTCCAGTTTTCTATCCCAAAAATTACAAAAAATGAAGGATGCAATTGCTACCATTCAAGCTAGTAAATAAACTAAAAAATTCAAATTGGATGATGGATGTTCCTATCCATTCAACATGGAGTATTTGCAAATACCATTTCCTCTAGGATACGAACCACTAAAATTAGATAAATACAAAGGGAAAGGTGACCCTAAGGCTTATTTGACCAAATTCTTTGTCATATGTCAATTAGTGGCATATAACGACATATACGTTTTGCTATTATTTCCAAGGAGCTTGGATGGACAAGCCTTGGAGTGGTTTTTAAAGTTTCCCAAAAATTTAGTAACAGATTTTGATGATCTTTTTGCTAAGTTTATGCAGCACTTTTCCTATAATTTTGAGCATGAGATTTTATTAGTGGACTTAATACAAGCAAAGAAAAAACTTGGTGAGAGTTTTGAAAGTTATTTATAGAAATGGAGAACCCTTGCAAACCATGTCACCCATAATTTACCAGATAAAAAATTAGCTGTTGTGTTTACCAAAAATTTGTATAGTGAGATAGCTTATCATTTAGAACTACAATGTGTGCATATTTTCAAGGAAATGATCGACAAAGGCTTGTTGATTGAGTAGGCACTCATCAATAAAGGAGTTATCAATCTTAATTCAATTAATCAAAATCAAGGTACCAATTAGGGAAATGACCAACATACCATTCAAGTGCAAACCTCATAACTGACATAGGCCAATAACCAAGAAAGACTGAAGCAATTCAACCACAATATGAATGTTGTGGAAAATAGAGTAACTAAATCCCATCATGTCCAAATGGTGCAAACATCATCTGCACCACCCTTTTAACTTACTCTTACCCAGTAACCCTTCCAACTAATGCTGTAAACACAACAACCAAAACCTACACAATAAATACAACAGTCATTACCATTACAAACCCCTCCTCTTAGGAGAACTGTGCTTGCACATCATGTCTTTAGTGACCTAGCTGAACCTATTAAATTTGTATTTTTCAAGCTCGCTACCACTAATCTAATTATTTGGCCTATACTAAAGCATTATTTGTAAAGCATTCCTTATCTTGATTGGTATCATGAAAATGAATTCTATGACTATCATCAAGTCAATAGGCATAATCTATGAAGATGTATCCAAATTAAGCATTTAATTGAGAATATGTTGGAGAATGGGGAGGTAACATTAGATAATGGTGCTTCCACTTCCATTCAAACTCTTAGGATTTATCAAAACCCCTTTCCCTGACATAACAATCAACAACAACAAAATAATCAGTAGCAACAACAACAACAACTAAGGTAGCAACAAAATTAAAATCAAAGGTTGAACCAATAGAATCAACAAAATTAATAACAAAACCCATAATGATAGAGCAATGGACAAAACCAAGGTCAGAATGGTAACAACCAACAAACCTACCATGCAATTGCACATGACTATAATAGGGTTGTAATTTCACATGACTAATAGGGTTATAGGTCATATTGTAGGGGGTAGCATTAATACCATCTCCATTAATCCTAGACCAAGCACTAATCAGCCTAGACCATTGTTAAATAATAACATTCAACCAAATTACATGAATAATCCTTCTTTGACATAGGAGTGTATATAAGCAAACCAATAAACTAGGACTTCCCCTTTTGGACCTTATATCGATAACTCATCCTTGCCACATGACCACATGCGAGTGCACTAGTAATCAAGACTTGTCCTGTCTGGTCCCACACCATTCTCAACATTTGTTAGCAATAATGGTCTAGTATTTAATCTCAATTCTATAATCATATCTTGGAGGTCAAAGATTACTATCCCAGGCCCACAACCATCTGCCACTTTGCCTATCATCCAACCAATCATTTAGCCTTAGAATAAACCATTCACTACTGACCAAAATAAGAAATTTGATATTGTGGAACAATTATAAAAGAAACCAACACAAATTTATATTTTATATTTGTTGTGAACATCAAAAATCCACAAGGACATCTTGAATGAGTTTTTGACCCAATCCACTATTGCTAGTGACATATCTTCTGATAAATTTCAAGCTTTGGTTAGAAACCTAGCTCCAACCCAACAAGTCACATTCAACCAAAGTGATATGTCTTCTCTTGGCCCACTCCATAATAATCCATTATACATAGAAGTTTGTATAAGATGGCATAAAATGAAACATGTACTTATAGATAACGGATCAGGCCTCAACATAGTGTCTCTAAAGCTCATCAAACTTCTTGGGTACATAATGGCAGATCTCCAATGAAAAACAATAACTATCAAATCCTATGATAATCAAGAAAGAGAATCACAAGGAACCATTAGTTTGTCAGTTATCATTGGGACTTTGACCCATGATACACTTTTCCATGTGCTTGATCTTGAATTATCATACAATATGCTTCTAAGCAGGCCTTGGTTATATGAGATTCATGTAGTCCCATCAATGCTGCACCAATGTATCAAGTTTTCCCACTCAGAGATGTAAGTGAATATTCCAGGAGATTTACACCCATATGAATACTGTAAGCATCTTGAGGCCAAATTTCAAAGCTATAATTATTAGTACAACATGAATCCAAGTTCCAATTAAGATAAAGGAAAGGCTATACTTATTGATCTTTCACCAGATAATTGCATAGATCCTAATACCTTAGATTCCCTTTCCCACATGCCACCTCCTGAAGCTTCCAATCATTTCACCAATTTAGATAATGGACCAGGAGAGTATGTGACCCATGATGCATTTCATATTACCAATCTTCCTCAGAATTTGAAAACCTTTAAGTGACCTAAAGTCATCCCACATATGCATTGGCAATAAAAGAACAAAGATTAGGGACCTATCACATTTGTACCAGCATCTAACCTAGGACCTAACCCTCTTGAAGGGGATGAATCATGGTTATATACTGACAACAAAGATGATTGTTATAAAAGAGTAAAGTATCTTTTTCCCAATAGGATCATGAAGTGTCACAATTATGAAGGAAGAAGCCTCAGACCAAATCAACAAGGAACTATCAATCCAATTTTCATGACTAAGTATGAAAAACCTTATGGACTTGGATTTAAACCACCTGAGGGTGACCCCACATATCTTATTCAAACTCCATCACCAGTGAATAGTGATGATGATGTCGAGAACGAAGCATAGTTTGATCATAGCCTCAACTTTTATAACCTAATTAAAACTAACTTGTTTTTTAATAATGCCATTTGTACCCTTACCTTGGCCATTCTTCACAACCATTTTCCATTATATTATCTCCAACTGATAGACTAGGACCAACAAGAATCTAATCTGCCAATTTATGAGCTCCAGAATGATCAGGCATTCTATGATTTCTTAGGCCTTAGAGACAACATTCTATTGGGAGATCACAAATTAGAATTCTTAATCACATTAGATCCTATAACCTATTTTGGAGAGTGAGTAAACACCCTTATCCAAAAACAAATAAGTAAAACATTGAGGTGATTTCTAACTAGGGAAAAAGTAAAGATAAAGGCCAGTCTAGTGGTGAAAACCTATTTCAGGTGCCATTAGATGGGGGTATTCATTCTTCTTTGAATTTAGACCAGGAGACCACCAATGATGAACTTGCCTATAGATTCGAGTTCAACTTTGAGAAACAACAAGTATTTGATCAAATTCTTAAATAATTCCCAACTATTTTTGTTACATGGCCATATCTTCTATTAGGGGACTCAGATTCATCATGCCTGGGAGAATTTGAAAAGCAAGTCCTAATAGAGGACCCTGACATAATCCAATAGTTCAAGTCATTGCCTACTATCCTAGAAGATGGTTCAACCCTTTTAGGCAAAGATATAATAGAGATAAATATTGAGACTCCATTAGACTTGAAATGGATAAAATTAGGTACATCCCTCACTGAGGAGGAACATGATGTCTTTATAGTTTTTTTGAGAGAATTTGTAGATATCTTTGCATGGGCCTATTCTAACATGCTAGGTTTAGACCCCACCTTGGTTTTTCACCACCTTGTGGTTAATCTTGACACCAAACTAGTAAAATGAAAGTTACGTAAGATGCATCCTCGCATTGCTGTATTGGTAAAGAAAGAGTTGGAAAAAATATTAGAATTAGGATATATCCGATCCATTGACTACTCAAAATGGATCTCTAATGTAGTACCTATTATTAAAAATATTGAAGGGATCATAATTTGTATTAATTTTTGAGACATCAACAAAGCTTGTCCTAAAGATGATTTTCCCTTGCCTAATATTGACATGATCATCGACTCCATGGCTGGTTATGAAATGCTTTCACTCATGGATGGATTTTCAAGATACAACCATATCAGAATCATGCCAGAAGATCAACATAAAATAAAATTCAACACTCCATTGGGAACATTTTGTTATCAATTAATGCCATTTGGCCTTAAGAATGATGGAGCTACATATCAAAGAGCCATGACTGTTATATTACATGATATGATACATGATATTGTTGAAGACAATGTCGATGACATATTAGGAAAATCCAAAACTAGGGTTGATCATGCAGCAGTGCTATGTAAGATATTTGAAAGATTATGGGAGTACAAAGTCAGAATTAATCTAAAGAAATGTGTGTTTGATGTAACTTTGAGCAAATTACTTGGCTTCATTATGTCTTCCAGAGGTATTGAAGTTGATCTAGCTAAAGTCCATGCTATAACCAAGATGTCTCCACCAACTAATTTAAAGTAACTCCATAGTTTACAGGGTAAGATCTAGTCAATCTGATGCTTCATCTCTCAATTAGCAAACAAGTGCCATCCATTTACACACCTTTTGAAGAAAGGAGTTGTATTTCACTGAGATGATCACTACCAAATAACTTTTCAATAGCCCAAAGATTATCTTGTTAATCCATCTATTTTATTACCTCCTATGCTAGAAAATCCATTTGTGTTATACCAATCAGCTACCAATTATGATCTAGAGGCACTCTTGGCTCAACATAATGACAATGGAAAAGAGCATGTTGTATACTACCTAAGTTATACCTTCGTTGAATATGAACATAAATATGCACCTATTGAAAAAGTTTGTCTGGCCATGGTTTTCATAGCTCAAAAACTATGCCATTATATGTTGAATAATAAAACCATGGTCATTTCAAAAGTAGATCCGCTCAAGTATCTACTATCTAAAACAACTTTTTAAGGTAGAATGGCTAAATGGATCATGCTTCTCAGTGAGTTTGACATAGAGTATGTTAATCAGAAGGCAATCAAAGGATAAGTTCTTACAAATCAACTTGCTAAAGCACCTCTCATAGATACACAACCACTTACATTTCAATTTCTTGATGAGTCTATCATGACCATCATTGACCCACCCCTTGAGGAGCAACCCTAAAATCCTTTTTTTGATGGTCCATTTACTACACATGGATTGGGGGTAGGCCTATTGTTTATTACACCATAGGGGGATCTAATCCCTAAATCATTCAAAATTAGCTCTCCTTGTACAAACATCATGGCCAAATATGAAGCACTTGTTACAGGTCTTTGACAAGTAGTACAGTGGAATATATCTCATCTCCAAGTTTATGGTGATTCTCAGTTAATCATCAATTAGGTCACCAATCATTTTCAGACCAAAGATGATAAGATAGTTCCATATAAAGCCATGGTCGACACTCTTAAGCAATAAATTACCAATATTTAGTTTGAACACATACCAAGGGCTAGTAATAGAACTATAGATGCCATGGCTACTATTGGCTCTCTGATTAGACAAATAGATAAAGCTAGAGAGTATCAATTCCTCATCGAGAATTTGTCAACATCAGCTCATGAACCTTCAACCATTGCCATGATTTGTGATATTGTTGGTCTTAATTTTATCTAGTACTCAGACCTTTACAACTACCTTCATGACCAAGTTATACCACCTAACCTATCTTGAAAACAAACCAAATCCTTCATTCATCATTTCACTCATTATACTCTACTTGGATCCACCCTTTACCATCATAGTTTTGATGAAACTCTGCTTCATTGTTTAACTTCAGTAGAGTCTACACTAGCATTAAGATAAGTTCATGAAGGAGTATGTGGATCCCATTCTAGTAGGGTAGTCCTATCCAAAAATCTCTTATGTATTGGTTATTATTGGCCCATAATAGATGTAGATGCCACTGCATATATAAAAAAGTATGACAAATGTCAACAACATGCTAATTTGGTTCATGCCCTAGTAAAAACTCTAAAACCTATATTGACACCATGGCCATTTTCTACATGGGGACTTGACCTCATTAGGAAGATCAACCCCACTTCATCTGATGGCCATAAACATATCCTTACCACTAGTGAATATTTCACTAAGTGGGTTGAAGCTATACCCCTTACTTATGTGACTAGAAAGCACATTTATAAATTCATTTTCAACCATCTCATTTTCCACTATGATATCCCCTTTGACATTATATCTAATAATGGAGGATCATTCAAAAACAATGATGTAGATTAGCTGTGTATTGAGTATAACATCACACACTATTTTTCTACAACATATTGCCCTCAAGGTAATGGCTAGGCTAAGGCATCTAATAAAACCATTATCAATATTCTCAAAAAGATTGTCAATAATGCCAGTCATGATTGGCACCTTCAGATATTCCCTACCCTTTGGGCATACCATACCTATCATCGTACTCCTATAGGAGCCACTCTATACTCATTTATTTATAGTACTAAATCCATCCTTCTCATTGAGGTCAAATTACCTTCACTACAATATCTTTGAAACATGTCCTAGATGATCATGACTATTGAGTATCCCACCTGTAAGAGATAGATCTACTTGATGAAAAACACATAACCATACTCAACAATCTTCAAACATATCAAAATCGACTCAAAGGCCACTATAATCGATGTGTTAAATATAGAACATTTTAATTTGGTGATCTTGTTCTTAAATAAAACCAAAAGAATACCACAACTGAGAAGAAGCATAAAGGGAAATTCAAACCAAACTAGATAGGTCCTTTTATCATCATTGCAGATTATGGATTAGGAGCATACAAACTCACCACACCAAATGATGATGAACTTCCTAAGCTGATGAATATTATTCATCTCAAGTGGTACTATGCTTGAGCACTAAGGTGTATTATCTACAAAGACCATTTTAGTTATGCCATTTTATCACTATTCTTCTTTATACAAATACCATCCTTATCTATCCTCTTTGCCATATCCATTTTCCATTTCCGTTCTATCAACCCAGTGTATTCTAAATCCTAGCCCATTTGACCTTGGTTTTTCCCATTCATTACACATTTTCAACATTGAGGTATCTAATTAATTTCATCAATTAGTTCTAGTACTTCAAATAGAGATTGTATTTTAGGATAATGTGACAAAGGTTTTAGCAGTTGCATCCTTCATTTGTTATTCCTTTCTTATCACTGATCTTGCCACTAATTATAACCATCTTTACACAAATTAATACCATTGATCTATGCCGTTGTGTCTTAGTTATAACTGGATATGGGAAAACTAGGGGCAACATTTGTTTATTTAGCATTGACGTACCAACTTGCCACTTCCTATGTCATACTATGCCTTTTTACCAATTGTGCCTCTTTTGTTTGAATTGCCTGCTACACTAGTCAAATTCCTCTATTATAAAAGTGGAACTACAATGACTTGAGGTCTTACTCTGGGACTATGTAGGCAATGATCAATAATTGTCGAGGTTAGCTTAATCACCCTTTTTCCCCATGATATCACCATTTTATGAGCAACCTAAGCCACACTCTCACCATTTTACAAGCAACTTAAGCCACACTCTCATTATTTTATGAGCAACTTAAGCCACACTCTCACTATTTTGTAAGTAACCTAAGCCACGTTCTCACCATTTTACGAGAAACCTAAGCCATGCTCTCACCATTTTATGAGTAACTTAAGCCATAGTCTCACCATTTTATGAGTAACCTAAGAAACACTCTCAGCACTTTGTGAGCTTGAACCATTTAAGTATCTCATCATTCTTGATTGAGTTGAGATACTCCAAAACAATCCTGAAAACATTTGAAAAATCATTAGAAAAGAAAAAAAAACATTAACCACTTCTTTGCCTTAAGGATTATGAGAACCCTTACTAAGTTATAAGAAAATCACTTGTCATTTAGTTTCCCCATCATTTTTGGCTTTTTTCTCTCATGTACTTGCCATTTTACAAGACCATTCCTCTTCTTCTATTACATCCATTCTATTTGTTTTCATCAGTTATCACATTCTTCCCATTCCCTAGGAGAACTACATTTGTCCTGAAGTTTTTAATTAGATATTACATCCATAGAACTATGTAGGTAGCGTCCACTTGCCTAGTGCATATGGAGATAGCTCAGCCACCTCCTTATTTTTATTTTATTCCTCCATTTTGTTTGTTTGTTAAGTTGTCACCTATTTTCTAGGGGCAATGTTTGTAGGGTTTCTATTGAGTGTTTCTCTATTTTTTGTTTGTATATCTATTTGTTTGATTTTAGCACTGTTACCTTGATTTAGTTTATGTGTGTTCATTGGGTGATTCCTTTCTGACACTTACACTTGAATCCATCCATATTCATATGTTTACATTTTCATCATGGTTTTTATCATTGGTGCATTATTTTCTATTGAGTATTGGATTATGGGAGTCAATCCTCATGCATATTTTGGCCAAGTCCTCATGATTCTATACCATGATGCCTACTGATATGTGCTACAACAAACCTTAGCTTCAAGATGTCTATTCAACAATGGTGTCATCTCTTCGACACTGACATCCTAATTCAATCCTAATCATATCCCACATAGAGTAATTAAACATGAAAGAATTTCAACCTTTATTGGTTCAGACGAGCATCTCCCTACTAGTAGGTTGTTCCCAATTCATCATTACCCTTTATGTTAAGTTATCATCATCCTCAACCAAGTTTATTATGTTTGCCATAATTGGGGTCTCATGATTATAACCACCTTTGGGCAAATCATTACACATCATCTCACCTACATTTCTCAATGATTATAATTGCCTTTGGGCAAATCATTATGTTGTCACCACTTTACTTTTTCTACCTATACAAGGGCATGTTATTATCTTGTTTGTCTATCCTAACTAGGGTAGCTCTATCTTCATAATGATTATAACTGCCTTTGGGCAAATCATAGTGTTATCATACCACATTGCCACTATCAGGGTATAATGCTTATAATTGCCTTTGGGCAAATTATTGCACACCATCCCACTTGTATTCTCAATTATTTTGATTAATTTTTCACTATCATTGTGTTTTCACCCCATCATCTTTCCATTCTTTGGTCCTCTTATTTCACTTCTTATCGAGGGACCATTTGTCGACCTGCTTGTGCCAACCATTCCCTCAAAGGGGCATCATATAATTAGTTTATCATCATTGTAGTTGTAGGCATACATGACCTTTTCATTTTTTGAGAATATGTTACTATGCTTATATATTTCAATGCCTTACCAAATAGGGTCAAATTATAGACACCTAAATCTGGCCATCAATAACCTCCAATTAGGCTTTTGACCAATTTATACCCAAAATGCATAATTTGGCCTAAAAACACTAAAACATGCAAAATGATGTGAAACTGACATATTCAATTGCCAATTTTGGCTAGGGTATCCCTGAATGGGGAAATGCAATTTACCTAGACTCTAGATCCAACATCCAATGGTAGAAAACTCATTTCTATAGACAATCATACCTCCCTCTACCAACACGGGCTATGAAATTTAGTTGGAAGTGGATCCAACATGATGAAATATTTAAATTCCTTGGCATCCCCTTTGCTTTTGATGATTCACCACCTTTACTGTAGAAATATATTGTTGATAGAGTTACTAATAAGCTAGATTATTGGGTGACCAAGTCTCTTTCATTGGCAAGAAAATTTCAAATCTACTAAAAATTATTGCATCCACCCATTTGTACTACTCGTCATGTTAGGTACCTTCCAAAAAATCTTACCAAAAGTTGGAGAAATCACTTAGATATTTCCTTTGGGATAATTCCCCATAAGGTAAAGGATTCCACAAGGTGGCTTGGGAATATTACTACCTCACATGTGAAGGAGGGATGGGACTCATCGACATAGCTTGGACAGGAACTGGCTTGTGCACCAAATGGATTGTGTGGGCTATTGAGGGCCCAAAAGCTTGGAATGTGTTATTTGGACACTGTATCTCCTCATGCTTGCCCAAAGGCAAGAAATATTGGAAAGGGATCAACTTCCCAATTTAATTTTTATCAAATCTCCCATCCAGATCACTAGGTCCTTTGTGGCCAAAAAGATCTAGAAGGCTTGGGAAAAGATTAAACCTTAGCTACTCTAGAATGGCTCTAGTTTCTATAATGGGCTTTCTGATAACTCCCACTCTCTTTGGTGGTCTCCCAATTTTTTTTAAAATGAAGTGCCCCTAACAAAATTCCCTTGGATCAATGCCCTCAAGCTTTATCATAAAGGAATTCATTCTATCCAAGATATCTTTTATAGGCATTCTTGCTCTTGGCTATCTTGGGAGGAGGTGAAAGCTAAATTTTGGTTAGCCAATGTAGACCAAGAAGAGATTATCAATGTCATCCTAGATTTTATGCTCCATAAAATCTCAATCCATTCCACTTAATCATGGTGGAAGGACTGGAAATGGTATGTTGAGACCCCTTTCTACAATTACACTCCTCAGTTTGGCTATGTATGGCTCACCCCCCATTTGCCCATGGTTAACAAGATTAATGCCCATTGGGGGTTGTACTCATCTATTAAAAGATGGAAATTTTGATTCAACACTATTTAGGGGGCTTGTGTGGATCCCAAGATTGCTTATTTTACTGGGTGTATACTGGACCAAAGCTTACCTATTTGTAGAAGACTCATTTAGCTTGAAGTCTACCTACCTAATTTCCCCTTCCATAGTCACCTTGAGATGCTTCCTCATCTCTTCTAGTACTATTCCAAAGCTCAAAGTGTCTAGAAATGGATCCATGATATTTTTAGTCCTTTTCAGCCCAAATTCTTCTTTTGGTAGCATATCCTCCTTGGAGACAACCCTACAATGCCCTTCAAATACATGTAAGTCTGACATACTTTCAAAGTGGATATTCTCTTCTAGATTTGGAAATAAAGAAATAATTTTGTGTTTAATCATGTTTCTACTTTTCACAAATCTTCTATCATCTCTAATTTTTTTTTATAGATTCAATTCCAAGACAATAAAGTGGCTATGGAACTTGGGTATCTTTAGGATCTCCTCTCCTATTAGCGAGATGCTCCTTCTACTATGGCTTGGGTTCCACCTTATCCACCTAGGGATCCTATATTGGATGATAGAGTGCCTCATCCACCTTGTGGTGGGTATCATTATATCCATTCCATGCATCACTTTCATAGTGGCACCTTATACCAACACGTTTCCCCTCCTAGACAATAGTGAGGGTGGTAGCCACCACCTCTTTCCCTTATTGGGTAGGATGGATGAGGCACTCCTCCTCCTTATCCATGCCCAAATGTTTTGGGGGTGCCATTTGGATTCCATGTGGATGTGTTGAATAAGTTCCCCAAGCTCTCTTTGGCTATCTCACCCACTCAAACACAAGCAGATGATGATACAAACATTGCCCATGTTACTAGTTGGGAGCCTATTCTAGATGGTAATGATTTTCCAAGCTCGATATAGGGTCCTGATGATATGGATCCTCCACCTTCTTACCTTGATCTTACTACATAAAAGTTATCTCTTTTTATGACTTTGTGACTTGTTTCTAGGCTTTGCCTAGATTATGATACTTTTGATTTTGCTCCCAGGCTCTGCCTAGTGTGTCGTGGTGTGCTTTCATATCACCTTATTTTTTTATGAATTATTTGAATACTTTTGTTAAATTAATATATAGATATATTTCATAAAAAAAAGGGTCAATTTTCACCATCTTCCAATCTAACTAAAAAATGTTTCAATGCAAACTGTTTATAATAAAATATGGGATATAACCACATATTGAAAGTTTTTTCATGTTCTAAATATTTTCTCAAAAAAAACTAAAAACTATGAAATAACTAACATGAAATTATTGGATAAAATTAAGATAACTAATCCACAATTGTAATTACCAAATCCCCTAAAATTATCAATTACAAAGTAAAACTTTAATTTTCCATTTTCTTTCCCTTGAAATTCAAAATGTAGAACCATAGTCCTCATCCACTCATGACATGTTAATAATTTTCTTCCTAAAGCGAATTTCAATCTGAATGATCACTTGTGCATGATTTCTATATATTCTTTAACAAAAATTAATTTCTCAACTTTCCTAGTTGTATCTACCACAAAATATAATACTTGATGACCAATTTGCATGTTTTCAGTAGCCACTTCTCATTTGAATGCAACTAAAAAATTATTCAAAATTTTAGAAAAGTCATCAACAAATATTAGATCATCATCTTCCTTGTATAATAGTGGCATATTTAAACTTGCAAATAAAGGAAGAATATTTATCATGAACATGTTCAACTATAAATCTGTGGATGCAATATTGTGAGATAATTCTTTGACTGAAAACATAGTTTATAAAATAATTTTTTCACTTAAATTAACATAAAAAAAATGCATGATTGGATTATTATGGAGAAAACCCTACTTAATGACACACAATTACATTCAATTTATTATCCATAATTTTTTTTATAGAAACTAATTTCAATTTTTTATACTCTAATCTATCACTCTTAAACTTAGCTTTATGAAAATACATCAATGAATTAAAAAATAAATTTAAGTAAATTTCAACATTTTCACACTATTTTCTATCATTTCAAGATGTGCTTAAGTCTCCAATCATTTCACCTTACGATTCATTTCATGGATGAATTTTTCAATCTTCCTATTAGTGGAGTTGAAAATATACTCAAGATATTCCTCATACTCATATTTAATATTAGAATAATCAAGTGCTTTGATAATATAATTTTTGGGCATTTTTCATTTTTTGATGAGTGAAAATAAATCTTCTTTCATCTCAAAAAGATTAGGAAAGTCATATTAAAATATTCTCTGAGTAGTAATTATTTTCAATTTCTTAGTGGAATTTTATTGTTTCATTTTAACCTTTAGATTTTCATATATGATCATTTCAACTCATTGGGATTTAACTTGTTACATATTATTTACCTAATCAATTTAATATCCTCCTCTGTCACTTTGAGGATCCACAATGACTTTGATAATGACTTTGGAAAACTTTTGTGTTATCAATGGAAATGGAGTGACCATAATGGAACTAGGAATAATAGGTGATGAAATGGGTGAAATTATGGTGGAAATGGATGTGTAAATAGTGATGGAGTTTACACAATAAATTCCAATTAAGGTTAAATGGAAACACCCAACTTTATAGGCCCACTTTCAACTATATTTGTAACCAAATTAGAATCATAAGAAAAAGAGGATGAAATCACAATTTATATCATCCTTGATGGTGTCAAACTAGAATTAGATGGGGATGGCACAAAAATATTATAACTCATACTATGAATTTGATTGATAAGAACTATTTTAGAAATAAATCCTATAACATTTGGTGTTGTGATCAAAGGAGGAGTATAAACTATAGCATCTGGAAATAAATTAGCTATAAGAAAACCATATATTGGGCCATTTTATGATGATTTGGCTAATGAAAAAATATATATTTCTAATGAAATCACTCTCTCTTAATTATCAATGACACTTTTCACATTATCAACCTTAATAGCTTCTAGTAGTTGACTAGAAATAAATTTAACATCTTGAACATTAACACTATGTAGAGACGCAAGGATTTAATATGATAGATTAGTGGGATCACTAGACATATATGAAACACTTGTATACAATGAAACATTTGAGTAAACATAGGCATAAACACATTTAACCCAATATAATTAGTTTCATAAATTAAGGACTAGAAAACACCATAATGGCAAGTGTAGAAAGTGACTTTGTTACCTAAGGCATTGTAGTCACCAAATGAACTAGCTATGGGTAATCCCTATAGTATTCATTAAAATTAGGTTGGAACCTATAATATATTACCTTTATCTAATAAACACATCATAAATAATATAATTTTGTCTCTACACATGTGACTATGGTCTATGTATATTAGCTATTTCATGTTTCTTATAACCTCAAAATCTTTTTGTGGGTTTAGATAGAATAATTCATTAAGATCTATCTAGTTAAAACCATCTAGACTAATCTTGCCATGAAAAGTTTCTAAATTCTTTACCGAGTTATTTAGTAAAAATAATCAAGCTTATGGGGTGTATGAGGCCATAATATATTATTCCTATCTTTTCAAAATCATCCCACTCCATGAACAAACTGATAGTCCATTTCTTATGCAATAAATTCATCAAGAACATGATAATGAAAATTTTAAGGTAGAACCATCTCATCCAATTATCAAGATAATATATGTATAATAATATTAGTAACCTCTAATTTTATAAGTGTATTCCATCTTTTCTTCAAAAATCCTTGGCTTGAGATGTTCATTGATCACAAATTACATAAGAGGGTAAAATTAATCACATATTTATTACATGTATTCTTGATATCTATACACATACAATTTTCAAAATAACACATGAAAGGGTGAATTGAAGTGATTAAGTCACATTGGGAAGTTATAATTCTTGAATTGCACTATAACACATAACTATATACCGAATATGAAATCATTTAAAAACTATAACGTTCTTTGACACCATAAAATTTATGTTTCAAAAATAAATTAATAATTTTGTAGAAGGCACGATTATAGTTTTCATTGATGATCATTGCAATAAGCGGTACCTACAATTTATTTATAAGGTCAATATTTTAAGAACCTTATAACCTAGTCATCAATAACATTCCTAATTTGACACCCATCTTGAAATTCTTGATGGTATAACTACCTACATTGCCTTTGTTAGTCCATTTATTTGTGTCCACAACTAAATCTTATAAAATCTCCTTTAAATCATTTTATTTCATCAACCTAATGGATTTAGCCTAATTATAGTTTAATTTTTGGGAGGGTAATTTTTAATAATTATCAAATAGATCCCCAATTATATAGTTTTATAGGTTTCTCATTTTTTGGAATATAGAACATCATCCTTCAATATAAAATTAGAAATAACATTTAGAAAGAGGTCCTTATTGAGAAATACCTTTGGCTTGGACATCTCTTGATGGATTCCTGATTTCATATGTGAAGTAAAATCATACTTATACTCTTCATCTACTTCAATAGAGTCCTCACCATCAAAGAACTTATCAAATTTATAAATTTTGTAGAAAACTATGTAATAGTTCCTAGGATAGACAATATGGGGAGATAAAATTAGGTCTCTGAATTCTTATGGAGGCCATAAATAAGAAGATGTAGTATAGTTTTAAATATCTATGACAATTCAATGATATTTGATGAAAATTTGGTGGCTAACATCTGAAAATCATCACTCACTTTCTTCTTTCAAATTCTAAAACATTATCTACATTTATCTAAATCAAAAATATTTGAATTATTAGGAATAGGATTCACTCATTACTTATATTAATTTTCATTAATAACCATATCACAATTTAATTCTTAATTTAAATTTGAAAAATCACCGTACAACACATCTAATTTATCCCTTAACATTTTTTTCATTATGAGTTAACAATAGGTGGCATTTAACACATTTATTAATTAATCTTAAAAATATGTAAATCATTATAGGTTTATATATTTTTGATTTTTTTGGGTCTTAATCACATTTAATAATCTTTATTTTCCAATGTCTCAATCATGTAGTCTTGATGTCATGGGGTGATGATATTATAATTTCTAACTTTAGTGTTCATATATTCTCTTGTGGACTCAAAGGATGCATTACATATTTAATTTTACTTTATATATAATAAGGTTTAAATTATTTTAATATTTACATGTATATTTTCCATGTGGTGAAAACATTTTCATTGTGCCATCAACAGGTTCCAATTCTTTCTTTCCTTTTTTCATTATCACATCCACTTTGAGTAATGCATGTGGAAATATCTCACTATATCAAATTCATGTGGTCAAAAGTATATCTTAGATTTACAATGTATCTATTCATATTCCATGAATCCATTTAGTCTTTAATTTCAAATTTATATATATCTTTGTCCACGCTTATTCCTATACATAAAACATCAAAATACTATTATCATATCCTCAAAATTAATAAATTATACACAATGTTTCAATAAATTTTACAATGCTGAACAATAAACACATGGAAATAATAATGGGATCATGGTATCATAGATTCAAGGGGAATTTCAAAATATAACCTTATTTTTTGAAGAAAATAGAGGCCTCCATAGATTAGTTATTTTATGAATCTTGTTTTAAATTGTGGTTGGGTTCATTTGATACAAGGATCTTTAGTGACATAAAGTGTGAACGTTCAACTTTGGATAAGTGTATATGGATGAAAATTAATTTTATAAGGTTAATTGTGAGCTTATATGTTTCCATGTGATCTATCCAAAACCTATAATAAGCTACAATGTAACTTAAGCTTTCAATGCTTCATAAAAATCCTCATAAAACTAGTGTAAAAAGGAAGAAGTTTTAATTAATCCTATTTTAATTTATTTCCTAATTTAGCATTTGAAATTTTAGGTATAATAAGGATCTTATAAATGAAGTTCATATCTCAATTTTGGATTAAAATAAAAGGAGTTTCCATTTTTTAAAGAGAATTGGAGGTGTGATGGTCACAACAAATGGATATTTTATGGGGAAAAAATTGTTTAGTGTTTATAATTCAGTATTCTTTGGTTTTATTTAGAATATAAACCAAATATTCATGAAAAAAAAAATTATATTTTCAATACATATTTTATTAGTGACTACCATTCTCTTGGTTTAATTCTAGCTACTTTTTTGATGGCATCAATGATATTTTTGTTAATGGATTCAATCACTCCATTTCCTTAGGGATAATAATTGGGAGAGGATTTTAAAATGATAATGTTATAATATGCCCATTTTGAAAACTTTACAGATTGAAATGTAGGTCCATTATCATAGACTGGAGAAAAGGGTGTGTCAAATCTTGTAACAATATATTCCTCCATAAAATTGATCATTTATTGGTATATATTATTATTTTAGTGATCAATTCATACCATCATGTGTAGTAATATGTTGTAGTTAACACAAATTTTTTCCTTTTAATGGATCTTGGGTTAATGACTCCAACAAAATCAAATACCCATTATCTGAAAGGTCTACTTTTAACCACTGGACATAAAGGCATTGCTACATTTTTATCTCTTTTTTGAAAACATTTAACATTCATGGAAAGTTATCACATGGTTGTGAACATATTTTAAAATGGTAGGCCAATAATATCCTACATTGAGAATTTTGTGTTGTGATGTTACTTAAAGATGTCTACTTCTCAATTTCTGATGAAAGGTGTTTATTATAATTTTGGCTTCCTATCACATTCTTAAGGTTAATTTACTCATAATTGTTAGGTTGTGGAGCTAAAAGCTTCACCAGGATGCAAATAGGAGAAGTTATGGAGGATGCAGAGTTGCGGGGAGTTGCAGAATCAGTTGCAGGGAAACCGGCATTAGTCTGATCAACCGACATCGGTTAGATGGCAGTGAGGAAGCAACCGGCATCGGTTACCAGTCGGTCGACATCGGTCTTGGAGGAGTTGACGTCGGCAGCCTGTGCGTGAACAGGTAGTTCGCATGTTGATCCCAGAGAGCCTATTTTTGGACTATTTATTTGCATGTTGAAGGCTAGTCTTAGTCTTGAGTTACGTGTCTAATTATTGTAATTAGGTTAGTCTAATTATTATAAGCATGAGATATATATATATATGGACTCATGGGCTGTATTGTAAAAGTGTGCTAGAAAGCCATAGAGCTTTTAGAGAGAGCTAGTTTAGCTCCTCCTAGTTCCAAAGGGGTGCTGAGTGTGTATGATCAGGGAGAGTTGCAAGGTCTGCAAGGTCTAGGAGCTGATCCACCAGGGTACTGGTTGAAGAATCATAAGGACTTGGTGAGGCAAGGACAAGGGTTCTTCAGGGGTGTAGAGATGTCTACATTGGTGAGTAAGGTCTAGTGATTTGCAGGTAGCAACATAGAGCAGGAGATCTACTTGGAGTACGGTTGTGTACTTGATGAACTGGCAGCGTGTTACTGACTAGTTGGAGAGGTGAACATCAATTCTATATTAGAGTTGATTGTTGTGACCGAGAGAGAGAGGGAAGAAGGTCTTGAGGCGTGGCGAACCTTTGAGGTGGAGGAAGAAGTGGCATCTTCCTTATTGTATATTCTTCTGAGTGATTATTAATACAATTATGTATTGTCTCTCAATTCCTGTGTTGTTTCATATTTCTAGTTACTTATTGATTTTGGTTAAATTCCGTGTTTAGTTGCTAATACAAGAAGTAATCATATGTGCTCTAATTGGTAGAGAAAGATCCTGACTAAGTAGGCATCAGAGCATGTTTATTGTTCTAGGTTCTTGACAAGTGGTATCAGAGCTTTTGGTTGGGTTACTAACAGGTAGTTTTAGATCTGGTAGTGTTTGTTGATTACAGGTTACTCACAGGGGTTTCTGATTGAGTGGGAGTATAGCAATGGCAGAAGGAAGTAAGCTATGAATGGAGAAACTGAATAGCATGAATGGTCTGATTGATGGAAAGAAAGAGCATGGAAAAAAATATTGTTGGTTGGTAGCAGATCAGCATGAAGGAACTGAAGATGCAGATGTTGCAAGTGTTGTTGCACAAGATGCTTTGGGAGTTTTCTTTGATGAAGTTGAATCTTGGATAATAGATTATGTTGCCTCTTTCCATGTAGCCCCAGGGAGAGGAGCTGGTGAGCCTTGCCAAAGAATTGGCAAAGGAGAAGTGAAGTTGAAATTGTAGATGGATGACACACAGTGGTTGAAGGAAGTCATGTAGGTACCAGTCTTGGAGATGAGTCTAATTTCTTTAGGAAAGTTAGGTGATGGGAGATGTACTGTAACTCTCATAGCGGATACACTTGAATTACATGGTGGTAATAAAGTAGGTATCCTTTATCTATCCACTTATATTACTGATTCACCTTCTATTGCAGAGATGTGGCTTCATGGGCTTGGTCACATATGTAGGAGGGGAATGCAAGTTATCAAGCAGAAGATAGATGTTTTTGACAAGCTAAAGAACTGGAAAGCCTTGGTGTTTATGGAGGAGATGACAGATAGAGATCAGGTGAGAGAACTGAATTATTCTGAGCAGGGCTATGTTGATTTGATTAGGATTTTGATCCATGGAGAGCTCACGGGTAAAAAGTTATCACTCACAGACGAACACAGGTACCAGCGTCAGTCATACAGTAATCAACATCGACAATAGGAAGACCGATGTCGGTCATGAAGGAATCGACATCGGCAGAAAGGATACCGGTGTTGGCCAGGGAAATGATGTCGGCAGTCAGGGTCAGTGCAGGGAACTGACATCGGTCGGGAGCAGACTGGGAGATGGCCGAGATCGGTCACTGGAACGGATAGTGGGTGGATAACAGCTGTCAACAAGTCTCAAACACTCATGTGGAGGTCAGAAAGGGTAAGTGAACCTCATATTCATTTTTCACCTTCTTTATATTACTTACTGATGGTCGAGAACTAGGAAGATGTGAAGAGGCAATGCAGGTAGAATTTAGATACAGTGGGAACTTGGCATGGATGAGGAGTGTGAGTCCTTGGAGAAGAACCAAACAGGTATTTGTTGGTAGAGTTGTTAGCTGGAAGAAAGCACTGAGAAATGAAATGGATTTCCATTTTAGAGAAGAGAGTGGATGGATACATGAGACAGAAGGCCAAGGCATATGGTCTTGAAGAAGCTGCAGGACAGTGATACAGGTTTGACAGGTGGATGACAAAGCATGGCTTTAGTCAACATCAGTGTAACTATTGTGTTTGTTTTTACCAGGTGGATGATGAGTCGCGAAATTATCTAGTTACTGTATGTGGATGGTTTGCTAGTAGGTTTTGTACATACAGGGATTTGCTGAGCTAAAAGGTAAGGTTAGTTCAGAGGTATGTCATGAAGAATTTGGAGCAGCAAAATTCTTTGGCATAAGAGACATAGAGATTTTATCTCCAGTGGGAGCTGATGTGAATTAGGTGTTGGCAAGGTTCATTACACAGGATGCAAAATCAGAAAGCACACCAATGGCTGGACAGTTCAAGCCTAGCTTGAAATAGGGTTCGAAATCACATGAGATCTAGTGTAGACCTGAGTTTTCCCAATTAGCGGGGGTTGTCAGAAAGTATGGAGCCAATTCGGGGAAGGAGTACTGGAGGGCATTTCAGTGGGACTAGCAGCAGGGATTCTTGTTATGCAAGGTCAAGTTCTTCACTACATGGATATGTAGGTTCGGATGTGGCAGGTTACTTGAATGACAGGTGCGGCATCACAAATTGTGTGGTGGTTGGTCTTCAAGATTGATCTTGAAGAGGAATACAAGCCAGGGAATAATTTAGATGATGTACAGGTACAGGTATAGGTACAGGTATAGGTGCAACTATTTATCTCCAAGTGGGAGATTGTTAGGTTGTGGAGCTAAAAGCTTCACCAGGATGCAAACAGGAGAAGTTATGGAGGATGCAAAGTTGCGGGGAGTTGCAGAATTAGTTGTAGGGAAACCAGCGTCGATCTGATCAACCAACGTCGGTCAGATGGTAGTGAGGAAGCAACCGGCATCAATTACTAGTCGACTGACATTGGTCTTGGAGGAGTTGACGTCGGCAGCCTGTGCGTGAACAGGCAGTTTGCATGTTGATCCCAGAGAGCCTATTTTTGGACTGTTTGTTTGCATGTTGAAGGCTAGTCTTAGTCTTGAGTTGCGTGTCTAATTATTGTAATTAGGTTAGTCTAATTATTGTAAGCATGAGAACTATATATGGACTCATGGGATGTATTGTAAAAGTGTGCTAGAAAGCCATAGAGCTTTTAGAGAGAGCTAGTTTAGCTCCTCCTAGTTCCAAAGGGGTGCTGAGTGTGTATGATCAGGGAGAGTTGCAAGGTCTGCAAGGTCTAGGAGCTGATCCACTAGGGTACTAGTTGAAGAATCATAAGGAATTGGTGAGGCAAGGAAAAGGGTTCTTCAAGGGTGTAGAGATGTCTACATTGGTGAGTAAGGTCTAGTGATTTGCAGGTAGCAGCAGAGAGTAGGAGATCTACTTGGAGTACGGTTGTGTACTTGATGAACTGGTAGTGTGTTACTGACTAGTTAGAGAGGTGAACATCAATTCTATATTGGAGTTGATTATTGTGACCGAGAGAGAGAGGGAAGAAGGTCTTGAGGCATGGTGAACCTTTGAGGTGGAGGAAGAAGTGGCATCTTCCTTATTGTATATTCTTCTGAGTGATTATTAATACAATTGTGTATTGTCTCTCAATTCCTGTGTTGTTTCATATTTCTAATTACTTATTGATTCTAGTTAAATTCCGTGTTTAGTTACTAATAAAAGAATTAATCATATGTGCTCTAATTGGTAGAGCAAGATCCTGACTAAGTAGGCATCGGAGCATGTTTATTGTTCTAGGTTCCTGACAATAATTACTACAATATTACACCAAATTTAAATCATGTAGTGGGCTTCCTTGAACCCCAAATATATTTTTTTTCAAAAATTGAGAAATTTTCCATACATTAAGAAGTGAATAATGTGATCATATCATTCTTATTGATTCATTTGCATTTAGTCTACTTGCCCAATAGTGATTAATGGATCCACAACAATGATGAGATGAGTAAAACATTGGCCTCTCACTATTTTGGTTAGCTTAAATTTAATTTCATATTATTATATTTTGGCCATTGATTTTCCTTTTATTTTTCCTAACTCATTCTTTTCAAGTAATATTTTTAGTGTTGGATTAAGTTTAATAACATGTAATTTATTTTGGAGTATGTAGTGTCTGAAATTTTTGACAGGTTTGACCAAAGTATAAGTGTTTTTTCCTAGTGTATAATATATAAGATATGTATCCTTTCAATTATTACTCATGATTTCAATGGGATGAACTCACAAGTTATTCCCTTACATTTACAAAACCATAATTATGTGACATGAAGTAAAAAAACAAAGATATAAATCTCTTGTGAAATCTAGATTAATCAACACTAGAACTTACATCATGGAATTTTTGACTTCTTGGAATGAATTATCTATTAAGAATTCCATTTTATCTTTGCCTCATATTTCAACATAGCATTAATAGGTCTCATGATTTTGGTGAGACTAGAAATAAATTTCCTTATGAAATTAATTTTCCCAAAGAATGAATTTAAATCTTTCTTACTATTTTGGAAAGGAATTTTATAAATTTCAGTTTCCCCTATTAAGGAAAATTGATATAATTTATTTTTTAATAATATGTCCCAATGATTTACCCTCTATAACACTAAAAAATATCTTATTTAGACTAATGTATATACCATATCTGTTTCATATTTCAAAAACTTGCCTCAAGTGATGCACATATTGAGATCTATGCTTGAGTAAAATAGCTAGATCATCCATGTAAATGATAATGAATTTTCATACCAAATCTTGGAAATTAATATCCATAACATTCTAAAAAGTGGAATTTACATTTATTAAGCCAAAAATAATTCCTTTTTAAATCAAAATTACCCCACTACTTAAAAATTCAGTCAAAAAACACATCATTTTAGATCCATTCACCATTTGTATAACTTCATCAAATGATGGTAAAATATAATTATATTGATCAAAGGATTTGTTTAGGTTTTTAAGGTCTAGACAAAGCCTTATTTATCCATTATTTTTATGAATAAGAATTAGATGTAAAATGTATTATGTGAAATATTAGTTTGGTATCAAGAAACTTATATACCTTCTTATAAATGATTGGCTAAAATATGGGATTCATTGGTCTTTGTATTTATGTGAAAATCTTGTGACCTTCCTTAACTAGGATGATATGAGTGATGACCTAGGATCAAATACCTTAACATATTCCAATGAATTTGTTATCACATATTTATACTATGAGAGAATAAATTTTAATTTCTTATTTTCTATAATTTAGCAATTTAGGCAAGTATTCCCATTTTTTTGGCTTTTCAGGTGAATCCAAATTAACCAAAATAGATGTTTGACACATGTATGTCATATGTTATTTTTCTCAATAGGAATATATATATCAAGCAAAAAATTCAGTGACACCATCCCTATAGATATCTTATGTTCATTAAATTTTATAATTCCCTCATTATTGATTTATTTCTCTTGATCTGAGGAGTAATCTCTTTCCTTATCATCTATGACTTATGTTTAAAAACACCAATACTATTCATGAATTGAAAAACAAATATTACATCATAAAATACCTAGGAATATTTAATGGTATCCAAAACATAAGGACAAGGGATTAATTCAACAAAGACCTTCTGTAATTTCGGGTCATTTAATGGGGACCAAGTTTTTGTTGATGCAATTTTATTGCATAGACTCCAAAAAATAGCAGGCATACATGCTATCATTTTAGGGTCATGGAAATTGGACCTAATACACATGTTTTAGGTTATGAATTCTAAAAGGAATATTTGGCGGACTAGAATTTAGTTGCATACTATTTTAAACTATATAAAGGATGAAATTATATGATTTAGTAATTCATAAGTTCAATAGCACCCACTAATTAAAAATGTCATGGATATTCACAATGATTCTAATTTATTATAAAATTATTTGAATAACATAAAAAAAAAAAGAAGGAAGAGTAAGATGTAAAAGAGAAATTAAATTTCCACCTGATTAATCTTTTCTAAAGAATACATCCAATGAGATCTATTATAAATTAATATTTATCAAATCTAGCATTCACATAAAGTTAAATAAATACAATACTAGATTATAAGGATTAAGTAAATTTATGATTATATTTCACAAACATAATTGATGAGATAACCAATTAAAGAAAATAACACAATATATTTATCTAAAAGTACTTAATATTGGTTACTATTTTCTCATGATATGGTTAAAATATCATTGTTCAATATATCCAACCCATAAAAAATATATAGATCACATCAATGAGAAATCTAAGCGAAGAAAAGACAAAGCATTATAATTAAGAAAGGGAAAAATTGAATTCACATAAAATCCACACATTGATCCCTTAAAAGATTTAAAATTTAAAAAAATCAAATATCATTATCTTACATCTTATTTTAAAATGTTTTGATGGAAAGTATTTATAATTAAAGGATAAGACACAACCACATTTTGATTTTTTTTTCATTTTATAAACAACTACTCAAAAAAAATTAACAAACAATAAAAACCTATAGCACACTGAGAAAAATGATACACAATTCCAATTACCAATTCCCCCAAAAATATCACTTGAAAATTAAAACTTTAATTCGCCACTTTATTCCCCTTGAAATCATGCATGTAGAGACCATGTGAATGATTTAGAAAAGGATATTATAGATATTCTCTAATGATATTTAATTTCTCAACTTTACTAACTATGTTTAAAAAAAATAAGACTTATTGATTGTTTTTCCTATTTACGGTGGCTAGATCTATTTTGAATACAACTACAAATTTATTCAACATATCTTAAAAATTATGAATATATATCATATCACCATATTCATTATATAATTATGGAATATTTACACTTGAAAATAAATTAATAATATTATTTGTGAACATGTTCAAATGTGAAACTATGGATGGAAGACTGTGATAATTCTCCAAGTGAAAACTTAGTTTGTATAATAATATTTTCACATAAATTAACATAAAAAATTGCATGATTGGATTATTAAGGAGAAAAAACTACATAATAATAGTGGAAAAGACATTTAATTTCCTCTCCATTTTATAAACTTATATAAAATAATCTTGAATGTTTTATGTAAATTATCACTCTTTAACATAGTTTTGTACAACTCCATTAATGACTTGAAAAATAAATCTAAGGAAAATTAAGCATATTTCACAAAATTATTTGGAACTTTAAGCTTTTGTTGAGTCTTCAAGTGTTTCACTATTCTTCATTTAATTGAAAACCTTTTTAGTCATTGTATTGGTGGATTGACAATATACTCATGGTCTTTCTTATACTCATTTTCACTACTAGAATACTCAAGTTCTTCTAAAATTTCATTTTTAGGGCTTTTCCTTCTTTTAGAGAGTGTAAATAAATATTATTATTTTTCAAAAAGAGTAGGAGAGACATTTTGATTATCCTTTTATTGGAAATTATTTTCAATTTCCTAGTGAACTTTTCAAATTGTATTTTAACCTATGGCTTCTCATGTATAATCATATAGGCTCATTGAGATTTAACCAATTGAATAAATTACTTCACATAATATCATCCTTCTTAAATTTTAGGGGTCATAGTGAATTTGAGATTGAGGGTGGATAACTCATTTGTTTTCAATGGGAGTGAAGTGAACACAATGAAACTAGGAACAATAGATGATGGAATGTGTGAAATGGTGGTTAAAATGTATGTGGAAACAAGTGATGGAATATTGAAAAATAAAATCTGAAAGTGATGAAATGAATATACCCAAATTTTTAAGACAATTTTCAACTATACTTGTGACTAGAGTAAAAACATAAGAAACATAGGATGCAATTATAATTTCTTTCATCCTCAGTGTTGTCAAAATACAAGTAGATGGGGATGGAACATAAATATTATAAACATAAAATCAACCTAAATAATCATAGTGGAAATATTAAATTTATGAGGAATATATACTAAAATGTTTGGTATTGTGACCATAGGTAGAGGACTATAAAATATTGCATATTAGAAAAAAGTGGTTATAGTCAGAACAAATATTGGGATATTTGTTGATAATTTGGGTGATGAAACAATAGTGATTTACATATAACTTACTCTTCCTTGATTCTTAGTGACACTTTTTAAATTAGTAACCTTGTTAACTTCCAATACTTAACTATAAACAAATTCAACATCTTGAACATTAACACTATGTATAAACACAAGGATTTCTTATGATAAATAACTAGGATTATTAGACATGTATGGATCCCTTATATACAATAAAACTTTAGATGAAATATAAACACATTTAAACCAAAATAATTAGGTTTTATAAATGAAGTAATAATAGACACTATAGTGGAAAGGGTAGAGAGTGACCTTCTTACTAGAGGCAATTTGGTCATTGGAGTTATCAATGACTATGTAGTTGGGATAGTCCATGGAGCAAATTATTCATTAAAATTGGTCCAGTCCATAAAATATTTTCCCTTTATATAAATAATACATAATTAGGAAAAAATTATTATATCTACACATATAAATATGATCTATGTAAACCAATTAATTCATGTTTCTTAATAACCTCCAATGCAATTTCAAATAATTATGTCATCAAGATGGACCTAATGTTACTAATATAAACTAACATTCCATTGAAAATTTTTAAGTGTTTGGCCACACTTTTGTAATAATCCCAATTCTTTGGTGCATTTTTATCAAACTTATTGAATGTATTCATATGCAATGTAAGTTATTATATGGAAGATGACACTATGTACTATGATTAACAAAGATTCAGGAGTGTAGGAGGCCATGATATTTGATTCTTATTTTTTCATGATCCTTCCACTCCATGAACAAAATGATAGGCCATTTATTATGAATAAATTTTATCGATAGCATGATAAGGAAATTTATAAGATGGAATCATAAATATTTCAATTATCAAGACATTATATGTATCATAATATTCTTAACTTCCAATTTTTTGGATGGATTACCACATTTATTCAAAAATATTCAGCATGGGATGTTCAGTGATCAAAAAATACATAGGAGGACAAAAGTTATCACATATTTATTTCATGCACTCTTGATATCTATACACATATAATTTATAGTATAACACATGAATGTGTGAATTGAAGGGATGGGGCCACTTAGGGAAGTCAACAGATTTGAATTACATAGTGGTATAATAGTTATCTACCAAATATGGCATCATATAAAAACTGTGACTTCTTTAACATAATGAAATTATTATTAAAAATTGAAAACAATGATTTCTCCCAAGGAAGGATACTTTTTTTAATTAATGATCATTGAAATTAGGGTAACCTATAATTTATTGACATGGTCAATATAGGAAGCATCATACAACATATTCATCAATAAAATTCCTAATTTAAAACCTATCCTAAAATTCTTAATGGTATATCTATATATATTGCCTTTATAAGTTTAGTTCTCTATGTTCACAACCCAACCATTTAAAACCTCTATTAAATCATTTTAATTTATCCACCAAGTGGTGGTATCTTGATTATAGGTGAAGTTTGAAGAGGTGAATTTTTAATAACTATCAAATGTGGCCCAATGATATAGGCTACTATGATTCTATTTTTTTTGGAATATAAAGCATCATCATTCAATACACACTTAGAGAAAATATTGAAAATAGTGTCTATATAGATAAGTAACTTAGGATTTACCACCACTTGATGGAGTCTTAATTTCATAGTTCCAATCAAATCATCCTTATACACCTCATCTACTTTAGTAGTGTCCTCACCATGAAATATATTCTTAGATTCATTAATTTTTTAGAATAACACATTATAATAATGTTATATCTCAAATTTACATCATTGAGAGGGTGTATTTTAGACCTCTCACTTGAGATATACAATGGGATTAGTCTTAGGTTTTGGGTGACCTCTAAGTGGACTAAACCTCTACATTTTGGGCTAGCTCCCACATACAACACATACACTAACAACTATACTACTCATTTGGCTTGGAAAAGGGAAAGATGAAATATAAAACTAAAATAACCTTGGAGGTGATGCAACAAACATAAGGTCCTCATCTTGATAAATAATTCTCTATGAAATACTAAGTTAAACTATGATTATACTATTTAAAGACAATCCCTATCACACTAGTGCTTTAATATGAAGGCTATGGAAATTGCAAAGGCCTAAGATGATTAGTCAAGAGGTAATAATCATAAAAAATAATTACATATCAATTATCATACTTAGAAAACCATGTATAACACTTCATATGACCTATGAAAAGAAGACAAACTCACATAGAGGTATGAAAAATAAGGACAAATGCAAGGAAGCACACTTAATATCATAAAAAATTCATCAAAAAACCCATTCAAGATCATTATATGTAATATAAAGATAAAAATACTTAGTTTTAATTGTTTATAATAGGGAATTACAAGTCTTAATTTTGGCAGGGCTTTGCCTTAACCAATTTGAGGATGTATTTCAAGTCATTCAATGCTTGTTTTATAGCTATAAGAGAGGAGGAGGAGAAAGATAATTTGGAGTAAAAAGATAATTATGACCATTCATCATCAGAATAATTAAAAAGAGGAAAGAATTGGCACCAAGCCCATTGAGAATGTGTTGTCATCTTGTTTTTTAAACTTCACGACCAAGTGTTGATGAGTTTATTTCATGAGGGGTGGCGTAGTAGGTTATTTTGGAAGATTTGAAATTATTGAATAAATATCCTTTATAAACAGTTACATTTATGCATCTTGAGTATAGTTACAAGTCTCTTGATGGACACTTGACATAGTTTAGAACCTTACTTGCCAAATATCTTCTTACAATGTTTTTTCACTAAGTAACTTGCATTTGAACTTCAACTCTTCTCATACTCTGTTATAACCTTAAGACCTATTTGATTCATCAAAGTAAAGTTTATGTTTTGGGAATAATTACAAATTTGTTTTCTCTTGCATACCTTGCATAGATATTAATAGATACTCCCAAAGATGTTTTGAAATCCCTTTGAACTCAACTCTTTACAACATGTTTGCCCTTTACTCTTTTGACACAAAATGAGTCGTGTCTCTTCTAATATCAATTTATAATTTGCCTATAGATATCAGATGTTTTTTTAAGGTTCAAAACAATATGAAAAAACTTTAGTATTGCCTTAGAGAACTTCCTTAACATATTATGAAGTCTTGTTTAGTTTAAACACTGCACACAAACATAAAAGGAAGGTTTACAAAACTATGTATGTACAAAAACAATAAACATGTGCAAAAAGCATGATTAGTCAGGTGTTTTATAGAGGTATAAATATGATACAAGTGATTTATAGGTCTCTCTAATCCATTTTAGGTGTTTTAAAGTAGTATGTCTCCCATCGGGTCATTTTGGGGGTTTAAGCAGGGTTTAGGCACCATAGTTTCTTAGCTATTATTCATAGCCTTGAGGGATTGGATTAATGAACAAATGAAAAATATTTTAATTGGATAAAATAATTCACATATCATAAATATATATATATATATATCCCATGCACTTTATCATTGAAGTTTACATGTGAAGAAAACACTTCTCATGCTAGTAGACCTGAAACTAGTAGGTTAAGAGACAAAAATTTGGGAGAAAAGGAATAAGAATGCTTGTTTTTTACCATAAAAAACTCATTAAATCATGATTAAAATTATAAAATATTTTAAATTTATCATTTTAAAATAATAACTTCTCAAACTGATGGAAAATGCCTTAAGCCCAGTGTGAGGGTTTACTCATACTCCTACATGTTTAACTCTAATAGGTCTTTCCTTACATTTTATTATTTATCTAATGGATAAAATATCTTAAAATTATCTAAAAATTTTACACTCACCTTAATGTTTACTTAAATCCTAAAAATATTCTCAAAATATTCAATTTCTTGACACATTCATATACATGTATGTGTATGTTCATTTAGGCCGACTAGGCCTAATTAGCTTTTAGGTTTATCATTTCCTTCAAGACATTAACCACTATGAGAATATTGTGAGAATTAATATATAAATTAATAATATTATTTTTCTCCCTTTACCTCATATTTCATTCATAATCCAACACAATCCCTTCATTCTCTCAAAGACCTTGCCTTTAGGAGTCTAATAAGTCTGCCTATGCAAAGTGTGAACATTATCCTTTTATTGACACATTGAGGTATATTGAATGGTGATAAAATGATATATAATATTATTATAATTTTATAGACATATGATACCATTTTTCACTCCACACACATCTCATTTATCCCATCTTCTCATGATACCAATCTTACGCTCTTGACTACAAGTATGAAGATAATTCTTTCTTAATTGGCACTTTAAGAATTTATTGAATGGTATTGGGTTTTTTTCATGTTTTAATTGACCTTAATAACCTAAATTAATCTTTTTTATCCATTTAATATACCATTTTATGAGTATTTATCCTCTTACTAACTGCCAATAGCTTGTAGGTTACCATTGACTCTTTGACTATTAGGTTCACAAGAATGAGCCTTCTCAGACTAGTCTAGTTTCTTGATTATTCCAATAGGGGTGGAAATTTTATTATTATTATCTATATTATTTTTAACTTTATACCTCTATACAACACCCACAAAGTCAATATATTTTTTTTACACACATAGTCTTGTGTATGCTTACTAGGTGTCTTGATTGAGCTTACCATTTTGAGTGGTCTGATCCCCATGACCTATGATATTTAAATATTTAATATTTATTAATGATATATATGGTTCCTTTGTACCTGAAATTCCTCTTAATGTCCTACCACAATAGTCATAAATATTCTCTTCATCTATCTACCTATATAAGCTAGTGAGTGCTCAATTGGGAAAATACCTCACTAGGACTACGGGTAAGTTATTAGTGCAAGAAGGTGAAGAACATGAGACTCATCCACACATACTAATAATAAAATGAGGATATTACCATGATTTATGGTACCCCAATGACATTAATTCAACCCCTATAGAGGATTCATCTCTCTTTAGCTTGAAAAGGTCATTTATGTATAACATTCATGCTTGGATTCAAGATTTTAGAGGGCTTGTGACTCTCTTGATGGCTTGGTTGTGTGATTAATATTCATATGGGTATTTGGAGTTATAAATTATGGATATAAAGGCATTTAGATATTCTTTTATAGGTTTATGAGTCATGGAGGTCCACCTATAGGTTTGCAGACTTGTGGGTGGGCTTAATAAGCCTTCTCGACTCTACTTGTGGGCATGCATTGAGACCTTTCCTCTTTTACTAAGACTTATTTAATTTACCATACCAGATTTCACATTAATATTGACATTTAATTTTTTCATTTGGTAATTTGAGTCAAGCTTTAGTATTCAAGTCTGTAGGAAGCTATTTACTCAATAAATATGCTAGCCTTAAGGAGATCATGCCACCATTGGTTACTTAAATAAAACCACCTTGAAAGATGAATACACATGAAGTGATAGATTTTTAATGATTTATAAGGTAATTAGAGGACCACTTGAGGATGAAAAATCTCAAAATTGAGCCAAATCATTCTTACAACTATTACTATCTAAGGCCAATAAAAAGAGGAACACCAGTTTAACACTAAAATCATCCTCTTATGCTAATATACCTAATGATATTAACACAAAAAAGGTCCCTTTAAACCCTAAAATCACCTGACCATGACCATTTTCTTTCATTGGGCTCTGAGGTGGATAAACGAAGGTAAACCTAAGTAATGCCTAGATGAATAACACATTATGTGTTAGAGATACAAGATGATCAAGAGGTGGGGTGAATTAATTATCTAATTTTTATTTTATTTGACTTATAATTCATTCATGATTCATCATCACAAAATTTAAGCACTTGGACAAGCATCAAGACAAAGAGATCACATACAAAGCATAAACATGAGAAGCAAATCAATACATCATTTATGTGGGAAAACCTATAGGGGAAGAAAAAACACTCTCAAGATTTCAACCAATGGATTACCTATCCTATATGATAGAGAAAATAAGAGACATTTATACCAACATCAACTGATCAAGGAGCACCCACTCCTCAATTTAGTCTAGTACCTTCTAGACTTTTAGCTAGCTCCAACTAGGAAGGAGGATAAAACCCCCTAGGTGATTAAGCACCCACTCAACAACCTTAGATTTGATGTCCACCACTATTTTGATGTCTTATACATCTAATGATGGCCTTATATTTTTATAACACCTTCAAACCTACTTCTCTTCTCTAGGTAGGCACTCCTATCTCATTCACTCAACCAAGTCACCCTTTAGACTATTAGGTCTAATGACTTGTTAGCTCATGAACATGATTATATAAACATGATTGATACTATTCACCATCTAAAGGTCCTCAATTACGTATCTCTACTCCTTGAATGAGCTCTTTTCTTTGATTTTTTCCACACTCCCTCTCATTATACAAATAGGCCAATTAGACTTAGTATATATACCATACTCTCATTCAGCCCATCTTGGTCAGCCAAGGTGATTTCCATAATTGATCTATATTTTAAATATATCCTTATAAAATTTAAATGTAAGATACATACACTCATTAGGTTATCCATTTCCCTTAAGACCCAAAAAAATCAATTAGGCTTTATAAAAACCTAAAGGACTTAGGCCTAAAAACCAACATGTTACACATTGGAATCTTTGGTCCACCTTTAGTCTTCACCAATGATTAAAAAAAATAAAAAATACCTGAAATAGACCCTTGCATACTCACACAAAGGTCCATGCAACATGGAACACCAAATCACCTCATGAGCCAAGCCATTTTAGCCTACTCACCAAAAGGCCTAGAAACACAGAAAAGTCTGTCATATATAATTGAGGCATACTACTGATTTTATAAAAAAATCCACTTAAAATTTTATATATATATATATATATATATATATATATATATATATATATATATATATATATATATATATATATATACCTAAAATACCTATAAAACATCTCCATGTGTTTTAGACACTCCAATACAGGTCAACAGTCCTCAAACAACCTCTATCATAGGCTCACTCAAACTGTTCACATACTACCAAATTATAGTCATATAAAAGTTCATATTTTATACTTGAAAGGATGATTTAAACACTTATAATACACATTAATATATTATTTTATACCTATATATAAACCTCTAAATGTTATATCTCATGTTCTTACAACATACATTGGTCTTAGAGACCAATCACTTAGGTCATTGTCTCACAGTTTTAACACAACTAGACAAGCCTATTTGTCATGCTTGATTCATTCATATAACCTATGGCTTCAGCTCCAAAAAATATTATATACTATATTTAGGTCTTCAATAACATCATCATTCCTAATTTATGCATCATCACTTATCAAAAGATCTTAAACATATCACTTTCCTCTGCATGCCTGTAACAGTCATCTTGACTTAAAACACAATCATGATAAACATGAATAGTATCATCTATATAATCATTTAGTTGACCTTCAGATGTATTCATGATATTCTTAAACAAAATTTTATCAACTTTAAGCATAAAAACATGGATGCCTAATAGTAAATAAGAAACATATAGTTCATTCCATGAGACATACACCTTCACTGCCCTCATTACGTACACAAGTCATCTTGAAGGAAAATTATTGCCTATGTATGGTCATAAAAATCACATAAAAATAAAGGGAACATAAGGAATATGTATTAATAAAATATCCCTATCCTTTGAATTCATCCCTACTCACTTGGAACACTTCCCTAAACACATATTCACTCTGCCTGGATATTTGTTCACTGTTTTCACCATTTATCTTTTATAAACTAGTAAACTTGATTAACAAAACTAATTTAAATAGTTAATATTTTAAAATAACTCTAAAAAATTTAAGAACAAGTCCTAGCCTTCAAGATCCAACAACTTTCATGTGTTGACCTAGTCAACTTTGCATGTAGTACCAAAATATTTAGAAACAAGCATATTTTTGTACCTTCTACTCACTACCCTAACACACCACTACCACCTAGAGATGAATATAAGAGTCATATATACCTAAAAATAGTAAAAATTTGTCAAACAATTCATTCTGAGCCATATCCAACAATCAATCTCCAATCAGGTCACTATAAGGGTTTTTAGGAGGGTTTTGACCAGTTTTCATTCTTAACGAATGTTCATAAAGCTCTATCACTCAATCCACTAAAAAATAATTTGAATGCCTTATTAGGTCCATGTGATACCTCTAAAAAAAGTATTAGGTCACCATGTAAACTCTAAACATGCCAATGAGCATCACAAACTTCTTCTTAGGCTAGGAAACCTCTATTTTACATGCACAAAATACTTCCCAACATACTATCTTTCTTTCTCTTCCTCCTCAAGGCATGAAACTTTTTCAACACCTTTGACCAACTATTTAATAAAAAAATCCATGCTTACATGAGCTATGCTAACTAGAATATCTTCATGACTTCTCACAAGGACTTCACTAGACTTCACTAGCCCACCTTGTCTATTAGGCCTAGAACCAACAGGCCAACTTGCCTCTTGAAGGTGATTGGAAACTTATCCACTAAGCTCATAACACCTTAGATATATTAAATCCACTCATTTGAAGTAATATAACCAAAAACCAAGGATAAAAAAGGCATATACCTCTTACCTCATTAGGCAACCTAACAAGGTCAAACACACAAGGCATAAGATGACTTGCACTCCATCTAAAGACCACTTGGAAAGACTCTAATTTCTCTCTCAACTACATGGACATACCATGTACTATCTCTCCATGATCCATGACATCCTCAAAAACCTTTATATGATGAATTTCTCTCACAAGATCTCACTAGTAACCAATATTGAATTGAGCACTAAGATCATGCATATTAGACCAAGAACACTCTCATATGACTTTCTCATCACCAATGCCACTTGAAAAAAATGACAGTACATCACTAACCCCAATCTCCCAAAATTATCCCACTTTATCATTTATGTCAACACCTCCTTTAATTCTCTCCCTCTTTGCCAAAATGATAAAGTGGACTCTTCTACCAAACATGCTCTTCTATCCTGAATCAAGAAATTTAAGGAGCTAAACCAAGAACACAACAAAAAACACACAACTTTCTCTATCATCCTTTGAAACTCAAATCACACCAATTATCAGCATCAGATTACGAAGAAACCATAGTGCTCCCCCTTAGACCAAACTCCCTTTAAGAACCAACTTAGGTCATAGCTCCAAAATACCTATAAGATCCTTGGAAATAACCACTAGGAAAGCAAAAAATCTCCCTCTCAGACTATTGTCACTAGAGAAGAACTGAACTAAGCTCCCCCTTTTGCTATCATCAACTCAGATAGTAATATGAGCACCAAAGCATCATGAAAACTCACTTACCATCATTCTTAAGGCACCATATAGAACATTAGAGGCACTCCAAGCATAAAAACATACCTATAACACACTTATAATAGGCCAAAATTCTTATTTCAAACCAAAAATTCCATCCTTCTTTGGAAATAAATAACAAAATTGCTCAATTTCTCCACTAGGCCTACTTAAACCCCTTATAACCCTATATAGCCACTACAAACCTCATAACTCTCTACACTGATCACTTCAAGCCATGAAAATCTATATCTGAAGTCCATTACCATGCCCCCTCAGACATGCGAAAATGAACCTCCAACTCATCCTCCTTAGCATACTTCCTTCTTTATCCCTTTAGCCAATTAGGTCTCCTAGAAGATAAAAACTTGAATAAATTGAAATATGCTTACCTTCAAACCAATGTAATACTTGTTATATCAACCCATTTGGCCCATTCAACTGATTTGAATCTTTTAAAACTCAACTCCAAATAATGACCACTTTTTAAATCATGCCTAAATGACTAGGCCTTCAAAGTAAACCTTGGTAAGAGGTCAACCTCCAGTCAGTGTAGACACCTAAGATGGATACCACAATTGGAGACAATCAAAACTCAATTCCATGCCATATTTCAAGCCTACACACCTTTGGGAATATTGACTTCCTCTAAGCCTCTAAACACATGCTCTTGAGAAGAAGAACCAGAGACCACTCAAAATGCTCCACCTAGCATAAAATCATTCATCAACCTATGAAACCACCCAGAACATGTCTCAATCAAATGTATAGGCCTTATTGAGCATAAAACACTTCATGAAACATCTTAATTATTCAAATGACCTTTGAAACCAAGAAATATGTGCATATAGGCTTATTATCTACAGTAGGCACCTTGACCAAATGGTTAAAATCATATTTGAGCACCTCATAAACATATCCAATCCATCATCCCTATTGTGATATATAAAAAATTAACTTTAATCACTCATTTAAAAACTTATATCCACCTTATAACACTATATGGGAAACTTGGGCACCTTCTAGGCAGTCATCACTACCAAAATTGGTCAACTCTAACTTTTGACCATAAAATTTACGTCTGAAGTCATCAAGAACTTAGAGCACCTAGAAATGACTCATTAATATCTTATTCATGATCCCATACAATACATTACATAATAATTCTTCAAATAAAGGTCCATTCCACTTGGAACACCAACTCACCTCATGAACCAAGACTTTTTAGCCTACTCGCCAAAAGGCCTAGAAATACAAAAAAGTCTATCATATGGAATTGAGACACATTATTGATTTTTTAAAACAATCCACTCAAAAAATACTATATATATAACATAAAATACCTATAAAACACCTCCATGTTCTTTAGACACTCCAACATAGGTCAACATTCCTCAAACTACCTCTATCATAGGTTCACTCAAACTGTTCACTTACTACCAAATTATAGTCATATAGAAGCTCATATTTTGTACTTGAAAGGATGATTTAAATGATTATAATAAAAATTAATAGATTATATGAGACCTATAGATCAACCTCTAAATGTTAGATCTCACTTTCTTGCAACATACATTGGTATTACAAACCAATCACTTAGGTCATTGTCTCACAGTTTTAGCATAGCCAAACAAGCCTATTTGTCATGAATGATTAATTAATATAACCTATCTCTTCAGATACAAAAAATATTATATAGTATATTTAAGTCTTAAATAACATCATCATTCCAAATTTATACATCATCACTTGTCAAAAGATATTAAACATATCACTTTCCTCTACATGCTTGTAGCAGTCATCTTGACTTAAAACATAGTCATGATAAATATGACTCCTCTCATCTATAGAATCAATTAATTGACCTTTATATATAGTCATGATATTATTAAACAAAATTATATCAAATTTAAGCATAAAAACATGGATGTCTAATATCACTGGACATCCATATAGCTCTTTCCATGAGACATACACCTTCACTGTCCTCATTACTTACATAAGTCATATTGAAGGCACCTTATTGCATGTGTATGGTAATAAAACTCACATAAAAATCAAGGGAAAATAAGACATATGTCTTAAAAAAATACCCCAATCTTTTGGATTCATCCCTACTCACCTGAAACACTTCCCTAAATGCACATTCACTCTACCTAGATATTTGTTCACTATTTTCACCATTTGTCTTTTAGTGAATAATCAAATTTATTGAACAAAATAATTTAAATATTTACTTTTTTTGGAAAAAAACTCTATGGAATTTAAGAACAAGTCCTGGTCTTCAATCTCTAATAACCTGCATGTGTTGACCTGGTCAACTCTACATGTAGTACTAAAATATTTAGAAACAAGCATATTTATATACCTTCTACTCATTTCCTTGACACAAAAATACCACTTGGAAATGACTATAGGATTCCTATATACATTAAAATAGTAAAATTTTTTCAACCAATTCATTTTGAGCCATATCCAACAAGATTTCTCCAATCAAGTCACTATAAGGGTTTTTAGGAGGGTTTTGACCAGTTTTCATTCTTAACAAATGTTCATAAATATATATCCCTCAATCCACTACAAAATACTTGGAAATCCTTATTAGGTACATGTGATACCTCTCCCAAAAGGCTCAGGTCACCATGCAAAATCTACACATGCCAATGAGCATCACAAACTTCTTCTCGATCTAGGAAACCTCTATTTTACATGCATAGAATACTTCCCCACATATTATCTTGATTTATCTTCCTCCTCAGGGAATGAAAATTGTTAAACACCTTTAAAAAACCATGTCATACCAAAATGAATGCTTACATGAGCTCTACCAACTAGAATCTCTTCATGACTGCTCATAAGGACCTCACTAGCCCACCTTGTCTATTAGGCCTAGAACCACCAGGCCAACTTGCCTCTTGAAGGTACTTGGAAACTTATACACTAAGCTCATATCACCTTATATATCTTCAATCAACTCATTTCAAGTAATATAACTAACAACCAAGGATACAAAAGGCATATACCTCTTACCTCATTAGGCAACCTAGCAAGGCCAAACACACAAGGCATACAATGACTTGAACTTCACATGAAGACCAATTATAAGGAATCAAATTACTCTTTCAACCACATGGACATACCATGTACTCTCTCTCCATGCTTCATGACATCATCACAAACCTCCATATGACCAATTACTCCTATAAGTTCTCACTAGTAACCAAGACTGAACTAAGCACTAAGATCATGCATATTAGACCAAGAGCACTCTCATACCACTTTGTCATCACCAATGCCACTTTAAATCAGTGAAAACACTTTATTACCACAAATATCCCAACATTATGCCCCTTTTTAATTGATGGAAACACCTCCTTTACTTCTCTGCCCCTATGCCAAAATGACAAAGTGGACTCTTCTACCAAACATGCTCTTCTATCTTTAATCAAGAAATTTAAGGAGATAAACCAAGAACACAAAAAAGAGCACATAAATTTCTCTCTCATCCTCTAAAACTTAGATCATACCAACTATCAACATCATATTACAAATTAACCATAGTGTTCCCCCTTAGACCAAACTCACTTTAAGAACCAACTCAGGTCATAGCTCCAAAAGACCTATAAGATCCTTGGACCTGACCACTAAGAAAGAAACAAAGCTCCATCTTAGACCATTGTCACTAGAGAAGCATTAAACTAAGATACCCCTTTTGCGATCATCAACTCAGATAGTAATATGAGCACCAATGTATCATGCAAACTCACTTACCATCAGTCTCAAGGCACCATACAAAACATCAAAGGCACTCCAAGCACAATACCATACCTATAACACACTTATAATAGGCCAAAATTCTCATATAAATCCAAAAATTCCATCCTTCTTTGGAAATAAATCACAAAATTGCTTAATTTCTCCACTAGGCCTACTTAGACCCCTTGTAACCCTATTTGGCCACTACAAACCTCATAACTCTCTGCATTGATCACTTCAAGCCATGAAAATTTATATGTTAATTCCATTACCATTCCCACTTAGACATGCCAAGAATGAACCTCCAAATAATCCTCTTTATCATACTTCATTCTTTAGCCCTTTAGCTAATTAGGTCTCCTAGAAGACCAAAACTTGAATAAATTGAAATATGCTTACCTTCAGACCACTGTAAGAATTTTTATAGAAACCCATTTGGCCCATTCAACTGATTTTAAGCTTTTAAAACTCAAATCCAAAGAATGACCACTTTTTTAATCATGCCTAAATAACTAGGCCTTCAAAGTAAACCTTGGTCAAAGGTCAACCTCTAGTCAACATAGACACTTGAGATGGATACCACACCTAGAGAACATAAAAAATCACTTCCATGACAAATTTAAATCCTCCACACATTTGGGAACATTAACTTCCTCTAAGCCTTCAAACACATGCTCTTGAGAAGAAGAACCAAGAACCACTCAAAACACTCCACCTGGTGCAAAATCATTCATAAACCTATGAAACCACCTCAAACATGTCTCAATCACATGTAAAAATGTTATTAAGCATAAAAAAATTCATGACACATCTTATTTATTTAAATAACCCTTGAAACCAAGAAATCTGTGCATACAGGCTTATTATCTACAATAGGCATGTTGACCAAATGGTCAAAATCTTATTTGAGCACCTCATAAACATCTCCAAACCATCTTACCTATTTTTATACATTAAAAATTAACTTTAATCACTCATTTAAAAACTTATATCCACTTTAGAACACTATATGAGCAACTTGGGCACCTTTTAGGCAGTCATCACTATCAAAATTGGTCAACTCTGACTTTTGACCACAAAACTCACATCTAAACTCATCTTAGAACACCTTGGAATGACTCATGAATATCTTCTTCATGCTACCATATAATCCATTACATCATTTTTCTTCAAATCAACACCCATACCAAGCATCCAAAAATGATCAAAATGACACTTTAGGACATGGAGACTTGAACATACCTTTTGAAGAACTCACATGCTTCACCACCTAAAGAAATTAGAAATCCTTTTCATAATATTAACAACATAACCTTATGAATATCTATATAAATGCCTCTTCAATAAAATAATAACCTTATGATGCTACAGGACAGTGATCACTATGAACATGTCAACTCAGTTTGTCAATGTTTCTCAAGTTCCATTCCATTGTTTTGAATCTTTTACTTTAGACCCCTTCTTGAGCCAACTATGAAAAGAAAAACATGAACTCATGTAATGAATTATCCTTGTTTCTTTCTACTCTTCACTAAGATATCTTCATCTTCATGACAAGGAACATAATCAACTTTATCAACTCCAACTCTATCTTCATACAAACTTTGAATTTCTTCATCTTCAGAATATTGAACTCCTTCATGGGATCTGTGGTATGGAAACAAGACCTCTTATAAAAATTTAAGGTCATCTTGATATAAAATTACCATACACCTCACAATTCAACCTTTAGGAACACTATTATACAATTTGATTAGTCACCTTGAGAGTCTAAGGTCACCATTCAACTTAACAAGTCACACTAGTATGTCAATCAAGAGACATTGAGACACAATCAACTTCCATGAAGATTTTATTATAAAAAAACATACTTATAGATCTATTTTAATGAACTAGACCTTGTCATATACTTTTTTCCCATTTTCTATGAGTCTTCTCCATGCATAGGTATCCAAAAACCATTCGCTCTTACTCAGAAAGCTTCATTAGCTCTCATATCCTCATTAAGTCTCATGGAGACCTAATACAAATAAGACTATCTTTCAATATGTCTTTGAGGTCCTTTTGTCTATCAACATAGGTTTGATCTTGGACATATCTTCAACATAATCCTTATTCATTTCCATATTCCTTCTTTGACAAACCCTCATGCTTGAAGAACCATCTGTAACAACAAACAACTCACCTTGGCTTGAGTGAAGAACAATCCCTACCTTGACATCCTTCTCCATCTTAGAGAAACCTTAAAAATTCATCAATATTTAAATCACAACTTATAGAACATGAAGAAACATGACATCAACTAGGTTACCATACAGATCACCTTCAAGTTGCTTAGGATCACCTGTAGGCTATAAAGCCTCCTTCAAAAGTCTAGCTCTAATACCAATTATTGGAGGTACAAGATGACTGAGAGGGGGGGTGAATCAGTTATCTAATTTTTATTTTATTTCACTTATCATTCATTCATTATTAATCATCATAAAGTATAAGTACTTAGACACTCATCAAGACAAAGAGATCACATATAAAACATGAACATGAGAAGCAAATCAACACATCATTTATGTGGGAAACCCTCTAGGGAAATAAAATCCACTCTCAAGCCTACAACCAATGTAATACCTATCCTATATGATATATAAAACAAGATACCTTTATGCCATCATCAATTTATCAAGAAACACCCACTCCTCAATTTAGTCAAGTACCTACTAGACTTTTAGCTAGATCCAACTAGAAAGGAGGCTACAACCCCCAGAGTGATTAAGCACCCACTAAACCACCTCAACTCTGATGTCCATCACTAATATGATGTCTTCTACATCTGATGATGACTTATCTTGTTCTAACACCTTCAAACCTGCTTCTCTTCTCTTGGTAGGCACTCTTACCTCATTTGCTCAACCAAGTCACCCTTTAGACTGTTAGGTCTAATGACTTGTTAGCTCATGAACCTGATAAGATAAACATGACTGATCTTCTTCATCCTCTAAATGTCCTCAATTAACTATCTTTTCTCCTTGAATGAGCTCTTTTCTTTGATTTTGTCCACACTCCCTCTCATTATACAAATAGGCCAATTAGGCCTAGTATATATACCATACTCTCATTCAACCCATATTGGTCAGCCAAGATGCTTTCCATAATTGATATATATTTTAAATAGATTCTTATACACTTTACATCTAATATCCATACACTTCTTAGGTCAAAGACCCAAAAAATCAATTAGGCCTTATAATAACCTAAATGACTTAGGTCTACAAACCAACATGTTACACCTTGGAATTTTTGGTCCACCTTCAGTCTTCACCAAAAATTAAAACACATCAAACCTAACTCAAATATACCCTTTCATACTCCAACAAATTTCCATGCCACCTGGAACACCAACTCAGTTCATGAACCAAGCCATTTTAGCTTACTCACCAAAAGGCCTAGAAACACAAAAAAGTCTATCATATAAAATTGAGGCATAATATTGATTTTATCAAAAAATACACTTAAAAAATAATATATATAGAACCTAAAATACCTCTAAAAAATCTCCATGTTCTTTAGACACTCCAACATAGGTCAACAGTCCTCAAACTACCTCTATCATAGGCTCACTGAAATTGTTCACATACTACCCAATTATAGTCATATATAAGCTCATCTTTTGTACTTGAAAGGATGATTTAAAAACTTATAATACTATTTAATATATTATTTTAGACCTCTAGATCAACCTTAAAAGGTTATATCTCATGTTATTGTAACATACATTAGTCTTACAGACCAATCACTTAGGTTACTATCTCATAGTTTTAACACATCCAAACAAGCCTATTTGTCATGCATGATTAATTCATATAACCTATATCTTCAGCTCCAAAAAATCTTATATAGTCTATTTAGGTCTTCAATAAGATCATCATGACCAATTTATGCATCATCACTTGGCAAAAATATCTTAAACATATCACTTTCATCTGTATGCTTGTAGTAGTCAACTTGACTTAAAACATAGTCATGATAAACATGACTCCTATCATCTATAGAATCACTTAATTGACCTTCAGATGTATTAATGATATTATTAAAAAACCTTAGATAAAATTTAAGCACAAAAAAAGGATGTCTAATAGTAAATAAGAAACATATAGTTTATTCCATGAGACATACACCTTCACTGTCCTCATTACTTAGACAAGTCATCTTGAAGGCAACTTCCTACCTATTTATGGTCATAAACCTCATATACCAATCAAGTGAACATAAGGAATATTTATTAAATAAATACCCCAATCCTTTTGATTCATCCCTACTCACCTAGAACACTTCCCTAAACACATTCACTCTACCTGGATATTTGTTCACCATTTTCACCATGTATTTTAGTGACTAGTCAACTTGATTGACCAAAATAATTAAAATAGTGAATATTTATTGAAAAAACAACTATATGGACTCTAGGAATAAGTCTTGGCCTTCAATGTTCAACAACTTGCATGCATTGACCTGGTCTACTCTACCTGTAGTATCAAAATCTTTAGAAAAAATCATATTTATATATCTTCTACTCATTTCCCTAACACACCAATACCATTTGGAGATGCTTATACGAGTCCTATATACCTTTAAATAGTTAAAATTGGTCAACCAATTCATTTTGAGCCATATCTAACAATATTTCTTCAATCAAGTCACTATAAGGGTTTCTACAAGGGTTTTGACCAATTTTCATTCTTAATGAATGTTCATAAAGCTCTATCCCTCAATCCAATACAAAATACTTGGAAATCCTTCATAGGTGCATTTGATACATCTCCTAAAAGGATCAGGTCACCATACAAACTCTACATGTGCCAATGAGCATCATAAAATTCTTCTCCGGCTAGAAAACCTCTATTTTACATGCATAAAATACTTCCCAACATGCTATCTTACTTTCTCTTCCTCCTCAAGGCTTGAAACTTGGTCATATTTGAACAACCATGTCATAACACAATCCATGATTACATGATATCTACCAACTAGAATATCTTCATGACTACTCACAAGGACCTCACTAGCCCACCTTACCTATTAGGCCTAGAACCACCAGGCCAATTTGCCTCTTGAAGGTACTTGGAAAATTATCCACTAAGATCATATCACCTTATATATCTTGAATCCACTCATGTCAATTAATATAACCAACAACCAAGGATATGAAAGGCATAGACCTCTTACCTCATCAGATAACCTAGCAAGGTCAAACACACAAGGCATAGGATGACTTTCACTCCACCTAAAGACCACCTGGAAGGAATCTAATTTTTCTCTCAACCACATGGCCATACCATGTAATCTCTCTCCATTCTACATGACATCCTCACAAACCTCCATATGACCAACTACTCTCACAAGCTCTCACTAGTAACTAAGACTGAACTAAGCATTAATATCATCCATATTAGACCAAGAACACTCTCATACCACTTTGTCATCACCAATGCCACTTGACATCAATGAAAACACATCACTTCCACCAATCTCCCAACATCATTAACCCCTTACACTCTTCTCGATTGTTCATAGAGTTAAGTAGATTAACCAAAAAACTAATGCCACAAAGTGGAAGGTCATATGGACCCCATACTATGCCTAAGAGCTGAGCTTCCTAACTTCTCTCTCGTACATTTACCAACTAAAAACTAAAGTGAATTATAAAGCTACCAAGGAGAGTGATAGGGAGAATGAGTAGGTTTTTTCTCATTTTGAGTATGAAACTCCTTCAAGTGCCTAGATTTGGACCTCTAAAAGATGGATGAAGCCATGGGGATATTTGGAAGTGATCCTTTATTTGTAAACATGTACAGACCCCTTGAAAACCCCTATTTTTGATTGAGAACTATCATATTATGCTTAAAAACTAAGTAAATTAAACTAACAAGTGCTCCTTGAGATTTCTTATACCTATACAGACATGTGGTGATGTGTCAACCACCTCCCTCTACTACAAACCTGCCATTGTATTACAATATTTTTCTTTAGATGTTATAAATGGATAGGAGAGCTTTTCAAAATGAGTTATAATGTTAGGAAAGATATTTTACTTCATTTGAGACACTTTTACAGACTATGGGGTAGATATAATGACATTGACATAAGTTACATGACATGGAAAAGACCTTTCAACCATTAACACTCTTTGAACCCCTTTGACTAGGACATATCTTGAACAAAAATGCAATGATGTTAGAAATAGTACTTACCTTAAACTTGTCAAAATACCTTAATCTATTCTAAACATGTCTTATGTAGGGTTTTCAATCTTGATAACCAAGGTGAAGGCTTGACAAGACAAGTTTTTATTGAACTAGACTATAATAGCCAAAATTTTGTCTAGATAAGAAGATGTAATAAATTTTTCCTTTGTGAGATATATATGATAATTTAGCTATATTTTATGAAAATTTGGTGGAAAACATCTAAAAAAATATCACTTACTTTATTCTTTCAAAATTTAAAAATTTATCTAAAACCTTTCAATCTATAATATAAAAATTATTAATAATAATGGCCACTCATGATTTATATTAATTTTCATTCATCGCCATATTAAAATTAATTTCTCATTTTAAATTTTAAAATCCACCATACATCACTACTAATTCACCCCTTAACAATTTGTTCATTATAAATTAATGTCAAGCATTGTTTAACATGATTTTTAATTACTCTTCAAAATTGACATCATTATAGATTTATATATCTTTAAATTTTTATATTTAGTCACATATAATAGTCTTGACCATCCATGTGTATTAATTATGCATACTATAGGTCACAAGATCGTGGGATTGTAAATTTAATCTTTAGTGTTCATATCTTCTCTTTTGGACTCCACAGATGCAATATATATTAAAATTCCCTTTATATATTCTCAAATCTATATGCTTTCAATATTTACATTTTTTATGACGACATGGTGAAATATTATGCATTGTTCCCTTAGTAGGATCTAAGTCTTTCTTCTTTTTTCTTTTAGTGAGGCCACTCAGATTGCTGCACATGGAAATATCTCATTGAATCAAAGTCACAAGATCATGGGGAGTTTCTTAGCTTTCCAATGGGCCTCTTAAAATTATTTAGTATATTAATCCTTTCATTTATAATTTATACCTTTTTGTGAATATGTTTCTTCTTAAACATAAGACATCAAAATACAGTGATCATATCCTAAAAATCAATAAAACACATACTATTTCAATAAAAAATTTAATTCTATAAATAAAATGCATGGAAAACATAAATGGATCATGGGATCATGAATCCATAGGTCCTTTCAAGATATAATATTATTATTTCAATACAAAATAGGCCTCCATGGACACATTAATTTATTAATCTCACTTTAAATTATGGCCAGGTTCATTCGATGCAAGGAAATATAGTGACATGAAGTGTTAACTTTATACTTTATAAAGGTGTATGTGTCCACCAATTAGTTTTACAAGGGTATATGTGAGCTTATTTTTGGCCATGTAGTCTAGCCAAAACCTAAATTAAGTTACAATGTAACTTTAGATTTCAACACACCATGTAAAACATTATAAAACTAGTTTAGAGAAGTTTTAATTTATCCTCTTCTATATTCTAATCAGGTTTAAACTTATTAATTTGAAATAAAAGATTGATATTGAAAATGGAGTTCATATCTCAATTTTTGATGAAACTAAAGGTGGACCATTTCTTCAAGATATAGGGGTGTGTCGATCACAACAAATTTTAATCATAATAAAAAGTGGCAAGGGTAGAGAGTGACTTTGTTACCAAAGGTATTATATTCACTATAGTAATCAATAATGGTATAGCTAGGAGTAGTGCATATATAAAATTATTCATTAAAATTGAGCTAGTCCCAAAAATATTCTCCCTTTTTCTAACCTATGCATCATCAAAAACATGTCTTTCTCTTTGCACATGTGATTGTGGTCTGTGTAGACTAGTTTATTCGTGTTTCTTAATAACCTCCAAAATGATTTTGTAGGTTAAAATAAGATAATTCATTATTATGGACTTGATGTTAATAATATAAAATAAGCTTCCATTAAAAAAAAATTAAATGTTTTTCCACACTCTTGTAAGGATCCCAATTTTTTATTTGATAAGGTAAAAAACTAGGTTTTACAGGGATCCTAAAACCACCAAAGTGCAGTACAGAAAGTTTAAATAGGCTAATTAAAGGCCAAACAACCAAAACATCAAAAAACCACAATACTATACTAATATCAAGAAAATAAAAAAACTAGAAATAACGCTTGGGAGGGATGACCCTCTGATGGGTCTTCAACATCTTCAAGATTCTTCACAAGAATGTCCTACTTTACCCTTGAAATCTTGGCCCATGTATAGTTCTTGGGTCCTTCAATAGCTTCTCCAAGGAAGATCATTTAGGGTCACTTCTATCCTTTGACCTACAAGGGAAACTATTTAGGGGGGGCTCCTTTGAGGGATCCTTGAGGGGGAGATCTCAAGATCTTAGGTGACTGAATGACAAGGGTCTAAGCATGTTGGCTAGACTGAACGAAAGATTACATCATAAACTTGGCCTATCTATGCAAAGTATTCAAATTTTGTATGAGCTTGGTAAGGGCCATCCTTGTTTATTAAACCTTGAAGTTAAATTTCTCTATCTGTAATTTGTTTCTTTCCATCTCGTCAGTTAGAATGGCTTTCCCTTTTCAAGCGGTCTCCACAGGGGTACCCACATTGAGGGAGATCAAATTAGGTTTAGAAATGAATAGTTTGAGGGGGAGGTCTTTAGGAAGGGATATAGAAAGGCTAGCTTGGGGGTGCACTCAGAGGGTTGGTGGGATCCTCCACTAAGGAGTCCTCATGGGTATCTTCCCAATTACTTGGTACATGTTTCTCAAATTTATTGAATGCAAACCTATGCACTTCAAATTGTTGTATAGAATACCACATTATGTACTATGAATTTGTAAACTATAGGGGTGTAATAGGCCATGAACTTTCATTCCTATTTTTTCATAGTCTTCCCAATCTATGAAAAAATTGATATGTCATTTATAATGTAGAAATTTTATCAATACCATGATAAGAAAATTTGTAAGGTGGAACCATAACTCCTTTAATTCCCATCATAATGTATGCATCATGATGCCAGTAAAATCAATTTTTCTTGATGGATTACCACATTTATTAAAAATTCCTTGGCATGAGATGTTCATTGATCACCAAATACATAGGAGGATAGAAGTAATCACATATTTATTACATGCACTCTTGATATCTATACAAATAAAATTTGTAGAATAACACATGAATGGATGAATTAGAGGGATAAGGCCACCTGGGGAAGTCAAAATATTTTAATTTCATAGTGGTACAATAATCATCTAAAAAATAGGACATTATATAAAAATTATGACCTTATTTGACATAATGAAATTGTTATTACAAATTGAAAACAATGATTTAACCCAAGGTAAGATTCTTATTTTCATTGATGATCCTTACAAGTATTGGTGCCCATAATTTATTTACATGGTCAATATTGGAAGTACCATAAAATATATTAATAAATAACATTATTTAATTTGAAACCCAACCTAAAATTATTAATGGTATAACTATCTACGTTACCTCTATAAGTTTAGTTCTATATGCCCACAAACCAATCATTTTAAACCTCCATTAAATCATTATCTTTTATCTATCTAGTGGTGGTATCTTAATTATAGATTAATGTTGGAAAGATAAATTTATAATAGCTATCAAATGTGACCTTGGTGATATAAGCTATTGGGTTTCTCATGTTTTTATAATACAAAACCTCATCCTTTAATACAACTTAGAGAAAATATTGAAAAAAGGTCCTCACAAGGAAATACCTTAGGCTTTATCATCACTTGATACATATATGATTTCATAAGTGTAATCAAATCATCCTTATGATCTTCATTTGCTTTGACAGTGTCCTCACCACCAAATAGATTCGTAAGTTCATTAATTTCATAGAATACCACTTTATAGTTCTTGGTATGAACAATAAATTTGTGTCTTTTAATTATTTTGGAGACCCTAAATAAGATGCAGTACACTTTGCCATTGTGAAATCTCTATGAAAATTCAGTGATATCTAATAAAAAATTTGGTTGATAACATTTGAAAAATGATTACTCACTCTATTATTTCAAATTTCAAAATTTATTTGTATTTATCTCAATATCCAATATGAAAATTATTATGAATGAGGGTCACTCAAGATTTATTTTAATTTCCATTAATCACCATATCAAAATTAATTTCTCATTTTAAATTTTGAAAAAATACTTATGAATTAATGGTAAATAGTTTTTAACATGATTTTTAATTAATTTTTTAATCCTACATCATTATATCATTATATATTTGTGGATTTGTGGATTTAGGCACAACTAATAATCTTTACCATCCACATGTCTCAATCATGTAGTCTATAAATCACGAGATCATGAGATTAAAAATTTCATCTTTAGTGTTCATATCTTCTCTTTTGGACTTTATGGATGTGTTAGATGTTTAATTCCATTTATATCTGCTCAATTTTAAAATCCCTTCATCTTTACATGTGGGATGAATATATGGTGAAATCTTGTGCATTGTGCCCTCATTAGGCTCCATGTCTGTCTTTCCTTTTTATTTTATTGGGGCCACTCAAAGTGATGCACATGGAAATATTTCATTGTATCAAAGTCACAAGATCATGGGGTATCTATTAGCTTTCCAATGTCTCTCTTAAAATTACATGGTCCATTGATTATTTCATTTCTAATATATATCTCTTTGTATGTGATTCTTCCTAATTACAAGACATCAAAATATCATGATTATATCATAAAATTTAATAAATCATATTTAATGTTTCACTAATTTTTTTAAAGCTAAATATAAAACATGTGGAAATAATAAATGGATCATGGGGAAATAATAAATGGATCATGGGGTCACATATTTTTGGGGTCTTTCAAGATATAGCCTTAGCATTTGAATTGAAAATATGCCTCCATAGACACGTTAATTTATGAGTCTCATTTTAAAGTGGTTAGGTCCATTTGATACAAGATATATAGTGACAGTGAAATTTTGACTTTGAATAAGTGAATGAGGCCACTAATTAGTTTTATAGTCGTATATGTGAGCTTATTTGTTGCCATGTAGTTTAACCAAAACCTAAACTAGGTTATGATGTAACTTCAGCTTTCAACACACCATGAAAATACTCATAAAATTAGATCAAAAAAGGATACATCTTAATTTATTCTCTTCCATCTTCTAACCTGGTTTAATCTTTAAAATTTTAATACAATATTAATCTTGAAAATATATTTTATATCTCAATTTGGGATGAAAATAAAAGTGAACTCCATTTATTCAATATATGGGGGTATTTTGATCACAAATATTTTCTATCACAATAAAAAGTGAAAGTTATTTCTATGTTGAGTTTAAACCCCTTTTAATTTTTACACCTTTTTATTCCCATTTGCATTATTTTTTGTGTTAAATCCATAGTTTGATATTTCATACACTCTAGACCCACTTGAAGTTTTGTCATGTAAGGAAGAGTGCTTCACAAAGAAAATTAGGTGGTAATATTCTCCCTAAATAGATGGTAAGTTTTCATGTCTTTAAGTTATCATATTTTTTCAAAAAACTATTATTTTTATAATTGATTCCATATTTTTTATATTATAGGTAACTGGGTGTATTAGCTAGAGTCACCCTAGGATGAAATGTCATGAAAATTTTTATATCTGAGTTGGCCTTACTTTAGTATTGTAGTTCATAGGTAAGCTAAGATAATTCTCTTATTCCTTTCCTAGCAAGGTAATTGTTATTTCAATAAATAATGCCTCATAAATCATGGTGAGGTTCCCATATTGATGGGGAAATATGTAAGCACCAAATTTATCATGATTTTAAATTGTCTAATGGTAACTATCTAACCTTCACACTATAAAAAAAATCCCATGTCTCTCATACATGCCCTATTTTAGCTACTTGATGTGCCCTAATGTGCTTGTACCCCTTTTTTGGTCTCCCTAAAGTTATTGGTTAATATTTTATCCCCTTACACTTATTTCACATATGATGGGCATGAAAACTTAGAACTATTTATGTAGACACCAAAAATATGCACACTATGATTTTGAATGTTGAAACCACCCCTGGACCACTTAGGACCCCCTTTGGGACCAATTTCACCACTTTACCTCCAATCGAGCCCAACCATAGTCATTTTACCCAACTAGCTTAACCTAACTTTTACCCACCTTTTTACCTTCACCCTCAACTATCGATGGTCACTTTGACCATCGACAATTAGGGTGCACCTCCTTAACCAAGAGCATGTAAACAACCCACTTTGCTTTTCTAAATATAAGTTGTCTAAATCCTATTGTAAGCCTTTTGCATAGACAATTTATAATTAGACAGCCTAGTTGAACCTTCACTTTTACCTCTTGCTTATGCTTATAAGAAGAGAGGAGCTAGGAGGTGAGATCCATCTGCAATTGTTATTAAGAGATTTGTACATCTAGGAGTTTATTTCTTATAGGTTAAATCACCATCATCAATCTAACAATCTAGCAATCATATCAGAGAGCTAATTTGCCACCACCTCTCCATCGAGTTATCAAGTACCATTACTATGTTAGAATTGAGCTAGATTCTACCAATAGGTCAATTGCCTGAACCATTGCCCAATCGACTTATGGTAAGACAAGTACTTGATTATTAGTATTCATTTACTTTATTTCCATTATGAAATCAGTCTAAGCTTTACCCATCTCTTGAAATCCATCTTTTGGATCTCATCAATTAGCCTTTTTACCAACCTAAATCTTCACATAGTAACCATCAATGGTTGAATCAACCAATGATGGTTTGTCTAACCATCGATGGTCACCTTAACCATCAACATTCAACCCAATTGCCAATGATCACTATGATAGTGAAAAATAACAAGTTAATTTCACCTACCAATACCCAATCAAACCTGATTTTTTGTGTTCTTGCCTATTCACAAACCACTTTTAGATTTTTTGAAGCATACCCCAACCCTCTATCACTAGTATTAATTAGTTTGTCACTAATTTAATAATTTTTAACATATTTATAAACCAGCATTCTTGTGTTTAGTTTCAATATCTTTTGATCTATTGTTGCAAGTAATTTCCTTTTTGTTTATGAACTTAATTGTTTAAGATATGTGGATTGATGACCCCTAAGGAAACCCTCACTTCCAAGATCTAGCTATCACTAGGAAATCCACTCAACCATCTATCTAACAAACAAGTTTTCTTTAGTGATTTATTATCTACAGGTCATCCTCCCAAACCAAAGAGGATCTCTTCACAATCTTCTAATTTCAACATGCACATAATCAAATAGGTTTTTCAACCATACCCATACTTTATTTATTCTTTTCCTTTTCTAATAATAAGCAAAAATATATTAAAACATTTTGGCACACCTAGTGGGACCCTTGTGTCCTTACTTGGGTTCTTGTTTACTTGCATTCTCTCTCTATTCTATGCTCATCAATGAAATCAAAAAATTCTTTTGGGATTAAAACTAAGTGCATACATAGATTACTTGAAAGTTTAGTTTGCATAACTTAACTTAAAAGGCAAAGTAATCAATTGTAGTTTCACTCTTTATTGCACACACCTTAACCAAACCACTTTCATCAATTAAACATCAAATAAACCTAAGATAAGGGCTGACTAGGATTTCATCACCTAGCATTAACCTTACCCTCTTCTGACAATCCTATTTAGAGGTCATTACCAAGGGAGGGACCAACTCAACTCTTTGGTTGAGTATAATCTCTAGATATCAATATATATTGGCTAAGCACTCAACACCCTTATCGTTACAATGTGTGAAGTGATGGGGTAGGCCCCAATACCAATCCACATATTGATTCTAATACTAATTCTTTTTGAGCACATAAACACAACCTAAAACCAACCTTAGACTTCCTCTCTAGTACCCGATCTACAAACCAATCTTAGTCATGAATTTTCTTAAGGCATAATCCAAAATCAAGATTAATTAAAACTCTAGGGTTTAATGCGTCTTTTAGAGTGTGATTTTATTTCTTTGGTATTTTCTTGTCTTCTCTTTGTTTGAGTAGTAAGGATCATTGTGCTTTCTATCTCCCTTATCTCTCATGGTTCTCACTCTCTAGAGTGAAGAGACCTTGTGGAGCAAAACCCATTACCAAGATAACCTAACTCTTCTACCTCTTCATCCATAGATTACATTTATGAACTAACAGACTCTCCTCACCCCTTGAGAATTCCTTTCCCTTGAGAGGTTCCTCAAGGAGATGCAAATTTTGTCGCTTTCTTAGATAAAAATCCCATGGCCTTGCAACATTATCTTACAAACACATCTTACCATATCTTGACTTTGGATCCATCAATAGATATACCTTATGACATGCCTCCCCATCTCAGTGGGAGTACCTCCATTTCCAAAGTTACTACCCAACCATTGACTAACAAAGATTAATCATCAACCAACAACCCTTTTGAGACTACCATTAAAAACCAACCAAGTCAAACTACCACTGCTCTTATACCTTCTAATCTTACTAACCACTCCTCCGTAATAGGATTGTCTACCTCTAGCACTACCAACCTTCCCTTAGCTACCCCAAACCCATCATCCACTACTCCAATTCAAAAAATTATGGTGTCCATAGCTTCTACCCTTCCACCAATTAGCATGAGGGTCACCACCCTTCCATCAGTCACCAACCCAACTACCACTCCTATCCAATAAGCACCCCTTGGAACAACCTTTGGTTACATCCCTAACCTACAAGGGTATGTACAAACTACCCAACTACCTACCTCTACCTATCCTTATGTATCCTCTACCCAACCTTTGACATCCACTTACCCATATGTGGTAGCCTCCCAACCTTATACCCATTACTAGCATGTCTCCTAACCACCACAATAGTATGTATCTTATAACTTTCTAGGTGCACAACTCCCAGCTGACCTGATGAAAATGATTATGAACAAGATGACCACCTTAGAGTCATCCATTTTAGGTACTCACAACATATTATTATATGACCAAATTTGTAATGAGCTCATCCATCCCTTTGTACCTATCATGCCATATCCTCCCTAATGAGAACTTCCCAAGTTTTCTAAATTTTAAAGTAAGGAGGATCCACAACAACACCTTAGGGAATTTAGGCATGATTTCTATCTCATCACCTATGATGATGACCTTATCCTCTACACCTTCCTCATGTCTCTAACTGGTCTAACATTAGATTGGTATAGTGCCATACCTAAACACTCACTTTTCTCTTTCACCCAACTAGCTCAAACCTTTTTTGAACCACTTTTCAATCAATATCTCCAAGAAAGTTTATATCACTAACCTCTACTCTATTGATAGTTTGAGGATGAATCTATTGCCAATTTTATGGCATATTAGAGTAGTATTATTAACCAACTTTCCTTTTCCTTGCCTCAACTTGAACTCATAGAGCTCTTTGCTTAGGCATGTGCCAAGCATATCTCCTCTACACTACGTGTCCAAACCTTCTGAACCTTTGATGAAGCTTTTACCATGGTACATAAATTAGAAAACTAAGCCATTGATGAATAAAAGCTAAAGCTCAAAAATAAGAACTCAACCTAAAAAAACTAATGAGGCTTCTTCCTCTAAGTCAAGCAACCAACCGAATACCAATACCAAGAGCAAAGGAACTATGAATGTAGTTGTCCTCAAAGTCACTCCTCCAACTTTTATCAACCAATCAAATTCCTCTAGTTCCTCAAAGCAAAACCTGAGGAACCAAAACTAAAACAACCAAAAACATTTCACTTCACTTGGAGAATCTTATGCTTCCATCTTGGGGAAGTTATTGAAAGCAAAAATCATTCAAATTCCTCCTATCAAACCACCCCAACAATTTGACTCTTCTCATCCTACACCTAGATGGTACAAAAATAATGATCTATGTGCATTTCATAGGGTAATAGGACATGATGTCAATAAGTGCAACACATTCAAGAGCTTTGTCCAATCCCTCATTGATAGGGGGAGCTTACATTGGACAACCCTAATGCACCATCAAATGAATCCCTTGATATATTTAGGCAACCTTTCCTAAACCATCCTCCCACTAAGAATGAGAGCAATAACATTGAGTGCTCTCATGATACCCATACAATTAACATGGTCCTTGATGCACTCATTATCAAACCATCTAGTATCCAATATTCCAATTCTCCATAATTTTTTGAGATAATGGACCCACCTTACCTTCAAATACTAAAACTAAGGAAATTTCATCCTCTCTCCCTCCACTTATTGAGGTAGTGGAGACACTAGCCATCCTTTTAGATGATATATCAGAACAACCAACCATCACCACCCTATCTTCACCTTTAGATACTGAGCAAACCATTCCCCCTTCCAAGATCATTCTCAAAGAAAAAAACCCCATGCCTACTCCTCTCATAGAGGAACCACCTATCTCAATCCTGCATCCTTTGATTGAGGAAGAGGATGAGGTTACCATCCCTATGTCTCTACTTAGGAACCTATATTTTAGGTCCACTATTCAAGGAATCAAACCAACCTATAAACCTTTCTTTAGGCTAGTGCAAAAATTGGAGTTTATCTCCAACCCTAACATGGATCAAGCAACCTTTTGGCAATAATTAGGCCTCCCTTATATTATCTGACCAAAAACTCCAACCCTTTCTCGGTCAGACCAACCTGCCACTCCCATTGACCAACCTCTTATCATATCTACCCAAACAACCAAACCCTCTAACCAACCAACTAAAACCTTCACCAAATCAACCAACCTTCAACCAGTTAATCCAACCAAAACCTAAGTAGCCAAGCCCTCTCCTATCATCCTAACTAGGTTTGCCAAGAATCTTGGTATCCTCCCTACATGAAGCCTTAGTCACCCATCTGTGAAAGTGGACCTAACCCCCTCAAGCCCACCAACTAAATGTCACACAAAGTAATAAAAGAGGCAAAACCACACCAAATCTAGAAGGCCCAAATTTTTCCTCCTTTAACCTTTCCCTCCATTCTAGGGCCTCATCCCTCTACCTTGAGTAGGAATCTAGTTACCTGTACCAAAACCTCACCACCTATTTTGGTGACACCTTTGTAGTTATTCTCTGATGCACCTCCTTTCACCATGCCAATAATACCTAAGATACATAGCTTGTGATCTTCCACCTCTAGCTCATCAACCTCATTGCCTAAACTAAATTTACCAACCAAGTATACCACCCTACCTAAAACACCTACCACCAAACCTATTTCCAAGTAACATCTTACTTTAACCATAAAAGCAAAGACCATTGAACCTTTACCATCTTTAGCTAAATCCTATTTGACCATTTTACATAAGTTATTATAAACCTCTTGTTTAACCCTACCTCCCATTAGACCTTTTAAACCTATAACTTCTAAACCCATTTGGTATAATTACTACAACATGTGTTCTTATCATAAGACACCCAACCATGATACAAAGAACTTTAAATCTCTCCAAACCATCATCCATTAGCTTTACAAAAATGACAATATATTAAAAGACAAACCTCTTATGAGCCCCATACCAATCTAACCACCCACCATACTTACCCAACACACACCCACTCTTCCACGCTCACCTCAAAGTGAAGATGAATCTAACCAATCCCCTAGCTCAACATTTCCTTCTATCTATACTATCAACATGGTCACCAAAACATAACAAAAAGATAAGGGGAAGACTAAGGTGTCCATTCCTTTGATGTACCCCTCTTCAAACTCTCAACCAACCTTCTCCCAAACATCTCCATCTTCCACCAAACCTAAGGTTTCTATCTTAGGTGCCTCCTAATCCAACCCCTCAAAATCCATCAAGAGAGTTATTCTCAAACAACTCCATTAGACCCTAGAAAATATGAGCTTATATGAGTTAATCTCTACCTCTCCCCATCATCTCCAAGCACTAATAACGGATTTGTAATCCATTGAGATCCAACCTAAGGACCCCTAACCTCTAGCCACCTTTATCGGTGCCCTTTAGATTTCTAACCTTGTTACCTTTAAGGATTCAAAATACCCTCCATCCATCATGAGGACCCATATCCTCCTATCTTTATCACTGCCTACATCAACCAAACCTACATCAAATAGGTCATGATTTATGGGGGAGCTAGAATCAACATCATCTCCTCTCATGCCTACCACCAACTCATCTTTCCAAATATTGTCATGTCTCAATATTCGATAATCTTTTGGTCCTTCAATGATACCATGGCCACTACCTTGGGAACTATCATCCTTCAGATCTATTTAGGACCCCACACACTCCCCAAAGTTTTCTATGTTGTAGAACGTAAATTATAATACAATATCTTTTTGGGATGACATTGGATTCACTCCATGGGTTGCGTTACCTCTACCCTCCACTATTGTATTAAGTTTGAGCATGAAGTCCAAGTCATCACCATCTAACCTGACCCAAGTCCTTTCTCAACATGTAACATGATTTATCACCGCAAAGATATCCTTATACCCCCATCCAACACACCCTAATTAGATAAAACTCAACCTCTAACCACCAAAGTGGATATCATATCCCCTTCTACCGATGAGGCATCAACTAGTTCCTCTATATCTTTGCACCAAATCCTTAACATAGGCCCTTTGGAATCCACGTTCCATTATCTTTCACCAGGAGAGTACCGCAACTTATCAACTAGTCAAGATATGACCCCAATGTTATAACTATCATTCCCTTTGGACTTTCCCACCATTAGACCATTTTTATTTGAGGGAATTGACAAATCCCTTGGTCCTCTTACCACCTCTCTACCACCTTGACCATTCACCACTAGTTTTTCATACCTAGATAAACCAAAATTTACCAATATATACCTTCATCCATGTGTTTAGAAAGGCTTTGATCTTGGGTGATATGAACATGGCCCACATGAATTGGTCACCATAAAAACTAGGAAGCCACATAAGAATCATAGACTTGATTTCATCTTGCCTAATAATAAGAAATCCAAACAACCTACTGCTACCATTTTTGAGGAGGATATCCCTTCTTCATTGCCCTCACCTCCACTTAAATGTGAGGATGATGACATTATCCCACCTAATTTTTTTCATCAATAATATCATTCTTAGACCCTTGACTTATCAAAAGGAGGGGGAAACTATAACCATCCCTTTGGCCCATCTTGAGATGATAGGAGAAGACTTTCCTACCATTAACATTGTTCAGTATTAGGATGATGATTCTATTCTCACCTATGTTGGTGCCCTATATTTTTAAATCCACAAATCCCTTCCTCCTAAGTCTTCAACCATGTTGAATGAATCCACCATGGATATCAACTTGGGTACTTTGGATAACCCCCACATTGTCAAAATTGACCAATCATTGAACATCAAAAAACTTCGAGACTTCCCCTCTTTCCTCCAAGACCACAACATAGCCTTTGCTTGGTCTTATAGTCACATGCCTAGTATTGACCCCATCATTGATACCCATAATATAGTCACTCACTATGATACCAAACCTATCAAACAAAATGTTTGATGTATGCATCCCTGCATAGCCCTTCTTGTCAAAGAAGAGCTTCAACATCTTTTCTCTATCAAGTTTATTCAACACACTGACTACCCCCAATGGGTCTCAAATTTTATACTTGTCACCAAAGCCATAGGGGGACTATACATTTATGTGGACTTTTGTGACCTAAACCTGGCCTACCCCAAGGATGACTTCCCTCTACTTAGCATCGACCAACTTGTTTATCTTACAACTAGCCATGAGATATTATCTCTTATGGATAGATTCTCAAGTTACAATCAAATCCTAATTGTACCTAAAGATTACCATAAAACTACATTTACCACCCCTTAGGGAACATTTTTCTATAAATTCATGCCTTTTGGACTAAATAACACTAGTGCAACCTACTAATGGGCCATGACTTATATCTTCCATGACCTTATCCATAAGATTATAGAGGACTATGTGGATGACTTTCTCAAAAAATCTAAACTCTAAAAAGATCAGTTGGCCATTCTTAAGATCATCTTTGAATGCCTTATCCATTACCATGTCTACCTAAACCCCAAAAAGTACATTTTTGGGGTCTTGTCAAGAAATATTCCCAATTTTATTATCTCCCTTCAAAGAATTGAAGTCAATCCTACCAAAATCAAATCCATCTTAGACATGCTTCCCCCAACCAATCTTAAGCAACTTTGTAGCTTGCAGGGGAAACTATAATCCATTTGTCATTTCTTTTCCTAGATTTCAAATCAATGTCAACCTTTCCACGACCTTCTAAAAAAGGATGTCTATTTCAATTGGAATAGTGATTGTCAATAGGAATTTGATTCCCTCAAAGAGTACATTCTATCTCTTCCTATCCTCACCCCTCTTAAGGATGATCAACCTTTCTACCTATATATCTCTACCACTAATCATTTCCTAGGGGAAATGCTGGCTCACCAAGATGAACAACATGGAGAGAAAGTTGTATCTTATATTAGTTTCATGCTTATGGAATATGAGACTTGGTATACCCACACTAGAAAAATTTGCTTAGATTTATTCTTTGTGGCCACCAAACTTAATCACTACCTTCTTAACCATAAAACCTATGCCATTACTAACACTAACCCACTCACGTATATGCACTCCAAGCCATACCAAAACCAACATATGACCAAGTGGCTCATGCTCTTAGTAAATTTTGACCTTCCTTTAAAAAAAGTTAATTAAAGGGCAAGTCATCATTAACCAATTGGATAAAGCACCTTTAGCAGGAAACCAACCTCTTCCTCTTGATTTCTTTGATGAGTCCATCACATCCCTCTCTCAAATGGATTTCACCTATCAAGTCACCATGTTCTTTGATGGATCAAAGTGTCAATGTGGTGGGGGAATATGTATCATCCTTATCCCATTTAATGGAAAACCTCTCCTTTTGTCCTTTAAGCTTGATTTTGAATGTACCAACAATATGGCAGAGTATAAATCCCTTATAATAGGCCTTCAAATTACCTTATCCATAGGAGTGAAAATAATCAATATCTTTGGTGACTCCTAATTTGTGATAAATTAAATCAATGGCTTTTACTAGTGTAATAATGATGTTTTTCAGTAGTATAAGCAACTAGTTGATGAACTCTTAGCATCATTTGAGCACTATCACATCCAATCAACCCCATGATCTACAAAAAAGTTCACTAACACCATGGCTTCATTTGATTTTAAAATAATATCCACACCCTTGGACTCTAAGCTATCTATCATTATCCATAGACTTACCTAACATTCATATATCAAACTAGAATCTCCCACCATTTTCAATGTGGATGAGACCCAACCTAACCTTTGGTATCAACAAACCTTTGACTATCTTAACCTTGGCATAGTTCCTTCTGGCCTCTTTAGGAATGCTCAAAGAGCATTTATCCAGAGTACCTCTCACTATACCATTATGAGGGGAATCCTCTATAAGCATGGATTTGATGGCCTCCTCTTTCATTTATTGCATAGTCAAGAAGCCTCTCATGCTATCAAGGAAATACATGATGGTATCTATGGGGTTCACTTTAATGGCCTTAATGTAGCTAAGCGAATCCTCCATCTCATCTATTATTGGTCTAACCTTAACTAAGACTATTGTGATTATGTTAAAAAGTGTGTCAAGTGTAAAAAACATGCTAATTTAGATCATGCACCTAGCCATAGCCTTCATTTTTCTACCAATTTTTGGTCCTTCTCATAATGGGGTCTAGAACTTATTGGTGAAATCAACCCTCATTCCTTATAGTGACACCATTCAATCATTACCGTGATTGAGTATTTTACCAAATGGGTAGAGGCTATTCTTTTAGTCTCAGAGGAAAATTAACACATCACTAATATGGAGAAAAGTAAGTGGGGAAAGTTTACTTTCAATTGGCTTGGACCTTATATCATAACCCATAAGTATGAATTAAGAGCTTACCAATTGTCTTCTCTTGAAATCCACCCACAAATTGAGCCTCTTAATGCTTCATATCTACATTCATTCTTTTGTTGAGAAGGATCATGTTCACCTTTTATTTAACTTAAACTCATCCCTTGCTATCTACCCACATTCCATCTCCATATTTTAGGGGAAATTGATCAAAACTAAATCATGTGATTAGTTATGACCAACATATCCTTATCTTCAAGTTCGGTCAAATGGGATCATTTCAATCTCACCATCTCATCTCCCATAGATCCATCACCATCTCTATAATGATAGATGTGTCATGTGTAATGGGCCCATCTAGGCCACCCCACTTATGGTCTCCAAATCACATCTCCCACCACCAAACCTTCTAACACATATCAAAACTAGTTTATGTCCCTCTCCCCTCCACCTACACCTATCAATGCATAGTCTTCTCTCTACTGTACAAATCCCATTATGTAAGGTACATGAGTGTACCCCTCTCATGGTAGCCCTAATGGTCTCAAAACTCTGATGTGCTTGTATGCCCACTAATGAAGCACAAAACCCACACTAATCCCATATCACTAGTGATTTTATAATCCCCATAGCTCCCTATAAATTTGGACCAATAACATAGGATCCCACCCAAACATTGCCCTATCTAGTAACATCTCTACCAATACTCCTAGTAGTAGATAGGGAAAGCATCCACTGATCAAATTTGGTAATGAAAAATAGGACATGACCATCATAATCATCATCATTATGTGCCTCTCATTTGGATCCTTCTAGTACAATGGCTCATAACCAAAACCACCTAAATACCACCTTGTATGGGCCTAATATTCACTATATAATAGCTCCATCTGCTTGTCCCTCTCCTCAATATCAATATGGTAAATTAAATACCCTTGGATCTATAATCATGTGATCTTATGAACATCCTTTAAAAGGATGGTCATCTCTCTATTAGGCAATAGGAAGGTGTTTGTGGCCTGATCCCATCTCCTAATGAGAACCATAATCATCATCGTATCTCATGGCAAGTGCTGGTAATGTCACATGGATCTTAAGCCAAACTCCTCCATCTACTCATCACTGATCATACCTCCATGGATCTTTTCAAAGATCCTATAAACCCAATCCCTCATCTAGATCTGCTCCTATGCCTGCAACACAATCATGTTAGCACACACACTTAGTTTTCCAAATCGAGCTCAGTATCAACCTACACCCACCTTTTTTGACCTTTTAAATATATAACATTATCTCTAGTAATTAACAAAAGTTTACCCTACCTAAATTTTTTTGAACATCTTCCCTAGACCCATCAACCTAATACCTAACTCTACCCAAACAACCATTTTTTATCTATCAATCCTACATATCATCCTATCCTTTACATGACTTAACATTTTTACCCATTTAACACCTTTATAAATTACAAAAAATTAAATATATTTCTCCCAATACTTATTATTTACCCACCCTCCCAAACCAACTTGACTGTCGATGGTTCACCTAAACCATTGATGGTCTTATAACCTTTTTTTCTTAGTGGTCAACCATTGATAGTCAAGCTTGACCATCAATAGTTAGGTTGAACTATTGATGATCATTATGGGTAACCGTCGATGAAAAAAAATAACCTACTTCCTCCTAAACTTATCCTAAACATTAGGGATTAACAATTAACATATCTACAACTACCTTATACACTACCCTCAACCCATAAACACTTCTAATTTCAAATTTCACAAGTTAAATTTTCCCAAATTTACCAAAAAATAAACCTAGGTCATAACCCCCAAACCCTATCAATTTAACCATAAATAATTAAATTTAACCACTTAGTAGACCTAATTAACTAATCTATCAATTTAAATCACCCCTACCTCACTCCTCAAGTGTTGTCAAGGTCAAAGCCCATGTCTAACTGCTTGATTGCATCCTCATCTACCCTACATCACTAGTCCTTGAAAATCACCTTGAGTAAAACACCTCTCACCAATCAAAAACCTCTACCTCAATTGAATGCTCAGTCAACTCTCAACAAAACACCAAATTCTTACTCGTTAGTTGCATAAAAATCTTAGAGGTCAATAATAAATAGTGAAAATGAAATGTCATTTTCACTTTTATTTATTTGGCCATTTAGGGTTCCACCCTGATCATCGATAGTCAAGGTGATCATCGACTGTTGACCCTTGAGACCCCTAATTGTCGATGGTTAGGGTTTCACCCATTTAAACTTTTTTTAGCATCTAACCTAGGTGCCACCTTTGGAACTCACCTTTCTCCACCCTAAAATTTTGGAGATTGCCTTTCTCTAACCTACCATTAGACCACATCTACCTTGATGTTGGTCAATTTTGACCCACACTATCACATATTTTATGATGATCACGCTTGGTCTTTTTGACTATACCAACCAAACTTGCCATGCTAACCATTTACATTTGTACCACCTAATGCACAATCAAATCATTTGTGTCTTTTTAAGAGTACTTCCTCCCTTAGATACCCATGACACATGACCCATTTGTGTTTGTCATAGGATCACTTCCTACTTCAGATACCTATGGAAACACTAACCCTACCTAAGAAACTTATGTCTATGAGTGTTCCCAACTACCACACCTACATATGATCATGTAGTTCACTTATCACTTATCCTTATTAGAACTGACCCTTATTATTTTTACCAACATTGGTAATTTTAGTCTTTACGTGATCTTGACTGTCACACTTAGTAACATTTTGTGCACAATTTTGCATTTCAAATGCCCAATCCTCTTATCACCCACCTCATGATTCACCATATACTATTTATCAAACTTGTACCTGATTTTATTCTTTCTCATCAACTCTTAGTTTGAGGGGGAACACATTCTCCCATACTTGAGGTAACCAGACCTTTGATCAACATTGGTTTTTATTTTGCAACTTGTTGATTCAAAGCCACATAATAAAAAGGGGCAAAATGTAAACACTATAAATCTACACACTATGATTCCAAATGTTGAAATCACCCCTAGACCATTTAGGACCCCCCTTGGGACCAATTTCACCCCTTGAACACCAATTGAGCCCAACCATAGTTAGTTTACCCAACTAGCTTAACTTAGATTTTACCCACTTTTTTACCTTCACCCTCGACTGTCGACAATCACCTTAACCATTGATGGTCAGGGTGCACCTCCTTAACCAAAAGCATGTAAAACACCCACTTTTATTTTCTAAATATAAGTTGTCTAAATCTTTTTGTGAGCCTTTTGTATGGATAAATTATAATTAGACAGCCTAGTTGAATCTTCACTTCCACCTCTTGCTTGTGCCTATAAGAAGAGAGGAGCTGGGAAAAATATCACCTTGGGCACTTTTACATCTACATGAGGAATAGAGATAGGAAAAAATATGTGAAGATAATTTTAGTAAAGTTTCAAGGCATTTTTTCATTGAAAAGACTCATGTAGTTTTTAAAAAGTACTTCTTCTTGCCACTTCTTGGGTCTAATGTATCTAAATATATCAAGCATTACACTACATGTATAATTGATAAAAAAATCAACAAGAAACAAGGATTGTACACACCTTTATAAGTTATAATGAGGTTGTGGGAATAAATTTCCATGGATTTTCTCTCGATAAACCCTACTACCAAGTATGGTAATGATTGTGTTTATATATTAGTTGATATATTCTAAGAGATGGAAATTCCCACACCCTATAAAAAAGTGATATTAGCTCTAAAACTAACTCAATTATAATTTCAACATGTATAGATACACTTTGGAATCCAAGAAACTATCATATCTAATAAAGATACAAGGTTCTTGAGAAAATTTTAGAAAGTGCTTTGGTATATGTTAGACACAAAGTTAATAAAATATATCATCTTTCATCCATAGAGTGATGGATAGATGTAAGTGGTAAATAATATGGTAGTTCACCTTATAAGAGTGTATAATTCTAAGAAGAAACATACTTAATATGAAATCTTTCCTTTCACTCAACACAACTACAACAAAGCTATACACAACTCTACCACACAGACATTTTTAGGTATTCTTAAGTTTATAACATTTGCACCCATCAACATAGCTCATAATATTATACCATTGACAATATAAAATCTTTTATTTCAAACTTAAGTTGAAAAATATGTTCAATTTATTGAAAAAAATGAACACATTCAATAGTAAGTTAAAGCCAATCTATAATAGGCTAATGTGAAATACATGAAGTGGCATGACAAACATCAGATAACACACACCTTATATATTGGTGGTCTAGTTTGGCTACACCTACAGAAGGAAAGACTAAAAAATACCTTACTTCAAGATTCATCCACTTTGGTATTGGCCCTATAACATCACCAAACAAGTAGGAGATAAATATTTTGAACTTAATCTTCCATCATACCTTGGGTTGCATCTAGTATTCAAAGTAGAACTCTTGTGTCATTACTTTCCACCATTATTGGATACTTTAGATACTACAAAGACTCTTCATCCAATAGAGATCAATCTAATTTGTAGCATCCCCATAGAATCATATAGTCATTGATGTTCAAGTCAAATAGACATGTCAACAATAGATTTATCTCTTCTAGATCATCAAAATAGGTCAATTTCCTTATCAAGTAAAATGGTTTAAATGAATACAAATTTATAATTTTATCCCACATATTTTAATACAACTACATGTAATGGGGACCATTTCTCTTCAAGGAAGAGTGATTGATCCAAGAGGATCTAGGTTGCTAGATCTTATTGAAGATTGCCAATTTTTCACATCCAACCTTATGTTAATGTTAGAAACATGGATAGTATGTTACAAAATTATGTGCTATTTTTTAAGATCCAATTCCACATTTGTATTACTACACATTTCCTATAGTGTCAGTACTATAACATTAATCTTGTTAGTAACTATAGTTAGTGACATTATACTATTCAATTATGAAGTGTTTGTTACCAAATATTGTAATAGTTCCCATGAAACTTAATTTTCTTCCTTTTTATATTAATGTACACTCTCATTATTTGTATTTGGTTATGTATAATAATTAAGTTAAGAAGTACATAAATACCATATATCTAATCTCTCTGATATTATATAGAACTTATTATAATAAAACCTTGTTATTTTAGTTATACATGGTTGTCATATATTTATTATTTTCCTTGTTCTTTGAGAACATTTAATTTTCATATCAGTTTTCATTTATAAATTCACTTCCATTAATAACCCTCTTAAAATAAATTTACATATTTTTCCACTTGGTTTCTTCCTAGGCCCCAGATCAAATATGCATTACAACTGAAATAAAAACAACATATATTGAAATAACAAAATCACATTACAAATTATTGTCTAAATTTTTGATAGCGAAACCTCTTTTGGGCATATAACATTATAAAATATTCAATGGATACCTTTTCCTCTTGCACATTCTCTCTATTTAAACTAATATAATCAAGATAACTACTACTTATCATATAATTGGATAATTAAAATTAGATAAAGGGATGACTTACAAAGCATATGAATCTAATATTTTATTAATAACACCTAATTAAATTTAAAATAATAAGGATGAATGAGTCCTAACATGCCCTCCCCCTTACAAAATAGTTTTCCTTAAAATATTGACATGAGAAAATTACTATTGTAAATGGACTAAGGATTCCCATATTACACCTTCCAATTACATGCCATTCCATTGTACCAAAATATTTTTGGTTATGCAAATGGGACCTTGCATGATCACCTGGATAATATATACTTAAGTTATAGGAGGATAAATCCTTTAGTATTGAGCTTGGTTAGTGCATTCTAGGCTCAAAAATGTTGACCAATGACCTTCCTCAAATGAGATACACAAAAACATTGATGGATATTGGAACAAGAGGGAAGATAAAACTTGTAGTCCACATGACCAAACTTTTAGAGGAATTTATAAAGGCCATAAATCTTGGGTATAGGTGCCATTTTTTTAATACATAAATTATTGCTAGCATTTCCTTCTCATACGTTGAGTAGGTAAACTTTTTCCATATAAGTGCCTTATTATTGAATGTTAGGAGTCTATCTTCCTAAATTAGGATAACTCCAATTCCAATTCTCAAGGAATAATTATTAATGAAAAATACTTTAGAGAAGTTAACAAGGATTGTCAGTGTACACATGGCCAATTAAATAAGTTCAAAAGTTTTTCCTCCACATATAGCCAAGGAAAATCATCCTTTTTCAACATGGTTGTCATTAGAGCTACATTTTTCCCATAATATTTGGAAAACTTTTGATAATATCCTATTAGGCCCAAAAATATGTGCATGATATTGAATATTTTAGGTTTAAGCCAAATTTTCCTAAATCCACTTTGACACCTTCCTTAGAGATGATGTGTTGTAGATACTTAATTTATTTATATCCAAAATAAAAATTTAACCATTTAGCACATAATTGGTTCATATAAATTATTTAGAGTTTTTTTTATAGATCAAATAGATTCTACTCCTATGTTTGGATATAAACAAGGATACTATTGATGATTCTATTGGAACACCAAATTAGGCAATATGGTCCCCTATCCATACTCTCTAGAAAGGAGATCTAGATAATTCTCCAAGGTTTATATTTATCACGTCACAAAATACTAGGTTACCTAGTTGATCAATGTAAAACTATTTAAATTCAAAGGGCCTGCTAATTTAGAATATAAATGGATATTTAAATTTTTTTTTATACTTAAACATGAAGAGGAGAATTAAATTTTTATTTTTTGTGATAATTTTTTTTAAGCATGATGAAGTAATAAGCATTTATGTAATTACCCAAAAAATCAGCATTTACAACTTTTAAGTGTAAGGAATAAGGTTTATTTTAAAACATGTTCATTGCAATATATTCAACAATGAATTAATGGAAATAAATAGATATTTAACATCAAGATAATCAAGAAAAACATATTGCATTAGAAACTAGACTAAACCCTAGCTAACATATTCATACAAAGTGCAAAAAAAAAGATAAAAATCAAGAAAAACCCTATCTAAATGGATCCAAAGTTGATCCATTTGATGAAACACACACATAAATCGTTATCCCTCCTATCCATGATATATGAAACTACAAACATAAATGATTCTAGATTATAATAATTAGAGAGCAGGAAGTAGAATAACACCACCACCATAATCATGCACATGCAATGGAATAACAACTCCACAAGTTTGATTAATAAAAATATTCACTTGAATAGTAAAATTATGGTTTACATTAACCATTAAATTATAATTTTGTTATCATAACAATAGTTCCATCAAGTTTAGATATAAATTACCCTAAAAAAATGATCAAACACATAAAATAAAGTGACTAGTCCATAATGTCTTCAATGGATAAAAAGTAAGCCAGACCTTTGAATTTCCAAGGGCTAGCTATTTATAAAATTTGGGTTAGTGGATAGAAAGATATTTCCCTTAAAAATAACACATTTAATTTTAGTTTCTGTCCTAAAATATATGCTTCATTCTCCCTTTGGTTGCAAAAAGATAAAAAACAAGTTAAATTTTATAATTAAAATCACATTAAAGCAAGTAGATGATGAAATGACACAAAATTTCTGAAAATTTATAATGTTATGTTTATTTCAAAACTAACTTCTTGGTGTAGTTTAAAAATTAAACAAATGAGATATGACATAAAATTTATGATCAAAAAACCAAAAGAGATAAAAAAACAGGCCAATAGAACTATTCAAGCTTTTAGTGTGGGAGGAAAAACACTTTTTAAAATTTAAAATTTCCTTAACTAATAAAACTTATAAATTTTGATTAGTAAGGTGGGGAAATTTGAATAGGTCCTATACCTAATCAGACATCAAAATGTCAAATTTTATTACGTTTTAATCACTTAGGTGAGTTTGGGGGTCACAAACCCAATCAAGCTCTAGATCTCGATTATGACTTCATACTTTTTGTTAAAAGTTTATATTTATAATAAATAAACAATTAATGTACAACACTAAATGAAAAAAATGGAACCAAATACCTAGTCAAGGTCTAAGGCTCAACTAACATTGTATAATGTTAGGACAACAAGCTCTAACCTAGTCAGGGTTTAATCCATGACTACCACTTGAAACCCCGACAACTCCACTAAGACCTACATGGAATAAAACCTATGATCATGAATATGAATATGAATCACCAAATGAAAAGACCCATTCATGATTTTTAAATATCATTACCACTTATTAAATTGATGACAAAAACCACAAACCTAATCAAAGATTTATCTCTAATTACAACTGTGAGAATTAAAACAAAAAACCTAGACCTAACTAGACTAAGAAGTCTAATTAGGTGTATAAGACTTAATGAAAATTTAAGTAAGACCAAATTGTATAAATAATTATGATTATAAATAAGTAATGTAATTTTGAATCCTGAAGACCTAATCAAGAATTAGAATCTTGATTACAACTAGAAACCAAAATTTTCATAAAGGTCTACAACATAACTAATCAAAGTTGCAAATAATATTTTCAAAGGATAATAAATGCATCAAGAACTCATTTTTACACTAAGTTTTTTATATGAAACTTTCTCACATGGATGTGATTTTCTCAATGAATGGGATTTCAATAGATAGTTCAACATGTAAACCAAGTAGACACCTAGGAGAAACTTGAGAAATTTGATACAAACTGGCTTGTGAGCACAAATGATAGTGGATAAAAAATAAAAAATGGGAGTGCCATGGTTATGGAAGAATTAATATATCTTGTGTAAGAAACTATAAATGGAAAATATTCTATTAAATACTCTTGAGTTTTTTGAAACTAGAGAAACGTGTCTAAAAACCTAGAAACTTTAATCAAGACAATGTATGAAACATGAATAGATTCAAGAGAGGAAAATAATGGAATAGAGACTAGATTAAATCTGATATTATTGACCAAATGAGTTCTTTATCACTTTATGGAACATATAGGGACTAACTACTACTACCTCAATTCTTGAGCTAGTGGATTTTACCTTGAGAATGCTTGCTTAGATATTTCTCCACTGCCAACTAGGCATCCATAGCACCAATGGATATGTCTATTATCCCACTCAAGGCCTTACTCTACTACTAGTCAATAATCCATAGCCCTGATAGAAGTTTATTGAATCACCCAAAAATTGAATTTTTTTGCAAATCCATTTTCAATTATTTCTCTTTTTTGTTTCTTTATTTTTTTTAATGTCTTAAGTATGAGTTGGGAACCACCATATAAAATTAAAGGCAGAGTTATAGATTTTTCACCCTAGATCTTAACCACATTATTTTTATTTAAGTAAACCTAAAAACCATTAATATGTCATTTTTATGTGTGGTTTAGATAGAATATCTTCAGAGGCTAGATAGCTAACCCAAGCTTAACCAAACTTGAACAAATCAAGAACACAAATGATAGACCAAGCTTTTGAAACCAAAATCATATATAAAATCTTAAGCCACAACTACTTAGATTACTTAAGCACTAGAATGCCATTATTTCTACTTACCTATAGACCTTTCTTCCATCATTCATTGACTAAATACCTATAGGAAAAAAATAAGCAGACTTGGACCAAAAATATACAAACAATGTGGTTGGACCAAAGGTGAAAATCAAAGAAAATAACCATAAAAGTAAGAAACAAAAGTATAAATTAAATATAAACTCTGCACATGACCTTTCCAAGTGAATTTAGGCTTGAAAGCAGTGCATGAGGAACTACCCATTGACAAAGAATGGGATGTCCTTGGTAGTTAGACACTTGATATAAAATGCATTCTTGCCCATGAATTAAGAAATTTGATAGGGACATAACTCATACTTATGATGATGTTGTAATTTTCATTCATGGACACTATCTAAAATATTCCTATCTATAATGTTTTCAATTAGATTATTCAAATTATTATCATTAAATTTATCAATAAAATTTCACTTAATTCATGAATAGAAATTAGGATAGGGTTTGATAAATGCCCCAGCCCATATAGTGAATTATAGTGAGGTATAAGGGTGAGTATCATCACATACCTAAGTGGTTAGAATACCCAACCTAGCAAAGATACACTCTTTGGGGTAGTTAACAAAAACATTATTTGTTTTTTATTGATGTTGAGAGAGGAGTAATGTGGGAACATCATCTTCACTTTCTATCTTCTTGATCCATAAGGTGTCTATACCCATCTCTTCACATGAAAATGATATTCTAGTTTTATCATAAATGGTTGAAGTGTGAGGAGAATTATTTTGAATCAAGGTATCATTAGCTCTAACAACCATTAGATCTATTTATTTATTTGGGTAGACATGTTCATCATCACTTGTTTGTGTTTTGACTACTTCCACAACTACGAAGAACATTAGAATGCTACATTCATACCCCATAAATTAATCAAAATGATCTAAATTTTAAAGTGTAGGAACAATAACCTGACCTTAATCCTCCTTCCACCTATCATTATCAATGTACATGTGTTTTCTTCAATGGAAAGTGATCTTGTGATCAAATCAATCAAGCTTATGATAAAAAAATCATAAGCAAGGTTGCCTTGGAGTAGAATAAATTCAATCTTGAGCTCTGTTGGTTCTTCATTTTTGCATGGACAACCAAGTTCAACCTTGTCTTCTTCTATTTCATCCATCTCTAATGATGGGAAGATAGCTTAAATGTTGTAAATGAATTGTTGATCCTATTGAATCAGATCTCTAAATGTAGGATCAGAAACATAAGACAAACTCATTTCAAACCTCTTATATAACTAATGAGAGTGAGCATTGAACATACTTTGGGGTTCATTAGGCTCTCTATAGGTAATAAAACACTAAAAGTATAGGTAACATGATCGGTGGGTACACTAAAATGATGGATAATTGTGTTTTCAAAGGCATCCCATGAGGTAATATATCAATCTAAAAAATTAAAGTACCAACTATAAGTAAACTCATATAAATAATAAGGAAACATACGACAAGAGACATCTTCATGTTGGATTTTAGTTTAAATAATGGCATATTTAAATGCTTAAATATGTTCTTTAGTTATTCTAATCCCTTTAAGTGTGTATTTAAAGAAAACTTTTTTGGGATTATTAGGGAAGTCATGATCAAGTCTTCGAACATTCACAAGGCAACCACCTCCACCAAGTCAAGTAAAGGACATTACAGTGTTCAAAAATTTAGTTTTCCAATTTTAATACTTGTAAACACTCATTTTTTGAAAATTATTTTAAGTGTTAAAGTTAAAATTTTTTGTTAAAAAATTCAATTCAGGTCCTCCTTCTAGTGATAGTCTATTGAGGTGCATTTTAGGCATGAAATAGGATGGGGAAAGCATAAATAGTGGCTACAAGACCAAAACAAATTAAAGTCTAAAATATCTCAGTTTTCCTTCCTTATAGTTCCAAAGTGTTAATGGGTAATTTGGAACACCACATTAGGTAGGACAATTGCCTATCCAACCTCTCTTGAAAGGATTTCTTTAGATCTCTCCAAGGTCTATATCTTCCAACTCATAGTGTACTAGGTGAGCATGTTGGTCAATGAGAAACTATTCCAATTCAAGAGTCCTACTAATTTAGAATATAAACTAATATTTAAATATTATTTTATATTTTTACACAGAGAGGGGAATGAAAGTTTGCATGTTTTGTGATAATGGGTTTTAAGCATGATGAATAAAATAAGCATTTATGGAATTTCCTCCAAAAAATCAGTATTTAAGAATTTTAAGTGTAATTAATACGATTAATTATAAAACATGTTCATTGAGTTTTATTCAAAAATTAATTATTGGTAATAAATGAAGATTTTCAATCAAGATAATTTTGAGAAATAGATTGTATTTTAATCTAGACTAAACCGTAGCTAACAGATTCATAAAAAGTGCAAAATAAAAGGGGAAAAGAAAGAAAAAACCAATGGAGCCAAAGTTGATCCATTTGATAAAATACAATGATAAATAATTCTCCCACCTAGTTATCATACATATAAATACAAACATAGATGATTCTAGAGTTTAAGGATTAGAAAGTAGGAAGTAGAATAACACCACCATAAGCATGTGTGCAAGTAATGAAATAACAACTCTACAACTTCGATTAATAAAAATATTTTCTTGAATAGTGCAAATATGATTTACATCTATCATTTGGTTATGATTTTATAAGCATAACACTAGTGCCAAAAAAATTGAGGGATAAATTACACTACAAAAATTACCAAATACATAAATGAAAGTGATTGGTCTACAATGTCTCCAATGGGTAAAAAATGAGTCGACCCTTTGAATGTCCATGGGATAGCTATTTATATAATCTAGGTCAATGCAGGGAAATATATTTCCCTCTAAAGCCACATATTGACTTTTATTTTCCCTCTAAAAAGATATGGTTCATTTTCCCTTTCACTATAAAAAGATTAAAAAAAAAAACAAGTTAATTTTTTTAATTAAAATCACATTTAAACAGGTATATAATGAAAAAGGGATAAGTTTTAAATATAAAATTTCAAAAAAATTACAATGCCATAGATAGATCAAAAAAAGGAGATATGAATTCAAATTTATGATAAAAAATCTAAAAAGATGTAAAAAAAAAAAGCCAATAAACCTATTCAAGCTTTTGGCATGGGAGGAAAAGCACTTTTTGAAATTAAAAATTCCTTACCTAATCAGGCTTTAAATCCTAATTAGTAAGGTTGGGGACTTTGATTAATAATTTTGGAAGACTTTTTTAGTAATATATTATTCTTTTAATTTGATATGATGATATTCAGACCATAAGTTAAGCTTTGAAAAGAAGCAGGGTCCATGCAATTTGTACAAGAACACATCAATGACCAAAATGAGAAACTTGTCTTTGATGGTGATTTTTTTAGTGCTTGAAAGTTAATATAGAGTCTTCATACCCCATATTTTTAAATTATTTTTAATATAGGGGAGGAATAATGATTGGTGCTTGGTCTAATGACTCCCACATTCAAAAATTCATGTACCTTTTTTTTTTTAGTCTTTTATTAAAATAGGTATTAATATGGACTAATGTTTAGAGTTACACTGCATAAAACAAGATGAATGAATGATATTTTGGTATTTTTTGAGGTAACCCTTTATTATCCTTAAATATAATTTTATTATTAGACATTATTTATTATTATTCTAATGACTGGTTTGAATTAGAATATTCATTGATTTGGGTGGCATAAATTTGGGATACAATCTCATGAGATCTCTTTTTCAATAACTTTTCCATTAGATGAGAGCTAATGATGTTTTTTAATTTTTGAGTGAGTAATTTTAAGGTGTGTTTCAAATATTTATTTTTTTATTGCATCCACATTTGGAAATATCTCATAGTATAGGTCTTAGTGTCTATAGCTATTATGTTGCAAATACTACATCACAACCTCTGAGAAGTATAAAACACATGTCTAATTTCAAATTATAGTCTTCCACTAAGATTCAAAATTTTTGACATTCACCTTTACAAGGTAGTATTTCCCCCATTCATTATCATGAATTTAAAAATTAAGCATGGATACATAGAATAATCAACTTGTTTTATTAGTCAAGTGTCAATGAAGTTATTTGTGCTGCTAGAATTGATGAGGATGGAAAGGGTATATTTTTTAGTTACCCATTGACCTTCATTTTTGAGTAGTGATATTGGTAAATGCATGAAAATAAATTCTGGTGCACCTTCCTCTTTTATTTCGTTTTCTTCATCATTTTCTTCTTCTTGGGAGTATAGTGCATCTTCCCATTCTTTTGACCTTGGGGTGACTCCACATCTAACATATACAATTTTTATTCCACACATTGTTGATCTAGTGTGAATTTAAAATCAGAGTTGTAATATAGCCCTTTTTCACAAGGGGCATGCATCCTATCCTCAATTATGCATTTGATTTTTATTGTTCAAGATTTTGGGAATGTTGTTTCTTATGTTAGCATGGAAGTCTTGAATGGGAGTGATTTGGAATATTGGTAGTGAACTATGAACTTGTATTCAACAAACTTTGCTAAATAAATGGCTATTATCATATAATGTGGTTTGAAAATTTAGACCTTGATTCAAATATCTTATTTTAAGCTACTAATGAAGCAACTTTTGAAGAATTAATCTATCAATCCTTATATTGTGTTGGCTAATTTTTGAAATCCAATCTAAAATTCCCAAATAGAACCCATAGTTTACAATTTGGTTAATGATCATGTAAAATCCCCATATGCACTTGAACCAAATCAAATTAATAATATTTCATATATTTTTCCCCATTATGGTATACCATAATATTTTTGATATCATTGGAAATACTAGACTACTTTATTATCCAAGTTGAATGAGTCTATAGGTACCATGTCTCCAAATAGGGTTTCATGAAAACAAAAATACTTATATTATCTATAGGTCTAATTGGTGGGATATTTACCATGAAATCTAGGAAAATTCAATTTGCATTCATGTGGCGTTCTCAAAAAAATGGTGTTGTGTTCACCAATGTTTTTTGGACTAGTTTGTGATTTATGGTTGCTTAGTTCAATAAGAGTGGCCATAATGAGTGTCTATTGGGAGTTGATGCAAATGATTTTTTATTGGATATCACCTCTTAAAACATGTATATATTATATAATTTTATTCATTTACTTTTATTTATTTAGTATCACCGTAAGGAGGTTTGGGGTTTACCATAAAGTGTTACTAGAGTTATATACTAAAATTATCAGCTCAATGAGATGGTCACAAATGCCCCAAATTTGATACCAATATCCTGATTAGGAAATATGCTAGCATAAAATTAAATTTTCTATAAATCATTAAACTAATGGTTACTACAAAACATAACACTAAAAAGGTATCTAATACCATATATTAGGGACCTACTTATAAACAAAATAATATAGAAACATAAATCTAGAGAGTAAAAATTGTAACTGAAAGAAACACAATAATATTGTATTTAAATAACACTATCACATTACAAAGTATTACAAGGGTATTTTAAGGGGAAACCTCCTTTTAAAATGTCCCAATAAAAAATATTCAGTAGATATATTTTCCTCTTGCACATGCTATCTATTTAAACTAATCTACTTTGGTCAACTACTACTTCCCATACATGTAAGATAGTTAAAATTACCTAAAGGGATGAATTACAAATCATATGTGCCCAAAAACTTTCAATAAAACCTAATACAAAATAAAATAGTTAGGACAAATGGATCCTAACAATCCTTGAATGAATATTAATACTCATGTGTCTAACATTTGAATATCTGGTGTACCTAAAATAAAAAATAACATAAAGTAAATCAATGTCTATATAAATCAATAATAATATATCACTAAAATTACTGAATAAAAATAAATATTAGAAAAGAATACACTTGATGGTATATAAATTATGCTACCATATCTATGAAATCTATGAATGTGTGTAAAGTGTCTTATAACTCTCGAATGTGCACAATGTGCATAATGAATCACCACTATATTCCTCTCATCTAAAAAATATATGTGAAAGACATTATGAGATATCATTCTCAAGGCACCTATTCTAATTATGTCACAAAATTAAAAGAGGTGCCTTGAGAATGATATCTCCTAGCATATTTTACACGATTGATCTAATATATGTATGCTAGTTATTTTTATATGTAAAGAGTGATTCACAATGTTAGTATTTGTAATTTTTGAATTCTTTGTAAATAAAATATCAAAAAAATCTACTTCAAACATGTTTGATAAAAGTTTATAAATAAAATTATAGAAATTTAAAAGAAAATATATGAAGGAGAGATAAAGATGAGGGAAAAAATAATGATAAAAATGAGAAAAAATGAATAATAATAATAATAATAATAATAATAATAATAAAAACTTAATATAAATATATCATGCTCAAAATATAATGAAATGTTAACCTTTAAACTAATAATTATTTTATACCAAAATTAATTATGAATTTTTATCATGACTCCCACCTTGTAAAAGTGGCAGTAAATTAGATGTTCCAACTAAATTAAGTCCAAATATCTATATAAACCAAATTACTGAGTGAACCAGTATAAAAATTCCCATTTAACTATTCCACACAAATTTTTTAAATTGGTCATATATGCTTGATAAAAATTCACAAAACCTCTTAGAAATTTCTAAATCAGGTAAAAGTGGTTTTTTTTGGAAATAATTAGTTAGCTTTGTTGTATCCATCTAAAAATACCTTGAACCAGTGTAGCCTTGATCCATGTGAAAATCCACATTAGAAAAACTCCAACAAAAAAATTCAAAATATCGGTTAGCATCATGGTTATAGTTCAAAATGTCCCATTCTTTGCATTTCACCATACACATTATTATTAGGCCACTCATATGCGATCAAATTATTTTGATGCCCCTTCCACCCATCTGGCCTTCTTGTTAATCCATATGAAGTGTCACACCTAATATATAGAAACATTGGTCACCAAAAGATGAAATTTTTAGCATCAACCAAGTCATTCACAAATATATATATGAAATTAAATTCATGTCAATAAATTAAGGAGGCATAAAATGAAGGTTCTCTTTTGCTAAACCATAAGCAACAAATTAGATATATCCTTAACATGTAAATTATTTACAATTAATTTTATCATTCTTTCTCTTTTTTGGAAACCTAATTATTCTTTTAGCTTCATTGGTCATAATATTTTGACACACATCATGAATCAATGATTTTGTATGTGAGACTGAAAATCTATTAGAAACACTCCAAAGAATTATATATAATTTATTATATTCTTTGAATCTGAAGAACTAAATAGACCCACACTTTGGTCTTTTCATGATGAAAAATATGTGAAAGTAAAAAACCATTTAAGTTTTGCCTATACAATATTAGTTTCTCGATATATTTATATTTCATTAATGTTTATATTTTTTTTCAAAAATTTATAAATTTCAAATACATCACACCACCTAGATATTTCAAACCTCATTCACCATTGTCTCCAATATTTTTAATATGAGTACATTATTTTATATCTAGTGCGTAAAATTCAAAAAAAATGTTGGCTTTAACAGACCTGATAACATACTTATGTGATGTTTATTTCACTCATTTTCCTCCTCTTTTTATTTTTTCTAAGTCATTTCCATTTTTTATATTTTATTTGATGTTTTTTATTTTTATTTATATGTTATATTTTTTATTATATTTTTTGTTTTATTTTTAATCATGTTGGTCATTAAAATTGAACACATTCACTCCATTATAGCCTTCCATCACCCCCATATGTTATTGTATGAATGTTTCTCAACATAAAAATAAGATAATTATAGTGTATCATGTTGATTTTCTCTAAATTAAATAGAATAATATATGATAATCACCTCCAACTATGTAGGGGAAAATTTCTTGTAACTCTCTAGTGTATAAATCATTGTGAATTTGAATTAGAATAAATAGATCATATGACCCCCTTTCAAGGTGGGGGTAAAATTTCATATCACTCATCTAAAAATAAAATGGATTACATGTACCATGTGTAACATGTATAAAATTTTAAGCTGATATAATCATGTAAAACATTTTTATAACACATTTTTATATAAAAAAATAAATATGTCATCATTAAATCACATATGTAACTCAAGAAAGTATGACCACTAAAGGTCCAAGTTATATAATAAAAGTTAGCATAAAAACTCCCATGCATTAGTATGGGGTAAGTAATGAGGGTGAAAATTATATGTTCCAATATATATAAGTTGTAAGTAGTGAAGGCACAATCAACAATATGCCCCCAACGTATACAAAATATAAGCATAACAATCATAAGAGATAGCATTTTGATATATATGTATAATCAATGTAAGCATGTTAATATAATGTCCATAATATGAATTATTTAATCAATGAAACACAACCATAATATGATAAAATATATTTATGGTAGATACCATGGAAACATAAGCAACTAGCATATAATATATCAAGAGATAGCATGCATGATATAGATAATATCACCATTCATAGTAACATATTACAAGAAAGATAAACACACAAATAAAAAATAAATCATATCAAACAAATAAAAAAATATAACACACAAATACAAAAAATTAATTAGAATTACACGTAGAGTATACAAGTCAAACAATGACATGCAGTAAAAAAAATTAATTACTATCAGGTAAATTAAATAAGAGAAATCACAATATATAAAACAAATATGCGACACAAAATATATACCTAAAGCATATTATATACGTAAAACAACAAATACATGTCAAACAACATGCACATGCAAGTAGAGAAATCAAAGAGGCAACAATAAAACCACACAATTGTAGACACATAAATTTGGTCACAAGTACTTGACAATACTAATTCTTGACACATCTTAAACCACATGGCTTTCATTTAATTACATGACTTATATTATCCATTTATATATACACCTTCAACCCTTTATTTTTTATTACTATTACACATACCTTCCAATACCAAATGTTCAAGTTGTCTAAATAACCTTCAAACTATCTCTAATTCATGACAGGTGCCCTTAATCCTTATGGATAAGTTCATGCTAGAATGACAAGATAAAACCATGCTCCTATCCACTTAGGTCAATTATTTCCTATGAAAAATAATGGATAGTTTCCAAATATTAAATCAATCATGTGCATCTTCCCACACATTTTACATGGTTGGCTAAAAGAAGTTGTCAAAATATTCACTTATAAATACTTGTCAAGATTCACTGATTATCTCCACTTTACATCCACTACTCTAAATCATTCACACTATTTCACATTAAAAAATATTCCTATTCTCTCTAAATTTATGATAATTCATAAGGAACAATGATAACCCAAGTCAAGAGCCCTCTAAAATAAGTCAAGATCTATCATTGCTAAGTATCAAAGCCATATTCTAACTACATACATATAGTCAAAGGAGCATAATTTCACATTAAATTTAGGTGGGATAAATACGTGGGATTTATTTCCTTAGAGTATTGAATACATAGGCATTGATTAATCATTAAAGGAGTGATTGAGGTCATCTTAGCTGATTACACTCCCCCTTTTTTTATAGATTTTCAATCTATCAAGGTGTCATTAGGGTTTCAAAGACTAGACAATGATTTTTGTGTGGTAAAACCCTAGTTGTGATGTCATATTACACATCATTCACAGGTGCAGAAGGCATAGCAACCAATTTTTTGACAAAATTAACTGAGACAAGTCCATGATCAATAGACTTTAGTGTGCTACATTTTAGTAATCCTATAGTGATCACATCTAGAGATGCTTTTTGATGTTAATAATTATTTTTCATTTACATAATTCTACTTTTTCTATAATTTTATATCAATCACCTATCCTAGTCAACTATGATAAGTCCATAGTCAACAAACTTGAGCACACTGCATCATCATCCACTTATAATAGACCTATCTATATTTTATTTATGAACATGTGCCTATTCTTCAACCTGTATAATCATCTCTTTCATTGATTTTAACTACCCTATAGTTATAACTATCAATAGAAGTCTATGTGCAAGCTAAGTATATATATTATTATTACTTTCCAAAAATAATAATTTTTATATTTAACATTTTTTCAAAATAAAAATTGTTGATTATTGTACATCTTTAATATTTTGATAATCTCTAGTTTTACACATGTATAATCAAATACAATTTATTGTGTTTAATAAAAAATAGGGTAAAATAACATTATAAAAGTCATGTGAAACAAGTTATAGCTAATGAAAATCATTCATATAAAAAAACACAAAGCAATACTAATTAAAGAATGCAAGATATATGCTAGATAAAAATAAACAAGTATAAATCTCAATGTGATATGGAAACAAAGAAAGATAGAACTTAAATCACTATGTTGGGTTCCCCATAATCAAAACAAGGATTCCCCTAATGTGAGAATGATACTACCCCAAAGTAATTTTTAATCCATAATACCATGTAAAAACATGTATATCCTTAATCTAACTCAATAATACCATCAGAAACACATGAATAAATGATGTATATATAACCTATAAGAATAGGCAGATAATCATGATCTACTAAGTTATGTAATTATGTAACAAAAAAAATACAAAGGCAAAGGAATTATTATTTTTGTTTAATTATTAAAGGACATAAATCAATTATAAAAAATATAACTCAAGTAGCAAATCAATCCAAGAGACAAAATAAGAATAATCAAGAAGGGAGGGATCCCTACTAACCTACAATTTCTCTCATAATTGTGCACATACTAGGGTTTTGATTGTTTGGAAAAATAATTTTGGGATTCTACATCCATTTTATTCATTGAATAATCAAAATTCTAGTTATCCTCAACCTCAATATTTATCTAGATGATGCCACTTTTCATTTGAATAATCTCATTTTTGCCAAATTGCCCAAGGATTATGTGATTTCCAATCCAATTGTGAATGTAATGCCAATTATGCCTTTGTTCTTTTTTTTATTATCCTTTCTCAAGTTGTCATAATTTTTTTTTAATATTATAAAAATTATTGAATTCCTCTTTGTAAAAAGGAAACATTCTCTTGATGAAAATTTATTCAAATATTGTTTTAATAGTTTTATTCTAGTATATTGATTAATCTTGGATTATTTCCATTAACCCAATTTTATATAACTCTTTTCCCTTGTTATGCTACTTATTCTATGGAGTATAAATTCCATTTTAGATCCCAATAGATAAAAATACCTACCTTATAGGTTCAATCCTATTTAATCCATCTTAGTCAGTTATGATGTTCGTGCCTTGATATGTAATGTGTTGTCATCATGAAAAATATCACATAGGTTGTTGGGACAAGAGACAATAATCATAGTAAAGGGATCATAGCAAATAAATATTGTAATAAATATAAATGAAGAGGTTAGAAGAATGATAAATAAATCATGATAAAAACCAAAGAACAAAGCCAAGAGATAACTAAAACATGAATGCATATAAATTAGGTAACTTCAAAATTCAAGAAAGATGGACGTCAAACTTAAAATAAATTTGAGGAAATGAAATAAATAAGAGGGAAAAACATGAAATAAAGATGGAGAAATGAGCCAAAAATACATATGAAATATAAATAATAAATAAAACTATATAAAATTAATAAATAATGGAAAACATATAAAAAATATAATTTTTAGTTCACACATATAGGGTTAGAAAATAAGGTTGACCAATAAAACCATCTATCTTAACATATTGTGTATAAGTAGATGTAGTTGTGTCATCAAGATCTATATATGGATGTCTTAGGATCCATGAGTCTTATAAATCTAAGCATAATCATCATCACTATAATAATTAGCACTATTATATGTATCATCATTAAAATCATTTCCATTGTGATCATCATTATTACTAAAAATGGATGCATTATCTTCTTGTAAAGTTTCACTTTCATCATTATAAATAGTTTATTGTCTAGTAATTTGATATTCGGTAATTGTATTAGTTTGGATGGGCATATAAGGCTACAAAAATATGAATTTTGTTTGTGGATGATTATAATCTTGTACTCTAGGCACAAGTGGTTGAGGTCATATGGTTATATTTTTTGGTTGATCTTTAGGTAATACCTCATGATGAACTTATGTAGGAGGTTCATAAGTAGTGCTTTAAATAATGATCACTTTATTATCATGGACAAATTTCAAATTATAGTTAAGTGTTGATGGGATTTATTTCATTTGATTAAATCAAGGTAATTTTATAAATACATCATATTCCAATTATCTAGTAATATATGAAACCAAGATAACACAATCCTAGAATAAGTGGTGAATGATAATGTAATTCCACCAAGAGGAATCCTATTTATGCCATCATATACTCTAATAAATTTTATAGTATTATCTAAATTTCTATGTATATCTAAGATTGGTAATATATTTCATTGTATATACATTAATGCATGAAACATTATCTACCATAATCCCATTTTTTAACCTCACACGTATATTTTTGAATAAATAATTGACCATTGTTAAAATCATCATTTGGAATATTGTGGTCATAAAACATAAGTAGATGAGGCTTTACGCATGTGTCATTGACCACACTAGTGAATATATCCAGGATATAACCATTATAAATGTGTGGAGGTTGCTTCTAAGATATCATATGAACATCACCTTAGTTCTTAGATTAAGTAGCATGATTTGATAGAGGGTTGGTAAAAAAATTTAGATGTTTATTTATTGATAAACTAATTCATTCAAAACATTATTGTGACCTTCTACTTGTATCCAATAGTTGTATATAAAATCTTGGATCTCATGCTTCAAAGTTGTGCATTTATTTGTATGATGTTTAGAGATTCAATGATAATTAGGGTAAACATTAATATCATGTTTGTTGGACATAGGTTGTGATGATCCCAATTATTTTTAGGGAGGTAAGTATGCCGTATTACATTCAAGTAAGCATTTAGACACATTATAAGGACTCACACTTAATAGTGTAAATTGTCTTCACTCTTTTCTTTATAAAATAACTATCATATTTTGTGGATGGTCTAATTCATTGAATACATTATTTACCTCATTCTTAGGTTAGAAATTATTATCATTAGGCTTATATTTGAAGATTTATTTACCTTGATATTTGGATCCACTATAGGTACTGGCTCTAGTCTCGTATTTGAGCATATTGGCCTCTAAAATCTTGATCTCATTATTTGTAACCATGCAAAAAATTCATCAATATATCAAGGAAAAAATTTAAGGCCATTTTGTATTTAATATGTTGAAGTAAACTTTGAGATAATATAATTTGTAAATCATTGTTAAGTAATTGGTGAGTCATCTTGGTAAGCATAGTTTTGAATTGAATCCTATATTCACTAATATTATCATTAATTCCTTGTTTAGGTTGAGATTTTTTTTAAATTGTGACCTTCATACTAATGTCAATTGATAAATGAGATAATAAATCATCAATGAAATAATTGAAAACATGTACAGATCCAAATGGTAAAGTGTAAAACTAATAAATAACATAGTCATTAAGGCTTATATGAAAGATTTTCATCCAATATAATTTATGATTATGCAAAAAATCAAGATATAAATAATAAAAAGACTTGATATGGTGATAGGGATCACCTTTATCATTGAATAACTCAAATATATGAACAAAAAATCCAGTAGGCAAAGGATGGGTAAGGATTTCATGAGGTAAAGCATTAATAGTATATAACATGTGAATTGACCACATGAATTGATTTTTTAAACCCTTTTAATAGTAATTGAGTTTGTTGTTACATAACTTACATGAATTTCATAGTTTATTGAAGAAGTGTGGCTTTAGGTGTTTTAATCAAAAGATCAATAGAAACATAACTAAGAATGTAGACAGTAGGCATTTGAGAAACATTATGAATGGAGGGAGAAGGTTAAAAAAATTGGTGAAACTAGTTTATAAAATTTAGGATAAATAAAAGAATAATTAAAACCAATATGATAAGGCAAAGGCATAACAATATGAGTAGAAGGAAAAATAGGATGAATAATAGTATAATAAATCTAAGTTATAGGCAAATTAGTTGGCATGAGAGCGGAAACTCTAGAAGGTATAATATTAGAAAAAAAAAAGATTATTTATTAATTTCAATAGGTATTTACTTAAGTGTAGTTCCTTTAGGTATGATTTTACTTTTTTCATCTCGTAATGCATATATCATTACATCCATTTCAATGGGATATTATAAATTATATTTTTAAAACATAGCCTTATCCTCATCACTCATATAATTATCATTCAATTCAATGGAATTTTCATAATTCATATCATTTTCATTTATATCATTAATATTTTCATCCATGTGTGTATTAACAAAAGTAGAATCAAATTAATGAACATTTGTTATCTTATTTTTTAATTAGCATAATTACTAGTCAAAATAAGCTTTATAAAATCAATTAGTTTAGAATTTAATCTACCATTTCACATAGTAGGGGAATTAGATATAATCACCTTCCTTGGTGGCATAAGATGTAAACATAGAGATAATATAAATAATCAATAGAAATAACAAATAAGGAGTTAGGGATAATGATGTAAAATCATGTAAGTTCAACCCTATCTAAATCATATCTATATAAACAAGAGATATACCTATAAAGGAATGAAGTATACAAAATAAATAAGGTTGATAGAAACCCTGGGTAGAATTAGATCCAATATGCAATAGGAGAAATCTAACCCTATGAGGTGTAAGAGGGCATGAATTCAAAAAAAAATGATGAAAAGTGGCTAATGGTTAAGAGACACTACATTAATAATAAAAATGGGTTGCATAAGACAAATCTAAACTAAATAAAACATAACAAAAATACACATCTAAATATGCAAATAACTAGAGAATTAAAATTATTGGAATTGATAGATGGAGTTCTTAAGTAAATATCTAAATTCTTGCTTACATCTATATTTTCAAAGGCTAAGAGTGACTAAAAACTATTTTGGAATTCATCTTCAAGTAGATCCATAAATTTTATGTAAATTAGATAAGTTCAAAAAATAACCAAAATTAAAGGACTCAATTTTAGAAGTGACCAAGATTGTACTCTCAATTTTGGATAGAGTTTTGATTCTAGAAGTAGAGTTATATTTCATTTAAATGGTGTGAAACCATCATGAAATTTTATGAACACTTTCATCAGTGCCTTTTGATTGGAAACATTTCTTAAATTATCATATTGATGCACAACTTTTATAGAATTCCTTCTACTTTATCCAAAATCTAATCCACTCTAATAAACCTGGAAAGAGAATTTAAAAATGTATGTAGTTATTATGGGCCTATCTCAGTCAAACATGTGTTCTTAGATCATTTGGAAATCAAAATTGATGTACTATAAAAACCAATTCAATGTAATATAAAGATCATATCTCTTATCCCTATGTATAATATGCAAGCGACTAGTAGATTCCATATTCTCTTTCACTATTATTTATATTTTTATAAAATGGGTGGATGCACTTTAATATATGGGAGTATTAATAAAAAAATGGAAATAGATCATGTGAGCTTCCCTTTTACTTTATCCTTTTCATAAATGTAATAGAATACTTGTGTAAATATAAACTTCTTGAATTCATATAAAAACCTATTCACATGTAAGTTGACAATTAAAAAGGTGTAAAATATAATAGCCAAGGCATGAAAGACCCAAAATAATTGAAATAGGGGGAAGGGAACATAAGGCACAAGTTACCATGATCATATGGTTGATCTTGGTCACAACCAAAATTAGACTTCTTGATTTTGATGACACCCAAGATTGACATGTTGATCCTTAGAAAGCTAACCTAAAAAATTAAAAATAATGTTTTAACCTTCTAGGAGCATCAAGATTTATGCCAAGGCATATAAATAGTCAATTTATAGGTTTTAAAGTGTTCTATATTGAATTATGGTATCATCATAGATCCAAATTGAATGAAAAATAATATTATAGGGACAATACAAAACAAAGGAAGACAAATGGGGCCCAACACAAGGGTGAAACATTAAAATAAGATTTTAATCTAAACTAATGATACATATACATAAAAACACACTAATATGATAAAATGTAGTCTTGAACCAAAGTTAGATGTCTATAGGTTGCACTAATTGATTTTGTATGTACCATGTGTGTGGGTACCAATGTGTTAACATCTTGGTGATTATGGTTGTATTTTAAAATTGGTTAATTAATTAGGATATTTTTTCCTTAATATGAAGGTTATATATTGTGTTGATATTGTGTTATTACATTATATCATGCACTTTTCTCTTGGGAATTTTTTTAGCAGCTTAAATGTGTAAGAACAAGTTGTGGAAATAGGATAGGCAATAATAGAGTACAATATTGATTTCAATACCATAAATGTTATCCTAGTTGGTGAATATGATCTCTTTTAAACATTTCTTATTTCATTCTAAACCCCCCTTTGATCATGTTTTTAGGACCACATTGTACTTATGTGGACACCCTTTGTAATATGTTGACTTGGTATTAAATCATTTTCCTAAGTCACATTTCCATATTTTATAAGAAATTTTTAATTAATTTTATGTAAAAATGTATAAAGTTTCAAAGTTTCATTATTTACTCTCTTTTAATGTGCCATTTTTTGTATAATATTTAATCATATGCCAAATGTGTTGTCCTAAGAGAATTCAACTCCATATTCTAACATCAAATAAAGAAGGGAAGTTTCTACTATTGCATTTCAAGGATATAGAATATAGTAAGCACTATTAAGATAATGCAATAGTTATGGTTAGGGGCCTTAATGAAGACAATCCATAGACCATGCATCCTTTAGAATTACATAATGGAAATAAAATAATAAAAATCAATAGTAATAAAATAAATTCTTCATTTGATTTCAACGTTTGGAAATACAACTTGCACACAATGATAATAACATATCAATCTTAAATGAGATGTTTTAAATCAGATCCTTAGACATTTGTTTTATAACTCTTAATTTTTGAAAGGTAATATATTTTTTAGACTTATAAATATATTATATACACTTAAGTTCACTGAATAGCTAACTCATGTGTAGAAAAATATTTATATTAGGCATAATACCCATCTACTTATAATAATTCTAAGAAATCCATTAACATCATTAAATATTTATAAAACTTCACTAAGTGCCACAAACATTAAATGTTCATTAAAATTCCAAATCACCTTAACACATCACAACATAATTCATGATGGTGAAGTTCTCTCAAAGTAACATTGAATTAAACTACATGAAAGTTTTATGATTCAATGAATTAAATTCAAATGGTTAGGATATGCAATGTCTCTTTTCCCATAACATCTCACAAGACAAATGGGTGTAAAATAAGATACATCACAAGATTAATTATGTAGAGCTTGTAACTTTATAGACAAGTCACAACACTTTGAAATGAAAGGATGCATGGAAAAAAATTCACAACGATCCTCATATTCACACCATTATGCAAAACTAAACAAAACCCTCCAAAACATGCTTGCAAATTTTTTTTAAGCAACAAAAAATAGAATGCAGCATCAAAGTTGTGCAAAAGAGAAAATAACAAATTCATGTGTTCAAATTTTATGCAAAAAATAAAAATGTAAAGGTACATGCATAAAGGCAACACAAATAAACTATGTGTAAATCAAAAGTTTTGAAAACTATAGAAATGCTTAGTTTTTTAAATAAATGTTATATTAAGTGTTTTTTGGTTGATGTAGAATTATAAGTGAACCTACATGATCTTAAACAATGCACCTTGAGTAACAAAATAGACATGAACTCTCATTACAGTTTCTAAGATCTTTATAATTGGGTTTTCTTTTTTTGTAACTTTTGATGATGTATTCACAGTTAGGGCCTTTAACAAAGAGATACCTTACATGACACAACCTTAATAATTTCATAGTATAAATAAAGCAATAAAATGAAACAATAACATAATCATATATTTATTTTATTTCAACAGCTGGAAATACAAATTTCACCTAAAAATAAAATAATATAGAAATCTCAAATTAGATTCTTTACAGTATATCCTTAGACTTTTGCTTGTTAACTCTTAAAATGATACAATTGTATTTAGGGGCCTCAAATAAGAGATGCCTTAGACTACAAAACATTTAGAATTATATAGTGGAAATAAATAAATAAAATTTAATAGAAATAAAGCAATAAAATGCAACAATATAAAACTCATATTATTTTAGTTATGATAAAACATATGCACGATTGGCTAAAAAATATTATTATAAAAATATGAATTTAAATATGCACAAGTATGTTCAAGAGTGTATAGTTTTCTATTTGGGGAAAGGGATAATTCATAATGTCAGATTTTATCAACCATTTCCAATTCTAAAGAGACCATGGGAATATGTAGGCATGGATCTTTTTAGGATTGCCTAGAACACATAGGACATGGCTCCATATTTGTGATTATGGACATATTTTAAAATATGGCACATTTTATTTATTTATAATAATATTTGTGATGCAAAAAACATTGGTAACTTTTTTGGGGGAAGTTGTATAGTTGTGTGTATTTTTGTGTAATATGGTATCAAACAAAATGTGAAGATTATTGGACATTTCAAAAGGACATTACGGAATAATTTTAATAAAAAAACTACAATTTAGTTTATTGTATCATCCTTAGATGGATGGATAGATAGAGATAGTCAATATAAGCCTTGGTCACTGATTGTGATTTTTATTGAAATAAAGCCATAAATGTGGGATTCAATTTTGGCACAAGATAATTTTTTTTATAACAATTATGTTAATATAAATCTATAAAGATACCACTTCATATTATTTATGGGACAATTCCAAGAGGTGTTGTAAAATTTCAAAACATCATAAATGATAAAAGGAAGAGAATTGAAGCAAAATATTTTGCTAAGTATATGTGTGACTTAAATTAGCAAGTGTGAAAATAGTTGGTGAGAAGCAATGCATAGTAAAAGTAGTGCAAAAATGTAAAGAGAGAAGAATTATAATATCAGTTGGGAGGTTTAGTCTTAGCACACCTAAGGAAAGAAAGTTCTCCGAAGTAATTGAAGATAAAATGGAAAAAGATTGGCTAATGTAGAGTGTTGTGAGATTTTGTGACAAATGTATATGTAATAGAGTTCACCTAAAAGAATATACATTTTTCCTATTTTAAATGTGAAATATTTGTATTCTTATCATGAAATACATAATAGTGACGAAAGAGAAAACATAAATTATGAATAATTTGATTGGAAAGTACATATTTCTAAGAAAGTGCACGAGGAAGTGATAAGGTGATTGACACATGAGTTGGTACGAGGACACACACAAAGTAGTTTATAGATTATATATTAAAAATTAAGGGATAGTAAATTGAATATGAAACATGTATAAGCTCATCAAAATCTAAAACAATGAATACCAATATCAGATTTCTTAGAAGGTGCATGGTTAGGATCTCATGTTTCTTAGTTACTCACGGTGTATGATGCATGAGCATCCAAGTTCACTTTTAACCCTAGATAAACCCAAAAAAATTTAGTAAAAAATAATAATTTTTCACTTTACACAAGTATTGACATATATGTAGTTTATTTGTGTTATTGTGTAACACATTTATAGTGTGCATTTCTTTTTTTATGTTTTGTGTAGCCTTTATGTACATGCATTTTTTGTTTGATATTTTGTGTAGCTTTTATGTTGCACTTTATTTTGTTTATTATTTGTATTTATTTGTGAAGCTCCGTGCGAGCATGTTTTGAAGGTTCTTGTTTATTTATATGAAATAATGAGAATATGAGGATCATTGTGCAAGAAGTATTTTCCATATCCCTTTCTTACAAAGTGTTTCAACTTGATTTATGAGTTACAACCTATGCGTAGTTGATCTTGTGTGTAGCTTGTTTTTAGCATATTTGTCGTTTGATGTGCTATGATAAAGATATGATGCAATTCCTAATTTTTTACATTTAATTCCTTGAGTCATGGAAGGTAGTTATGATTTCATTCAATGTTACTTTGTGATGAATTTTGCCATGATGAATTATGTTGTGATGTATTAAAGTGCATTGGAATTTTAATGAATTTATTGTTTATGACACATAGTGATGTGTTGCAAATATTTAATGATGTTAGTGGGATAATGAGCATTATTATAAGTAGGTGGGTATTTTTCCTATACAAGTATGCCCTTACACTTGAGCTAGCTAGTTTGC